>PDLN01000018.1:702587-1151108 GCA_003369635.1 Coleophoma crateriformis | reverse complement strand
CCTAACCCTAACCCTAACCCTAACCCTAACCCTAACCCTAACCCTAACCCTAACCCTAACCCTAACCCTAACCCTAACCCTAACCCTAACCCTAGTCTTATATTATTAGACGAACTCCGGAGCCCAAGCTAAGCATTGAAACCCAAGGCGTAACAGAGTTGCGGGCGGTTATGTTCCAGTGGCGAATTGACCGTGGTTGCATTCGAGTAAACCTAGTAAGCGGCTACTGATACCCCCTATGGGCAAGGCGAAACAAGCTTCAGACATCGGATCTAGCAAAGTGAGTAGCATTGCTCCGGGTGAATGCAAGAGGCGGGGGTTAGTGTAGTTTCTAGCATCGTTAATCGCTGCTCGATCATTTCCCATCGCGGTATGCTTCACCAAGTCCCTTATGTATAAGAAATGCCATTCAAGGGCCTCTGTTCCATTTCGAATTGTCCCTCTTTTTCTCAAGATTGCCTGGTGCTAAGAACTTTTGTTTTGGTATCTTCAATTCTCTCGTTTGAGATAGTCCTTCAATCTTTTTACACCTTCACATTCTTTAACTCTTCAACTTATTCCAATCCTTGGCCGTTTCAACTATTTCTTCTACCATAATATTAAATTTCACAAAATGAAGGCTTCAACTATCCTCACTTTCCTTAGTCGTAAGTTGGGGATTACTATTACATTTTCTATGCCGAAACAAGTTACTAACCTTATCTTTCTTATGTGTAGTCGCTCTGACAGCCTTCGCCGTCCCACCTTTCGACCCCGCCGGAGCCAAGAACGTTGGTAATGGCCAAGGACAACAATTTATCGGTGGTCAATGCCTCAGCGACGTAGATTGTGCTAGTACTTGTTGCGCTAGTCCGACGGGTATCTGTTCTGGATTAGGGGCATCAACACAAGCGGGCAAGACAGGTTGCGGATTCTCATCGACTGGAGCCTCTTCCGCCGCTGCATCTTCTACCGTGGCTGCACCAGCGGTATCAGCGGCCAGTACTGCTATAGCAACCAGCAATGCGAATGGTGGCCCGGCATTCGACCCTGCCGGAGCTAAGAATGTTGGTAATGGTCAAGCTTTACAGTTTATCGGCGGCCAGTGTCTAAGAAATGCGGATTGCGCTAGTACATGTTGTGCTGGTCCATCGGGTATCTGCTCTGGCTTGGGTGCCTCCACACAAGCTGGTAAGACAGGCTGTGGGTTTGTGTCTGCCAAGAGACTCGTTAGGATGTAAAGATGTTATTGGATCCAAATTCAAGAGAATATTAAAGTGCCTTGATAAGAGAAATATTAAGTAAATTGTACTGGTAGTTTACGAAACTCTTCATGCTATCCATCTCGATCACGAGTAACGGCTACCTGGATAGAGAGATCTTGAATTGGATCAGCAGCCAGATTGTAACGCGGCAAGGCGCCAGGATCTTAACTGCCCGTACTGAGACTGTACAGACCAATGCTTGGTATTCGCGGACCAAGGAAACAGAGCGAAATGAACTAACCTTCGAGAAGAGAGTTCCGATTCAGTACCTTGCCCTTCTGCACGGAGGTAACTATCGAATGTGCAAAGGTAAGGTTCCAGGTCCAAGTAAACATGATTGTCCTGGTTCGTCGCTACCTAGTCGCCAACATTAATCTCGAGGCGACAATACGGACAGATAAAGCATAAACCTAGAATAAGTAGGACTAGAGGCGGAGGTAGTTGGAGGAACGGAATTCTGCTTAGCTCCTCTGTCTCATTGATCGATGTTACTGAGTGTCCATCGAAAAATGTCGTCCTCGAAAAGATTGCTTCTACGACGGACGAGGCTATTGACATTCTAGTATCGGGAGTGGCATAGCTAGTGGCATGGTGTCAATATTTGGCATACGATTTGGACTGCATTCTGCTATGACGGGACCTGTGAATGGGCACTTTAGGAGTTTGCTTTACACCTTGAGTCGCTTTGGTGGTTTCCAAGGGAGGGACTGTCTACCGAGCTTTCTTTAGATTTTGTCGTCGTTTCCAATTTGCTCGTCCCAGCCGCTCATTCAGAGATAAGGGTGCCTTAGGAAACAAAACCATTGCTATTTTGATGTCTTTGGAAGTATGTTCACCAGATTCGTTCGTCTTGTAGTTGCCTTGTGCAACGGGGTCACGCAGACTTGGCAGTAGGTCGAGTAGACAATTAATAATGTCTGCAACATCTTCGAGACGCTGTTGGAGATCAACTCCAGGAACTTGGTAGTCGTGAACTCCAATCTCCTCTGTGCTAGTACATGTGCTTTTGTCGATTTCCGATGCATGTTTGGCTTGCTCTTTGATATAAGATTGGCTTAGTTCATTTGCTGCTTAGCACGTCAATTATACGCTGAGGGCTTTTGGAGAAGGACGACTCTTAGTCTCTACCAGAATAGACTATATTTCTCTAAGAAGGTCTAAGGTAGCGGTCACCAATGGTGCAGACTTCCTTAATCTGTGACCCAAAGCTCGACTTAAAGCCCTACTATCATATCCCGAACTTTTGAACCTGCTGTAACAGTCATCTCCCAGAATGTGCTCATCCTTCAAATCCCTCTTGTTTGCTTGTATCGAAGCCTGTAGCCGTTCCGACCCTTGAAGGCCATCCTCAAGATTTGCCGCTAAGGGGGCTTTAGTTCGTATTGCTAGATTGTGTCGACTGCGTATCTCCTTAGAATCGTCTACGGTATCCATTCTAATGCTTAGATGTACGACACCGATCCTCAACTATCGCAACTTATTCGAGAGCTAAGTGGGGCCACTATCATCCCCACTGGGACTGACAGTAATATGTGATTGAAAGAAGGTCGCAAAATCGAGGTGTCATGCGGATGCCCAACTTGTGAAAAAGTCTGCCCAGCAATACAACATAAGATCGTCACGCCCGGCCTCAAGGTAAATTCGCCCGCTATGTATGGAACCGTGGCTGCACATAAGCTGGTACGCAGCAAGGCTGTACTAAGAGTGCGGATGCCTAGACCAAGCCCCTGCAACCATAGATATAGCACGGTTCGGCACAAGCGGCACTCTCGGAGGCCGTTACTCCTTGAAGCCTTCATCAAGATCACATACAAACCATCTAAATAGCGTGCGACATTCTGAGTTTTCTTCCTTTGATTATTATAGCTGGACTCGAACAGAAACTGTGATAAGACTTCTCTATTAATATGACAGGCTTCGGAATTGTCGGCCTTCTGTTGGGGTTATATCCTATCGTTATCCAAGCTGTTGGTATTTACAAGGCTACGAAAATCGGTCGTGCAGCTTCGTCTTTGCTTCGGAAGGTGAAGATTGAAGAGGTGATTTATCGTCAATTTGTCCAGACATTGCTTGCTCCAAACGTCCAGGATGACTATTCGTATCAGCTCTACCTGAACCAAGTATCATCCAATCTCGACTGTTGGATGTTCAAGGAGCTGAACCAGAAGCTTCGCCTTCGCCTCGATCAAGACAGCAGATCTAATTTTGCATACTTTGCAAGAGATTGACCTTCTTCTGAAAGACCTGAATACAAAGCTCCAGAGCATCGGCAGTGGAATGGTAAGACCGCAACGCATTTGCAGAAATCTTTGAAGCAAACCCATTGTACGCTACAGCACTGATACAAAGATAGGAAGACCTAGAAAGTTTTCGGACGAGTCTTAGAGTAGCCAAGTACAACAGGCCTCAGTCAAGCTTCCAACAGCGATGGGGCCAATTGACGATCATGAATACAGACTTGAATCGCTTGCTGGATGAAAATCACCATGCCTCCGCCAGATTGCCAGAGGATGAACCCAAGGTATCGCAATTCTTGGTACGAGATTGTCAAGAAACCATAGAGCTTTACGACTTTCTATGTCGTGAAGGTTAGGACTGCGAATGTGATAATCCGCACATTGCCAACTTTGACCTACATTGTCCAGCGTACTCGGCATTAGTTACTCGTCCAAATTTGAATAATCATGAATGGGAATTCGAACTAGTACTCCTTTCTAGTGGATGTCGACAATATACTTTAGCTAACTCATCGCTCCTAGGGAATTCTGGGCTTGCGAACCTCGATGATAGGTCCGATCAAAGGTATTCTTTTTTTATTTCAATGATTCCAATGCTCTGTTGACGAAAATTTGAATTATAGGCAATTACAGAACACCATATCAACTCAGGATTCAAGTGATGAACCTTCCCGGTTAGATTAACCGGGCAACGAAGCAAGTCAATATCAATCAGCGCATTGAATAGCAGGCAACCGAATAAAGTAAACCGTAGCACGTTATTTCGAGACATCTGCTCGTTTGTCAGAAGCATGAGCACAAACGAGCCTGCATCAGACAAGCTCCTAGCTATTATCGGCAAAACTAATAGGCGGTATAGATTGAGTATCAAACCGGAGCAGGGGGATATCTCTATGGATATCATAAAGCTGGAGGAGTCCTTGAAACCCAGCTCCGTTCTTCTACGGAAGTACCGCATGCAACTCTCACTTTGGCTTAGGTGTTCCATTTTGCAGTTTTACGTAACTGCATTTCACTGGCATTCTGGTCCTGAAAAGTCTCCTGATGCTTAGCCGGACAAGCAAGGACCGGGCATTCAAAACAGTACTGACGTTGGGTGTATTCCAGTGGACTTCGAAAGACTTTGGTATTCTCGGCCTGAAAGAAAAGCAGCATGATGATCTTTCACAACTGAACCGCCTCTTCGTCACCCGAAGATTCTACTCAAAACGACTCTCCACGAACGAATCGATGATTCAGACCATGAACAACTTATGGTAATCACATCCATTCGATGAACAAGGGTTGCTGGAATGGATGGAAGTGGTATGTTGACTTCGCAATTCTGGGTTTAGGTCATGCATGGTATAACGAACCTATTTTGACAAAGCTCGGGTTTGCTCTTATCGAACTAGCGTTTTGTCGCACTCTGCCGGAGATCCGGAAGGATCAGTTGCACGATACTATTGAGGAGAAAGACTCGGATTTTGCAAACTTGCAAACCGCGACCGCTATGCTTGAGTCCGGACGACTTGCTCGAGAAGCGAGCCAGGTCTATGAGGATGTCGTCAGAGTCTGCATCAAGCATCACTATCTTGGCAGGAGTAGTTCCGGCCCGAAAGGTCTTGGTTCAAAAGATCCATCTTTCTTTGACCGAGCAGAAGAGTCAATTATTGGGCCACTATCTGCTGAATTTGTGAAGTCGTGGGCTCCAAGATGAGGGTAGTGGAGAGATATCAAGCTGCACGCCTCTGAAGCTGTAGTCAAGATCATGCTTGCCTCGAAACCGGGTTCTAACATCCTGTGCGTTTAGGGAAAATTCCGCATGTTAAAGTAGTAGATTATGTACTACGTACTTGTGGTCTTGCTTTTGAGGTAGAAAAACCAATACAATCGCTATAGTCTGGGTTTTTTTCGATAGGACTAGTCATCCACTGATTTAACATCTAGTGTCATTAACAAACTAATGTTAAAGAGACCAAATTGCCGAGATAGCCTATAAGCTACAAAATTGCTGTAGTTAAAGCTAGAAACTCTAGTCATTATCTCATATATTCTGCTGTCTAATATTCTCTAGTTTTATACTTCAACAATACTTTTACTCTATTTGTACAGCATAAGTAGACCATTGGCAAAGCGGTGCGATACCAGTGTGACATATTCCGCGGAAGACTCCTGGCATAATCAAAGCTCGAGATCTTCGATATACAAAATCTCGCAGCGCTTTCACTCCATGAGCCAAAGTGCTACTACAAACTCGGGCGTACTGGTTGGGTTGTTCGCCTTGCAACAACCTGCTACAAGAAATAGTAGGCTCGGGCCGTGTACAGAAGACAAGGTAGGAGAGGAATTATCTTTCAATACTCTATTAGCATTGCTATTCCTTGCTACCCATTGGTATATAGACCCTAGAAACTATCTAGAGATTCTCTTCACGCACTAGTACAGCTCGATATCGAACAGATCCTGCCTTTAACTTTTCGACTGCTTTATCTAAACCATCCTCAGAAAGTCGAAACTTCTCAATCACAGGCCTAATTTTATGATGAGCAGCAAACTTCAGCATATCATCATGTACTCCGCGAGAAGCAACGAGGTTGCTATGGATATTATAGCCCTCGAAGAACATTTTAGAAGCGCTATTAACGTTCAGGAAGAATCATGCGCCGGAGTATGGTTTCAATACTTACGGTAAGTTCATGGCTCCGCTAGGTTCTGATAGTGGAATGACCGTCCCGGTACGTGCAAGCACCGTTTTCACAAGAAATCTTGTTCTGTCAGCCAGGATCAAAGCTACTATAGAGAAACTCACCTGCTCCAGTCTGGGTACTTGTTCCCGGTGAGAACCAGTACGTCAACTGGGACGGACATCTTGGCAATGTCATCGAAACTGTAAAACTCTTCTGCGCCAAAAGATCTAGCTTCTGCCTCTTTGGAGGTGCCATGACTGAATGCGACAACGCTTGCACCAAGCTTTGAAGCGAATTGAATTGCCAGGTGTCCAAGTCCACCAATTCCAAGAATTCCTACCTTATGAGAAGGTTTCACGACGCCAATCATTGCACCGTACACGGTGGCACCGGCACATTGCAAAGGAGCTGCAAACTCGCTTGGTATTTCGTCAGGAATCTTGTGAACGTAGGTCTCTCTTCCGATATAAAATTCCGAAAAAGTCCCGTTGTCATAGTCGCCCTCCCCAAAGATGACTCGTTCATAGCACCAGATGTCTTGTCCGCTTAAGCAATATCTGCAGTATCCACAAGATCCCCTGTGGTAGCCCCCTCCAACGCGGTCACCAATATTGAGCCGAGTTACGGCACTTCCCACTTTTTCGATAACACCAATCCCTTCATGCCCAAGTGCAATTCCGTAAGGAATATAGGCAAGGTCAGTGCCGCATAGACTTGAATGTGTGATTTTGACGAGGACATCCAACGGTCCGAGTTCAGGAACCTTGGACTGGGCGCTCTTTGGCGAGCCTTCCACACCTCGGTAGGTAGTTTGGATGAAGTCTGTCATATCGAGACAATGCTAGTATCCAGTTCAACTATGATAGAAATTTTAAGTTTTGGGTATCATCAAAGGTTGTGATGAAATACTGTGCAAGTGGTCCGAAGGCCGGGTTATATAGTAAGAAGCGCTCTAACATCGGCCGCAACTGATGAGCGATTATGCCATGCCAAACCAACTTCCGTGGATCTTGCTAAAAGCTGACTGTGCTTTCATGCAAGCTGATGACTGTACAGTATATGCAGCTTGTATAATCAGTTTCACGCTCTTCCACATCGAAAAGGCCTATTCTTGAGGAAGAGCGATCTTGCCAAGACCGTATTACCCTTTCGGGAAACTGGTGGGGCTTCGGATAAACGACTTGTAGCGCGACAAATCAGGATTTACCTTACGGCAATAGCAGAGTATTCGAAGTGTTTGTAATGTAATACCCTTAAATTGTAGATAAATATAATTACTTATATCAATATAGCCCTTCACTTGAGTTAAAAATCTTCACATTATTAAGCTCCTTGTTTCTAGGTCTACTTATTTACGTGCCTTGCCTGCTGAAGAATAGTAAATGGCCCAATCGTCGCTTGTAATGCTGCTTCAACCAATGACGGAATATAGCACGTAATCTTAAATGGAAATGACGGCTGTTTCTGCGCGAGCCACCAACCTGACTACCTGCTTGAACTGGTGATGCAACACAAAGTTCTATTTAAGATTGACTTATCAAGTAGGTAGATTCGCTGTGTTAGACGAATTGCTCCGAGAAATGTTTTTAATACCCTCTCCTAGACAGGGACATAAGAGGTGCTTCGGTCATACGCGGTTAATATGACGCCTTTGAGTATCCTTTGGTAAGAAATGAAATATCAGCCGAAGACAAACGGTATGGCCCTATTCCGATAGATTCTCTCAGAAGTCTCCATCGCTTCTGGTGGAGTCCAGCTAACTGCTATCGACAAAGATTTCCCCAGACTTCCAACTCAAAGTCAAGTGTCTTCTCAGACTCTGTCCATTTGTCTAAGTATCCGCGTTGCCCAACATGGCCCTCAACAAGATACAAGTACGAGGGCATGAAATTCTCAACTCTTTGATCAGGAATAAGAACTGATGAACAGACTTTGCTATATCCTTGCTGATCTAAGTTACATCACGGACTTAAAGGAATTGCCGTACGAACAAGTCCGACAGCCTCAGCAACAGCTTTAGTACCTTCAATACGGAACCGAGCCCGTTCTCAATGCTACCGGCTTATATATCAGTGCGCTTGTTGAAAACCTCTTAGGTGAATTGATCGACCAGACGCCCTGTTTTTCATGTTCAGTACTCAGAAAAGTGAAGTAGATCGACTTTACCTTACTATTTCCTCTGCGTCCAATTCATGAATTGAACGCCGTCGGATCTAGCAATCTAAACAACATTCTTCGCTGCCACCCTGTAGTCCTCGATAGATTGATGGATTGCCAGATCTCAATATCGGTCCGTGGACGGGGAATACTGTCACGATTCATGATCGGCACCGACGAGCTACTAATAACATCGTAGCCGAACGAACTCAATCTTCAGCACGGAATGCTTCGTGGTACATAGATATTACTTCCGTTTGTATGTACTGCATCAATGGCTTACTTTCAAGCTTGCAGCTGTTTGTAATTCCATAGTCCGGGGCCGTTCTCATAGCTAGCGACTCCTGGAGAAATGAAGTTCCCTTCGGCGACGAGAAAAGTTCCTAGGACGGAACTGCATCGCGCGCATAACACTGGTTCCCACTTCTGAATAGCATCTTTTTCTCTGAATTTTGATACTTGATTGCAAGTCAGGTATGGGCCTACGGCTTCTATTATTAATGCATATAATCACATTCAAAATCTACAGTTATTGGTGCTCTCTAGGCTGAATTCAATCCTTGATTATGTCAGCTAGATTTAGTCTCACACTTTCGTCTTCTAGATTGACGCCGTACACTCGGTCAGCGCTTTCTCAAATTGGTTGATTTCTCGCTTGTTATCCTACCAGTGCCGTGCGAGCGTGCTTGGCATTCCTATAAATGGCTGCTGAAAGTACAGTCATTAATAATCAGCGAACATCTTCCAGCACATCATATCATATTCCCAACTTTGCTTCGTTACACTCCATCTCCAAAGCCTCATTTGGTCTATTCGATTTTCCTCACCGAAGAGAGAAATTCACCTCAGAGTTCTTAGTCCCGTGTGGTGTCCTTTTCCACCCCTCCATTTCTTTCCGGTAAAAAGACGAAGGGGGTGGACCTGGTTAATTCTTGCGGATTTCAGATATGGAGGAAGGGCAATTCTTGTTTATCGAAGAAACTGGAACAGGAATTCAAAAATCTTCCACCAAAACACTCATCAAGACCCATGTAATGGATAGAGTAATCAGTAACAAACGTAGCTCGCCAATGAATCGGACCAATGTTCGTCGCCTTGGACGCAAAGAACAGTCAGTGCTTGTCTCGAATCTAGCTAACGATCGGGAAGCGATAAAACTAATTTATAGCCTATTTAGTCAAAGACTTGTAAACAGTGGACACCTTGCTTCGCTAGGTGGATTGGATGAAATGGCCCGACTTGCTGGCCTCCCTGTCGATTTGCATAATGCCGATACCAAGTTGCTGTTACATCATTGTAAGATCTGTTCGATTTTTTTCGTATCGCTTTGAAGCTGAGCTGTATAGTTCTAAGTACTCGGTCGAGGACCATGTGTACCATAGCATCCGAGACGGGTTGGCTGAAGTATGCATTAGAAGACGACGCACTTTTCAACAGTACAATTTACTACTGGGCGGTGCTTAATCGTGCTGTTCTTCCATTGGCTTTTCAACGTCCAGAATATTCAATAAAACTGAAGGGTCTTGTCATCACAAAGATCAGTTCACGTCTGAATGCAATCAACAGCCACAATGATGGTGCATTGATAGCTGCCATAGCATGCCTCGCAAACTTAAATGTACGCTCCGTTACATGACGAAAGTACGTATATGAATCGCTATGCTAATAAACAAACCTTTTAGTTGAAAATGGGGAAACTTGATGAAGCCAAAGTGCATTTTCAAGGCGCGATGGCAATGATTAAAAGTCGAGACGGAGTATACACACTCGGATATGGCGGACTCATAGCCAGGCTTCTGAAAGCGTAAGATCCCACCAATCGGAGAATATTGCGGCCACTGACTTCAATCTAGTACGGACAGTTTTCATGCTCAACTCTCCAACACCACCCTATCTATTGAAGAAAACATAGAGCCTCCTGAGACAGCAATACCTGCACCAGCTATACTTTCTGGATGGACTCGTGAAGATGAAAGTGCACAGTTGGGAGTAATCAAAATTCTCCGCGATATTGCAGCCGACCTTATCGCGTCACCAAAAGACACGATGTCATTGGAAGATCAGGTAAGAGTTGGGCACCGCCTTCTTGTCTCGGATCGCGAGATCTTAAGATACATCCACGAAAACAACCCCAGTATCTCAACTATAATTGCAATCGCGGCATTATCTTATTCACATTCATTCTTGCGCGCCATGAGTCCTTACGATCCAGTAAGGAGAGCAGCCGCGTGCCGTTTGAAGACTTCAATAATTCAGTCATATACCATTCAACCAGAAATCTTCGATAGAAATCCGCGAGAATTGCTATGGGTATTGATCGTTGGAGTCCTTGTTTCAGAAATTTCCACGCTTGAATACTCGTGGTTTCATTTATGTATAAAGAAAGCTTGTGAAAATGACAGTGGAAGAGTCATGCAGTCCGTTCAAGCATCAATCAGTTTGGAGAATTCTGCATTGCTACCATCATATTACTGGATGCTATCTGACAACTGGGATGACTGGCTTGCTATTTCTTCCATAAACACTAGGATACTATAAGTTTGTATTTGATATTATTGCATTGAACTTATATGTATTTATCTCGCGTGGTCGTCTCCTAAGTTCTAGTATAGGTGGACGATGGTCGAGGTCGCGCGCCCAACAGCGACAACCAGGTCTAGCACGCCTCCCGACAAGATGAATCGTTACATAAATAGGGAGCTTTACGAAGAAAGATCAATTTTCCATTTTCTTCCGTGATATCTTCCGTGCCAATAGATCGCACTCCTGTGAACTGTATACAAACTCTTTGGCAAGCACTTGATAGCTACAAAAGTGGTGAGTGCAAGGAAATAACGAGAGGTGGACCCGGCTGATGTCATATCTTAGATCGTTACTGGGAGAGTATTACACAGCGTAAGATGTGCTTGGGTTTGAGGGATCTGGATTCTACATCGAAGCCATAGAAGAGGGGGTGTTATGTAGAATTCTTTAAGCAATATTTCTTAACGATAACCACCCGTAGTTTCAAACTGACATATAGACCGACTCAGTCTTAGCATCTTTCAGCCCCTCTGTCGTTGGAATAGAGGTCAAATTTTTCATTTTGATACCAGGATCCCCAATGAGAGTCGTCCGAAGTGACTTAAAGAGTGGATAATAAGTACTGAACGAGGCAGCAAGCATGCCTATAAAAGGCTCGGTCGTTTGAGCGACGAATAGGCCGTAGGCGGTATGAGTAAAATCGTCCACATCTGTGTACGTAGGCGCAAAAATAATAGTTGCGATCCCAGCCCCACTTGCGAATATGCCCATCCCGAGGAGGCACCAGGTGAGAATCTTTAATTTCGTATCCATAAGCGAGTCCTTGAGCAGGATCAAGGGTAGAAGACATGTAACCCAGTCTGCTACAACTGAGATTCCATATTGGACGTAAAGGGCGGTCATCATTGTAGCGGGAGAGACGCAGACGCCAGTGGTGCTGTTATTATATGCGTACGCATCCCAATAGTATGGGATTGGGACGCAGTAAAATATGTTCATCCTAAAGAGGTTGAATACGTTTATGATAGTGCTGATGATTGCAACGCTATATAGTACTCGTCTTTGCCATAGTACTTGGGTGAACCGAAGGAAGAGCCAGCAGAGCGAGAATCTCAATGCTATGATGCATAGATAGCAAAGTACCCCGTCGACAAACATGTACTGATTCTAAAGTCAATATGATAGTCAGTAGTAGAAAGGAAAGCCCTTACTTTGAACTGGGTACTAAGATTATCGGGAGAGATAGTATCCTGGTGACTCCCAAAGCCATGTAATGATATACCTATGCCAGTGATAGATGTACCTACATACATAGCCTTGGGAATTAGTTACGTATTGTGTTTTGAACAGTGAGGCGTACCATTGAAACAAGCAACAGGATATCATCGGTTCCGAATGACTTTGAAATATATAATCGTGTCCAAGCCCGCAGGAACACAGCCAAACATACTAGGATAGGAGCGACAATATTAAAGACCAAGAAGCTATACCCACGAGGGCTCAAGTCCTGAATAGCATACATCCTGTCGTGTAATAAGATGGATTTGTTCTACTATCTCAGCCGAAGAAGGTGATAAAGATATTATGGACGAGACTTAATACTATTGTACATGGCCAAAGCCTAGGCTTAATCCGTGTCGGGCTACGCCACTAATCGTTTTCGGTGTACGGAATCTCAAATTGCCAAATGATTACTCTACAAGCCCAATCATGTCTTCATGTTATAGTCATCGTCGGTAATATTACCGCTATGTAGCCTCCGCAGCTAGTCAGACTTCGCTAGTTTAGTACTTAAGCACTCTAGACTCTGCCCTTGAGCTGCATGCGGCGATTACCACATCTTAGAGCCTTATATTCCACGGTATATGACAGCTAGAAGGAGACAGTGGCAATATCGCCGGTTGCTGATTCGACACTTCCATTGTGGAGAATAACCTGGAGGAACTTGACCTATATCGATACTAGCTGCGACGAATCAGCAGCAAACCCAATCTTGGTTGGTGTCGGAACATGTTTTTCTCTCCTAGAATGTAGCTAATACGGCAAGCCCCTGTACATTATACCTTGTATGTTACGCTGCGCCTAGTATTGGATAGATGTGGAAGAGGGTGCCTCGCAAGAGAGGCGAGGTTCGAGTTGCCGTACATCCCCCGTGGTACAGATGGCTCGTCGACCTGAACTCGTCATACATTCTTACCATGGATTTTAGGTGTTCAGGCACTGGAGATTATTGAGGCAAGGATGTGGTCCTACCTGGATATGATAACTCTCAAGGCAGCCCCCATCAGGACTGGCAAAGAGATACGGGGCGATCCTATTCGTATGTCTTACTAGCACACTGCTCACCGGACTTGGAGATTTGGCAGATGGGCAAATCGCGTTGTTCATCATTGAAAAGGATGATTGTACAGATCTGCCGAAAAAACCTTTGCTAATGACCTGGTAGTGGAGGGGTTATAGCTCTTTTCGGATCTCTGGCATGCACGCGGCACAGAAGATATGAGTATCGGACGAATGGAACTGCGTCAATTGTCTAGCTGAGGCGGGATGTGGTTACATGACACAAGGATCGACATTAGTATGATATCACAGTTCCTGAGCATTCGTATATACTGTAGTGTTTATGTCAGCGGTCAACTAGCATGTCTCACGAGCGGGACGAGAGAGCCTATTATACTCCTGCCCGGAGGTGAGGCTTACTCTTGAAAACTGTAAGGGATCACTGAACCGACGTAACACATTCCAGACTGTCAAAGCGGGCTACTCTGAGCACTAGAGTCTGCCTGCGTACCATATCTGCGACGTCTTAGTAAGCCTCTGATTTTCTATAAGTACAAAATCTCTCCTCGTAGTCTAAGCAATCAAGATATCTTTCATCCCCATCATAAAGACTTATCTGCTTGAGTATAATATCCAGAACTATACATTTATACAAGGTATTCGTTGAGAGCTTTTCGGACCAAATATTAAAGCGATGTATCTCGCTAGTTTCGCACTACTCGGCCTTGCTGCCTTCCTACCCATAACCACAGCCCAAACACGGTTCTCAGGAGAATGGTCCATTACAGCCTATTCCGAGAACGACTGCGGAGGGGATAACATCGGCACCATGAGTGGCAGTTTCGCGAACGACGCCGACGGCAAGCGGACAGGTGCTAACGGCTGCCTTGCTACGACTGACGGCCGGGTCGCCAATAGCTTCCATATCGACTTTAAGGACACCGAGGGTAACGGCAATGGCAATACCTATGTCATTGCCGATGGTTTCGATGGGTGCACAGGCCCGGGGATCTATTACGATGGCGCCCATCCAGGCCTGGAGAGGAACTCCTGTCAACATACGTCAGGAAGCGGATGTTTTGGCATTTCGAAATATCAAAAGTCAGTCATTCTCTTTAGCGGTGATGACAGTACGTGTCTGGGGATTGGAAAGGAGCGACGAGGACGTTGGCCAGATGATATGATCGGCGCAAGGAACGCAACGCTTGTATGAGAAGCAAAGGTGACAGGATGACAGGGTGACAGCTTGGAAGTACAGTATCAGGTCCAATACAAGATACTGATAAAAACAAGGATGGGCTTACCTGCTATCTGGTGGTGTTTCCGGATGATCAAATTTCTCTGGCCGCTATTGCGTTTCATAGGATGAACCCAAGTTGGAATTCTATTTCCTACTATATTGATGATTTGTATAACTCAGCTAGATATCGAATACTCCTTATTACTACTACAGTTAATATCATGAAGTTGTAAAGCGGTCTCGATAATATGAGTGAAAAGACAATATGGAAGAGCCGTCTATTATACAATATAAATAACAACCCACCCAAGGATGGAAGTCCGGTAGTGTTCGAATTACCCGAGCATGACAGCCAACTATCTATGGTGTTTTCAGGCCAGCGCCAAAACTTGCGATTATATAATAAAGTCAGTTTTTTCCAAGTCATGAAATCTTGAGAATCAACGGAGACTTTCGCTCAGCTGTTTATCTAAAAAAAAATACTCAGGCCACGAAGATTCGATAATTGTAATGGACATGGTGACTGGCTTTTGGCGTTTGGTAGTTGGAAACTTATAATCGATTTTGGTTTGTCTTTTTAAAGACTTCAGATTAGTAATTTCACAGGGTTATCCCTTGGAATACCCGAGGGTTCAAAAGAGGTAGACAGACAGGCAGAGCGACTGCAGTAGGCAGAAGATTTGCCCAGACTGCACCTAGAAGGACATCAGTATGGCACGTAAACGGTCTGAGCAGGAGACAGTAGGAGAATATCTATCGAGCAAATCTCGTTTCACGGGCTGGAATCAGAATAGCTATTCAAGATTCAAGACACAGCCTTATAGCCAAATTACGACCACAGAGATCTGTGACGTCCCCGATCATCCATATAGCGAAGAATGATAGGGAGATTCCCTCCGCACTCTTCTTCTAAAAATTTAAAATAAGCTGCGGTACCTGCAAGGGTATTAGCAAATCTCACGCCTTATTTTTCTCTCGTTCAACCTACTAAAAGAAACATCCATGCTGCTATGCTAATACTACCAAAGATTCCGAACAAACCTTCCCGAAGAGGTATGGCCTGCGATAAGGCCTTTAGGGGAATTACATTGATTATAGGCATTTTGATCATATAAAGAGAAGCTGAATAATAAACAGGAGCAAAATATTCTCTTATCGGGGTTGAAGTACAGTTATAGTCAAATAAAACAAATGACAGTAGTCTCATATCTACGAAGGTATAATTGGCTAGGTACAACATTCATACAATAGCACGTGCCCGTTATCTGACGAATTAGACTCACGTGCTTTCTCACATTTCAGTTATCGTCAATTACGAAAAGGTATATCAACATATCATTGTCCGCTCACACCTACGCTAGCGCATTTACCAGGAAGATGCGTAGGGTATACTATTAGGGAGGTTACACTTACGCTTATCTTACTTATAAATTATTACATGCAATGGATCGAGTAGCATCGACTGTAACATCTCCTATATCTCCTGAGCATAATCCTCGCAAGAGGACTCGTACTGCCTGCGATAGGTGTAAAACGAGGAAGCAGAAGGTAGGCTGTCTTTGATATGTAATATTGTTGTTATGTTAACTTTGCCAACTATGGACAGTGTGATAATGGGCACCCGGCGTGTTCGAACTGCGCAAAAGCTAGCGTTGAGTGTGTGAAACCACACATCGACGAGGAAGACTACCCATCGCGGTATGTCAACTGCCTATGCACCCTGTGGTCGTCTGAGTATCTGATCCTCTCAAATGCAGCTATGTGCGTGCCTTGGAAGACCGCGTGTCCTTCCTCGAGTTGAAGCTTTCTGGTGTTGAACCTGACATCGCTGCCGACCACTTGGATACACAGAGCAGTACCGCAGCGTCGAATGCTCAAAGCAAGCTGGGTGAGATTGTGAGCCTTCTTAGTAGTGGAAACATCGAGACTCCGACATATGTTGGCCACTCATCCGGCTTTGCCTTGGCTACGGATCTGGGAGGAATGGTGCAAGCAAGTGCATGGAGTAAGCTTCTAGATATTTCCACTCTGCCAGACCAAGAGCCATCTATAGCGGGCATTTTTGCGAATGGCAACCGAATCAGCTTGACAGATCTTCAGGCCACACGCGTTGAATTTCCTGATGACAAGTCCGGAGAGAGACTACTGACGGCATACTTCCATGGACTGCACCCAAAATATCCATTTCTGTCTCGAGCCGAAATCTGGAATCTACATCATGGTCGTCATGAACTATCCCGGAAAGTGGGAAATTCAGTGGCACAAGAAGATGAATTTGGACAGTTCAAGTTGTTCATGGTATACGCTATTGGGTCTATGTTACTACAGCCAAAAGAGGACTTTGTGGCCACATCTCCAGAAGTATGACCAACCTTTGCGATCTCGCCATGGACAAATTGTTATTGGATTGCTAATTCAAGCTTTAAAGGTGTACTACATGGCGGCGCTCGCTCGAATCTCAGCAGTGCGCAAGTCTTCCCCTATCCACAGTGTGGAGGCAATGGTCTTGCTAGTGATATATCATCTACGCTCACGGTTTGGGCAGGGCATATGGTTCATGATCGGATTGGCAATGCGCACGTGTATTGACATGGGTCTTCATCGAAGGAAACATAGTATCTCTGCCACTACTTCATCATTTTCTGACCAAATGCAGCGACGCGTCTTCTGGACCGTATACTCCCTCGAGTGTATAGTTGCGGTGACTTTGGGACGACCGATGAGCATTCGCGAAACGGATACCAATATTGAATTCCCTTATGATGTTCCCGATAGCGCTTCTGATCCTCTTAGTGCTCATCTGGCTCAAGTGCCTGGGAAGAATACAACACTTTCGCTTGCTATTGCCTTGTATCACTTGAGGGTCATAGAATCTCGGATTCATCACTCCGTCTACCAAATAAGCGTCCCGCAGGAGCAATTATTGTCTCAAATGGCTCCGTTCTATGAAGAATTAGAAGATTGGCGGAACGTCTGGGCATCTAGATTCAAAGGTCCCGAGAGCACGTATCCGCTTCTACACTATAATCGAGCTTTGTGGTTGCTTACTCAAATCTTCCTCCCATTGCTTCCGCCGGAAGACATATTTGCTAAGCGCTGCATCCGTGCAGCTGGGGATATCTGCCAGGCACACAAGATCTTCTGTCAGAGCACTACCTATGGAGAATCTTTCCTAGCAGTGCATACTGTTTTCGTCGCAGGAATCACCCTACTCTACCATCACTGGAAGACCAAAGAGACGGCATGGTCTGCTTCGATGAGCAACGATATCCGGGCTTGTTCTCTAGTCTTGTTTGCCATCTCCGGTCGTGCTCCGTGGGTCAGGAAGTACAGGGACGCTTTTGAATGTCTGGTCGGGGTGACCATGGAGAGGCTACAAGCCAATGAGAGTGGCATTCAGTCTGCTCACCTGAGCTCCATCACCAATACCGTGGAAGGGCTGGATCTACTCAGTGAGGACACAGCTGCCATGGTACGACAATTGGAAGACTGGGCGAACCAAAATGGAGGAGGGCAGCAGATCTGGCTGCCAGATCCCCAGTCGCACGCAGCACTGATCTTTGACTGGGGTGGATGATTCCTAGTGAAGCGGTATTGAATTCTTACCCACACGTGACGTTTTTCTGTATGAGGTCGTTCGTGAAGTCATGTGACTCATCTCCATATGAAACTTACTTGGCATATGGCCAGAAATTTCATCTCCCTCTTGCATCCAGCTTATTCAAGGTGCCTACCATCAGGTATGAATGCTACTAACAACTGTAAGAAGTTTATCCCTAGCCACGGGCTAAACAGCCAGTCATTAATAATATGGTGTGTACTATTGAGCAAACGTCGGACTTGGGCGCCTTCGTCCGAACCCCAAATTATCCGCAGGGCGAGCGATTTCGGGCTTACAGCACCTTGGTCCGATCGCCAGGCCCCCACGATCCTTGTCTATCTCTCCAGATTTGATCATATTCAACGACCCCTCTTGATGCATCACACCCATTGACCAATGTCCCTGCTGCTAATGAGGATGTCTTCCCCTTTGGCGTCGACGCTTGCATATCAGACAACAGGGTCCTTTGAAGGTCTCGTATCATCATCCGCAATGATAAAGGACTCCATATTCAAGGACTCCGGGCCTGATCCGATCGTATCTTGTGGTAGATCTTCAGGCATGGGACCTGCAGATAACCAGCCGGAGAGAGGTAGGGGTCCTACAAATATGTATGCGACGAGTCTTCACTCTCAATCACGCCTGATTTTGATTGTAATCCTTTTATTCAACTTTGACCTCTTTAGCTGCTATCATGAGTATCAACGAAGGAAACCGTCCGACAATGTCGCAAGTGGATTCGGTCAATAAGCTAGAGAAACTCTGTGACGGCCCGGTCAATGCGGTTGATTCAGTGTCAATTGCAGAGGGCAGCATGGAAGTTGACCAGCTTGCCTTGGACGTGGTCAATGCCGAGACTGAGTATACGGAGGCACAGTACCGCAAGCTCAGAAGGAAAATCGACCTTCGACTTCTTCCCGTCATGTGGGTAAGTACTCTTTTGCAATTGGCACCGCACCTTCGGTCTGCTACAAACCACCACTGACTTCAAACTCCTTAGCTGTGCTATGGAACACAACAAGCTGACAAAACTGGATTAAGTGCACAAGCCATCTTCGGGCTCCAGGAGGACACTGGGTTGAAAGGCCAGGAATATGCATGTAATGACCCTCCAGTGATTTCCCGCTTGATCATTTACTGATCTCACGCTGTGAGCGAGCAGGGCTGACTACTGCCTTCTATCTTGCCTACCTGGTCGCCGAAGGCCCTGGAAACTACGTTTTGCAACGCGCTCATATGGGATGGTTTCTTGCTCTGGTGATGAGTACTTGGGGTAAACGCTCTTTGCAAATTCAAGCTCGTCTCTTTGTGATACCATGTGCTGACCGCAGATGTTGCAATCAGCAATCATCGTGCTTTGCACGGGGTTCACTCAAAACTTTGCTGGCCTTGTATCTCTTCGTGTTTTGCAGGGAGCGGCAGAATGTACCATTTCGCCGACATTCCTCCTTATTACGGGCATGTATTACACTTCGACTGAACATACCTTCCGCTCAATCATCTGGGGCACATCGAGTGCTGGCATGAAGATTATTGCCAGTCTCATCGAATATGGAATCGGCATGTATTCTGAGGCACATCCGGGACACCTCCAGCCCTGGAGAGGCATCTCCTTCTTCCTAGGTGGCCTTACCTTCCTGTGTACCATTCTAGTCTTTTTCATGCTTGGAAGTCCTAGAGAGGTGCGGTGGTTGTCCGAAGACGAGAAGCGCATGGCCATGGCCCGTGTAGTTGGAAATCAAACAGGCTCTGATCGTCACAAAAGAGGAGAGTGGAAGTGGGATCAGGTTCGTAGGAGATGTTTCCATTAACTCGGACACCTTTGGATATAACTGACACTAGCTGTGCTTTTCAAGGTTCGAGGCGCATTCAAAGATCCCCAAACATACTTTTTCTTTATTCTTTCTATCGTGAATGCTCTCCCGGTTGGTGGAAATAATGCCTTTGGAAACTTGGTCTACAAGTCGTTCGGTTTCACCTCCCTGGAGACTTTATTGGAAGGGGATGTGCCACAGCAAGCTGTGTCCATAATCTTCTTCTTAGTCGTCGGCTATACGAACATGAAATATCCAAGCTTAAGAAGTAAGTCTGCCCAGCTTTAGCGGTTTCCCAAACCAGATGCATACTTACGCTTGCCAGTCTACTCCATGATAGTCTCCTTGATCCCGGCATTTATTGGTATGATGGTGCTTGCATTTATTCCAAGAACGAGCGGGCATCTATGGCTGCTCTGGGGAATGTATTTGATGACCGTGACTGGAAATTTACCTGGGCTGCGTAAGTGAAATAGCGAAATTTTTTAAGCCGCATACTCATGTGTAACCTGCCTAGTCATTTGGACCATGTTGCCTTCAAACATTGCCGGACGAACCAAGAAGAGTGTCGTAGGCACTATGCTTTTCATCGGGTACTGCACTGGAAATTCCATCGCACCTCAGATGTTCCAGTCGTCGGCTGCCCCGAAGTACATTAGTGGGCTCACCGCATGTGCCATCTTGTACGGTTTGGAAATTCTGATCATGATCTCCTGGCGTTGCTATTGTAAGTGACTGCTTAAACATCATCCTGAAATAGATATGCTGATACCCTTGCTCCAGATGTTTGGATCAACAAAAAAAGGGACAGACAAGTTGCTGCGATGGGTCTGACAGCAGATGAGCGCGAACGCCAGGGCCATTTAAACGCAGAGATGGACAAGACTGACACGGAGAATATTCACTTCCGGTATTCATTCTAAATGTCATGTCCACGACTAGCAGTCGTCGCTGAGGGGTATTAGGGGCTTGGTTCATAGTTATAATATGCGTCTTTCTAAAAGATTCCTTATAGCTTGATTGTTACCACTTACTACTATTCGTCATGTCAAATGCTGCATTATGGTTGATTTAGAGGACTAGAGCAATCATAGAACTTGGACAATTTTACGTCATGAAATTATTTGGTGAGGCAAACAATGTCATTGTACACCATAGGCAAGATTTCAGATTTGAACACAGGCCCTTCACCGGAAGCTTGTGATCCATAGAGCGACGTTGTTCAGGTGATTATGGTATACTCCATATCTAACAATTTGTAACTTTTCAGAAGCCTTGTAACTTATTGCAAAGAACGATGTAAAGCTTTGTAGGATTAGCTTGACAAGCATAAGAGACTAGCAAAAATCATGGACCTCTTAAAGTCATGGGAGAGGAGGATTTATCACTGAAGGCTCCAGGGAGGTGGTGTTTTCAGAGCGGACGTCGGGGCTGCGGCCCGACTTGATAGCATCGGGGTGCACGGACCAAGTCCGCCAGATGGCATACAGCAGTATCTTGTCGGAGGACGTCCCGACACTCTTGATTCCGTATCTTTCAATCCTCCATGATGAGTCTCCGAATGTGAATAGGATAGTTCTCTGTAAGTAGATGCGGCGACGAGGGGAAATATTCGCATTTGCTATGCTGCTAATCTTGGGGCTTTTCCAATAAGATGCAATATACCGGACGTCCGATCTTGACCTCGTAGTGATGTCCGATATGGACACAGAAGGCAGTAAGTAGTACATACAGATCGAATTGTCTATATAACATGTATGGTACGCCAGGAAAAGGGTTGCTTGCACTATAGTATTGACAGCATACAATCAAATTGTCCCAATAAACTCATCATCTAAAATCATTCAATAATCAAGCATGGCTCCTTCAGCTACTGATACTGAAACTCCAATGGCCACCAAAACCTCCAAATTTCTCAAGTCTACTGGTTCTCTTGACGGATTCAAATATGATGACCTGACACCTGTCATTGGAACCGAGTTCCCCGAGCTCAACATTGTCGACGACCTGCTCAACTCTCCAGATGCTGATCGTCTGATCAGGGATTTGGCCATCAAAAGTATCAGCTCTCTCCTCAATACCAGTCGAGATATGATGACTAACAACTCCAAATCATAGTCTCCGAAAGAGGTGTTGTTTTCTTCCGGGCACAAGACAATCTTACCAATGAACTCCAGAAGAGATTGATCCAACGCCTGGGTCAGTTGACTACGCGTCCTGAAACCCATGGACTCCATATCCATCCAGTGTTGAACGATAGCCGGGAGTTTGGCGGCGCTGATGCCGAAGTGAGTGCCATCTCGTCGGCGCAGAGATCAACCTTGTATAAGGGCACTGCCTACGATCAAAGCGCCGCCGTCTGGCACAGCGATATTTCGTTCGAGGTCGCGCCCGCTGACTATTCGTCTCTCCGATTGACACAATTGCCTAAGACGGGAGGTGATACCCTCTGGGCATCCGGATGCGAGATGTTCGATCGTATCAGCAAGCCATACCAGAAATTTTTGGAGTCGCTTTACGCAACTCATGCCGGTGTCTCTTTTCATGCCATGGCCGCTAGCAAGAAATTCGAGTTCTACACCAAGGAGAGAGGTTCTCCACTCAATTTTGGAACCACTCTTTCAGCGACCCATCCCGTAATAACCTCCATTCTGCTTAACGATGAGGTTCAAGGGCTAATCCGTTATTAGGTCATTCGTACGAACCCGGTTACAGGATGGAAGTCTGTTTTTCTGCTTGGTATGTGGCTGTTCGACTAGGTTCGAAAAGCGAAATAGTGACATTGAGGCGTTGTAGGAACATTCCCAGCAGACATCCACGGCTTGACGCGCAACGAAAGTGAGAAACTGTTCAATTGGTTCCATGAGTTGCTTACATACGGCCATGATTTACAATGCCGTTTCCACTGGAAGAATCCCAATGACCTCGGTAAGCTGGCTGCCTTCCTTTTCGTGACGTGTAAATCGTTAACTGAATATGCGTAGCCATCTGGGATAACCGTAGCAATTTCCACACAGCCACAAACGACTACCAGGGATTAGGAGATCGATATGGCAACAGGGTTGTTGGTGTAGGAGAGAAGCCTTTCTTTGACCCAGAAAGCAAATCTCGCCGTGAGGACCTCGGCACAATGGATCTGATGAGTCCAGCCCATAGATAGATTAGAGGCTACTATAACATTGTATATATATAAGGGGAAATGATACAATATCTATCTACTTATCTCCTAATCTATATAACATTACTTATAGATAGGGGTTTGATTTATTCTACTTGTAACTAGAATTACTACATACTTGACTAGTCAAAGAAAACATAATAACCTATCCTTAATTAGTGGGATACCTTAGGGTTAAAGTTAGATTTTAGACTAATTAGAACCCTAATTGTTTTTGAAACAAGGCTTTAAGGCTAAGTTCTATTTAGACTTAAAGTTAGGTTTTTACTTTCTAATATTCTAATATAATTCTTGTTGCAAGATTACCATCCATGTGATCTTGCATGCCAGTCACGTGATAAGAATCGGTCCATCATGTGACCCCAGGCAACCTCATTTTATGTAGAATTAGGACCACCAACAACATGTAGGTAGAACTTCAATGATAACACACTACTTGCACACAGAGATCGACATCAGCTATGCTGCCGTCCAGTTGAATCCTTTAACAATTCTTATTTTTAAGTTAACTCCATCATCTATGTGCTATTTGAAGTGGGTGTATAACAGAAACAAGCGAGTCGGCCGATGCATTCCTAATAACATTACAAGTTGATCTCAGTTAGGGAGGGTTAAGGTCGTTATACTAGCATGGGGATGTTGATTTATGGTATTTATCAACCATGTCGAGATAGCAACACTTACATATAGAATCAGAGTATCTTGTCTGATTATAAGTCATCAAGTCTTCAGTTTTGTCCTTGTTGCAGGAGCAAATTACCGTGTCTCATGACTGGCAGCTTGAAGACTATAGTACCGTACTCCTGTTTCAATTGACGGCAAATGCTTGACTATGCAAGAATGCTCCTTACCATCACTTTTCAAGACTTGAGCGTACGTGAGCGCGTGCTGGTTGGTGGGCAAGGTAGATAATGATAATATGGGGAAGACGGAACACTCCAGTAGCGTCAAATTTGTAAGCTAACCCCAGTGTGGGGCGATACACGCTACTTTGTGTACTACTCTACACTATACCCTACTCAGACTACTGCGCACTACGACTACTACCGTACACTACCGCCAGTTCCCCTTGGCCCTCCACCCTACACTACATACCTCTCGGACACTCGCCACACCATGTCACAGCATATACTAGTAGAATCGAAATTGGTAGCAGGGCCCCCACATGGCTGGCTTAGCGTGAGGGGCCATCCGTATGCTGATAACGTCGTGTTTGTATCTGCTTCCGTATGTCCATGCCCATGCCCATGCCCATGCGTATGTATGCCGTGCATGAACTCGACCTGCTTCCTTCCGGCAAGGGTTGTATATAACAGAGGTGAAGAGCAGAGGAACCCTCCGGAGGTGGAGGTGCAATCGTGACCGACCGCCCTACCTGCTATTCTTCATTCCCTTTCAACACTTCTTCTCCGCACCATGGTATCGTGTACGTTGCGGGGAAGCCTGGCCAATCCGCGAATCCTTGGTGGCGAGGTATATACCTTGCTACAATGAATGTGTTCTACATATATATACTCTACCTTTCTGCTACATTTGGCCTATCTTTCATCATTCATCCCTCCTGAGTACTTAACCTCATATATCTCTTGGATATACATCATAGCATATCTTTCGCACGCTCCGTCTTATAGCACACTCAGGCAGCAAATATACACACACATATATATTACATATGGCGACTAAGATGGACCAGGAAGTCGTTGAGCTTCGAGAGTATGCAAAAAGCCTCAAGGAGGATCCGACCGCCAGTATTGATGAGGTCGCCATGCTCGATGCAGATTTTTTTCAGCAGACCTCCAGAAGCCTCGTACGGAAACTGGACATAACACTGATGCCCATAATCTGGCTTCTGTATATGTTTAATTATCTCGACCGCAATAACATTTCGTGAGTTAATGTTTTATGCCGTTAAATCCCATCACATCTCCTATCTCCTATCTCCCCGTCTCTATCTCTGTTTTTATGCCCTGCTTTTCTCTCACTCTATCTCCGTACATATTTTCAGGTCTTGTTCTTACACGAATCCCGAACTAGTCAAGCAAAACTCAACCACTTTGAAAGGGACCTGGGCTTGAAGGGAAATCAATTTAATACGGCTGTTTCGATCCTGAATGTTGGGTACATGATCATGCAATTGCCCTCCAACATGATACTGACGCAGGTCCGGCCCTCCCTTTACATTCCCTTCTGGGTGTGTGTCTGGTCATGTATATCGGCATCGACCGCGGCTGCACGCAATAATACCCACCTCGTCGTCATCCGCTTCCTGCTCGGGATCGCCGAAGCGCCTTTCTTCCCAGGCGTCTTCTATCTCCTCTCCTGCTGGTACACGCGCAAGGAACTGGCCCTCCGCACTGCGGTGCTCTATTCGGGCCTCATCCTTGCAACGGCCTTCTCGGGCCTCATCGCCGCGGGTGTCTTTGCAGGCCTGGATGGCGCCCACAGGTTGGCGGGATGGCGCTGGCTGTTTCTCATCGAGGGCGCCGCAAGCTTTTGCTCCGGCGTCGTCGCCATCTTCATCCTGCCCGACTTCCCAGAGCGGCAGACGGGAAGCGCCAGCTGGTTGCTCACCCCGGAGGAGCGCATGGTGGCCGTCGAACGTATGCGACGGGACCGTGTCTCTGTCGAAGAAGGCAACAAGTCGGTGTGGTATGGACTGAAGCTAGCCATCATTGATTATCGGACCTGGGTCTTTGTCGTTATGTTGATTGCTAACCACACGGCGTACGGCTTCAACTACTTCTACCCATCCATCGTCAAGGGCTTTGGTCTCGGCTCCACCACCGTGACCCTCATCCTCACCTCTCCCCCATACCTCCTCGCCGCTCTGTGCTGCTTCGCCTTTGCCTACTCCTCGGACCGCCGAGGGGAGCGTGGTTTTCATATGTCAGTCCCCATGACGACAGCGGCCGTTGGCTTCATCATCTCGGCCGCAACGCTCAGTGTCCCCGTCCGCTACTTTGCCTCCTTCCTGTATATCTGCGGCTGCTTTTCTGCTAATGCCATGGTGTTCTCATGGGCGTCTGCGACGCTGAGCCAGACGCCCGAGAAGCGTGCTGCAGCAACCGCAATTATCAATTTGCTGTCCCAGCTGGGCAATATTTGGAGTCCCTACTTCTTCAGACCTCAGGACGCTACGCGATATCTGATGGCTATGCTCTTGATGATGGCATTTGCACTATTGAGCGTAATGATGTGTCTGATTATGAAGTGGTCCCTGCGGAGGGCAAATAAAAAGATTCTGGCTGAGTATGAAGGGAGAGATGAAGTGCCGGTACTCTTCATGTTGTAAGCGGTCGCCTGACTTGAATATTTGCGCCAAACTTTGATGCAAACCCATCTTTGGTGGTTATATGGTTGATTGACTGCTGACTTTAATCGGAGGCTCGTTTGGGTTAACCATTTCGTTTGCGTTTGTACATAGATCAAACACGTATTTAGATCTTGCAAACTTGTCTTTACTGGCTGCGATGTCATTGTTATCGAAAGCGCTAATATCATGCCTCTCACATATACGCACAGTGGGATGACTAAACGTGATAAGGCCTCTAGGGACTCTTTAGACCAGTCGTTAATCACATCACGTTGTGACATAGCAAGAATGATATGAGACCAGCGTCGAAATACCCATTACCACAAACTACCTATCCGATTTCGTTTTTTCTTTTTCTTCTAGCATTTTCACTTTAACAGTGTTATCTCTTCCAGTCATTTTCCCTTCATATCCGATTGCCCTTTTCTTTTGCTCCTTTTGACTGCCCTTGGTTTCTCTGTTAACCATTCCCTTCTCATTCAACTCATAATGCCATTTTTCACTTTACTTTACGTGTAAAGATTTCTTAGCAATTATACTTAACCAAATGAAAGATGATAAAACACGGCTATCAGTTTAAATTGAGATTGAAGTTAGTTTCAGACACTAAATTGTAGACTTCTTAATCACTTCCTTCTTTTACAAAAAATCGTCGTCCTCAATAGGACCAGAATGCATGCCCTTATCCCTTTGCCCTATACTCCGCCCCCTGCCCCCCTATCTATTTCTGCGACTTTATATAATTCAGCGCTGACCCACTCATTAACCATGGAATCTGTCCCTCGTGAAAACTATGATTAACCAACGTTTCCCACTCGCTCCCATCCTTCCTATTCCTGACTCGCATCTTGAGCTGCTTCCCCTGCTTAATCTGCTCAACTCCTAAAATCGACACCGTGTCATCCTTCTTGATTCGTCCCCATGCCTCCGGATCCGCAAAGGTCAACGGCAGCATTCCCTGCTTTTTCAGGTTTGTCTCGTGGATGCGGGCAAATCCATTCGCGACAATGGCCACGGCGCCCAGGAATCTCGGCTCCAGTGCAGCATGCTCACGGCTTGAGCCTTCGCCGTAGTTGTTGTGTCCGATGATGCAGTAATTAATGCCGGCAGCCTTATATTGTCTCGCAATGACGGGTATTGCATCGACGACACCGCTGGAAACGTGCTGAGCGGTGCCAGGAGGGTGCGAGGGTAGAAAATCATTGGTGGCACCAGTGAGCATGTTGTTCGAGATGTTGTCAAGGTGGCCGCGGTAATCATACCAAGGCCCTGCGGGGGAGATGTGATCGGTGGTACATTTGCCCTTGACTTTGACAAGGATAGGGAGATCGAGAGCTTGATCTTTTTTCCACGCTGCAAAAGGCTCGAGTTTCTGGAGACGGTCAGACGATGGTTCTATCGCCACAAAAACCTTGCGGGCCTCGGCGAAGGGAGGAGGAGGTTGGTAGAGGTCGACACCGGTGCTGAAATTCGTCGGGAGCTCGTCACTGGCTGGAGCAGCAAACTTGAAGGGTTTCCCTGAGGATGTGGGAATGCTATCTATTGCGGGGTTGAAATCGAGAAGGCCGGAAAATGCGAAAGCTGTTGCAATTTCGGGCGATGTGACAAAGGAATGCGTGCCTGGGTTACCATCATGGCGACTGACTATGTTAAACTTGTTTGAGGCGATTTCGCCGGTGAGAAGACGATGAAAATAAGGAGATTTGGAGAAAGTGGAAGAAAAAGAGGGCTAGAGAGCGGTACATATGGGAAAAGGGAGACAAAGGGGAACATACCCTGTGAAGTTACGGTTGAATGATGAGATGACGGAATTGGGCTCTCCCTTGGGTATATCTGGTCTATTCCATTGACCTACACATGGACCGCACGAACTGCTCAGGATTGTAACACCGGCATTCCTCATTATGTCCAAGAAGCCGGCTGCTTCAGCCGTTGCTCTGATCTGCTCACTTCCCGTCGATACGAAAAAGGGCGTCCTGGGCTTCAAACCTGCGGCGGCAGCTTGCTGAAGCAGACCCGACACCTTCATCAAATCCTCGTACGAAGAGTTGGTGCAACTACCCACAAGGCTCGCTGACAGATTCTTGGGCCAATTGTTTTCGTTGACGGCCTTCGCTAGTTGAGACATGGGATGTGAGAGATCCGGTGTATACGGCCCATTGATATGCGGCTCCAGCGTGTCCAGGTCAATCTCAACTATGTCATCGTAGTATCGGTCGCTACCCTCGTCTGGCGTGATCAGATTGAGGTTTTGGGAAGCTGCATGTGCGATATTTGCTCGGTGAGTCACGTCGAGGTAATTTCCCATCGCTCTTGAGTAAGGAAACAGGCACGAGGTGGCTCCGATTTCTGCACTCATATTCCCAATGGTGGCCATTGCAGTTGCGCCCAGCGTACTAACTCCCGGGCCGAAGAATTCCACAATCTTGCCCGTGCCACCTGTTACTGAGACCATGCCAGCCAGTTTGCAGATGATATCTAATGAAGCAGATGAAGTTAGATTGTATAACATTGACCCGTGGGTTGAATTAGTGATAACTATTTCACGTGGAAAATAAAAGAGTGTAGAGAAGCATCAAAGCGTACAGAAGAGTATAGAAAGAAAGTGAGAGCATAAAAGTACCTTTGGAACTCGCCCAGCCAGTGAGTCGGCCGGTCAGACGCACACCTAGCGTCTTGGGACATGGAAGCTCCCATGGCATTCCAGCCATGGCATCAACACCATCAGAGCCCCCCACTAGATCAATTATTAGGAAGTTGTTCCAAAGACGGTGCATTGAGCTTACCACCAATGCCCAGCATGGCCATACCAGCAGCATTTGGCGTGTGGGAATCTGTGCCCACTAACAAGCCCCCAGGGCTGTCTCATTTGATGACCGTCAGCATTTGCTCCCGAGTACGATTGCGGCCGGTGGCAACAGATATACTTACAAGGCGTAGTTCTCAAAAAGAATAGTATGAATAATGCCCGAACCTGGTTTCCAGAACCCAATATTGTATCGTGCCGATGCTGAAGCTAGGAAGGCGAAGACTTCCTTGTGCTTGATCTTTGCTGCCGCCAAATCTGCATCGGCGCCTTTCTCCGCCATCGTCAGATGATCAGTATGGATTGTGGTTGGAATTGCCACCTTATCGATACCCGCGCTCATGAATTGCAACAGAGCCATGGTGGCATTCGCATCATGGATTGCGACCCTGTCCGGATACAGTTTCAGAAATGACTTGCCGGGTTGAATGTCCTGGGTGTCGGGCTCGCAAAGATGTGAATAGAGGATTTTCTCCGAGAGGGTCAGAGGCCGGTCTAGTCGTCGTCGGATTCGCTTCAACGACTGCTGGAGATGCGGATATGGAAGATATTTGTCCTAGATATACACTTGTCAGTCAAGCGGCGGGGCGGGGGCGACCCGGACTAGATCTTACAGATTCAAATCTGCTCATTGCAACATCGCCGACATCTTGAAAGTGTGCATCGGTAATGGTAGCCAGCCGTCGTCTCCAGGAATTCTGTAGAGACGTTCTGGGTACAGTTGTCAATCTTGACATGCGCAGCGCTGGCGACGATCCTGAGTTGTAAGCCCGAGCCATATTATATCGACTTGACTGCTGTAAGCCTTTCCGACTTATCGCAAAAATCGTCTAGCGGTTGACCACCAATGATAGGAACAATAAGGGCAAAACGGTCCGACCAGCTGTCCCCTGAATTATGTTAAAGATTCTGCAAAGCTGTACAGACAAGTTATCCAAGAAAAAATATGAAGAACTCGACAGGCGGAGGTAGGATGGGATAATCAATCAAGGCGGTGCGAAACAACACGACACGACGACACACTGGACATTCTCGGCAGTCCGCAGCCCCAGGGGAGGACGTTAGTCTTATTCAGTTTTCTATGCGGGACAAACTGTTGGTACAGCATTTTTGCAGCTGGATATGACGGCGGAGGGTCTTTGTGTGGAGGAGAGGCCTTGCTCCACGCTACCGGAACGCTCCTTTAGTGCTCCTTCCGGGATTCGTTGTCGGACTCACCCAAGCGAGCCCTCGTTGAAGCTCATGAGACTCGCCAACGCCCCTACGCAAATATACTCGTTGATGTGTATGTAGTACTCTAGCCACACCACACAGTCCTACTATTTCATATTTAGACGCTTTATGGGTCTGGACCATACTGCCTTATTTGCTATCTCCTTTTCTTCTTTCCAATGCTCCTCGTCTTTTTATCATTGCTGTTCCTGTTCTCTTCGTTGTGACAGCCTCTGGTATTCAGTTTGACTGTCTCAAAGTAAATTAGATTATTCTTGCTATAGACATATACCCATGAAGATTGACGAGTCCAAAGTAGCATCAACCTTATTGAACCCGAATTATTTCTTTTCCTTCAAGATCATGGCGTCTTTAACAAAAGCGAGCCGAGCGACATTAAAATCTCTGGAAGGATTCTCGTCATGCGATGTCAGTCCCTCCATATCAGCTCTAAAGGTCCCAAGTCTAACATAATCACTATTTCCAGGTTAGTGATGCGCTCGTCAAGCTTGGGGTCAAATACGGCGGCTTTCTTTCGGGACTGACAATGTGGTCTCCCGGTCGCCAGTCCGGAACATCCAAGATTTTTGGTTCAGCCTACACCGTCCAAATGGTCGACGCCAAAGACACCACTTCTCCGAAGCCTTCAGTTCACTTTGCGGACGGCATACCGAGGCACTCGGTTGTTTTCGTGAGTCAGCCAAAGGGTTTACATACTGTATGCTGGGGCGGCCTAATGAGTACTCGAGCCAAGTACCTGGGCGCGCAGGGTGTGATCGTTGATGGAAATTTTCGAGACGTCAATGAACATCGGGACTTGGGATTTCCGGTACGTCTCATGCTTTCCGTCATATTTATGTAGTTGACATAGGTTGAAAGTTATTTGCAAGAGGTATATCGATTACAGGCTCAGCTGCAGCTACCAGATCCTCGACGGTGAATGAAGCGGTCAAGTTTACTTCGGACGTGCAGAGGGAACCGTTAACCATTAATCCGGGTGATTTCATTCTGGGCGATGCTGATGGAATTGTGGTAATCCCTCCAACACTAGCTGAGCAGTGCTTGGAGCTTTGCAAGGAGAGATGGGTCATTGATGAAAAGACAAGGACTGCCTTGGAGAATGGCGCTGCGATGGGCCCGACTATCGCCAAGCTAAGGAAGTAATCTCTGTGGTGGGCGGCGTGCAGAACCAAACAATATTCACTACCAAAAGCAATGAATGACATGAAATTGCTACTGATTCTCATTCATAACAATTATTCTAGATGATCTAAACTGACTGTGATACTCAGTGCCAGACACAGACCAGAAAGCTTTCGAACCTGATTCCATATTACGCAACTGTGGTAATCTTCTTTGCTACGTCCAAAGTAAACAAACTCGAAGTCATCGTCAGAACCTGCTCATAAATCGCGAAACTGATCGCGCCGGAAACCTGTCAATAATTAGTTGGTTTAGGTCATGCACGCACTGTCATAGCGTTCAGACGTACTGTCAGTCTCACCAACCTAGGGCTCGTCCCCTTCCATAGCGACAAGATCCCCTCCTCCTTTACAATGGACGTCAAACACCTCCACGACCCAGAGTACCTCGCTGCTCCTCCAATAGCTTGCAGTCTCGTCTTGATATTATCCATCGGCATCGTACAGTATACCGTGATGAGGCCAGCTCCCGCACCGGCAATCACAGAACTTGCCGCCTTTCTTTTCTCGCCCCAGGACGCCATAGCTTGATCAAGTAGAAAGTTGTAACTCGTGAATCGGACAACTGAATTGGAGGATTGCTTCAACGTAACGGCAGTAACTCCCCGGTACAGACCTGCGATACCTTCTTGGCCAAAAACGCATCGGATCGCAAATATAGTACTTTTGTACTGTGGCCCACCGTGGCGATTTCGGTCGTCGATTAATTTGGTTTTAATCGTTTCGCCGGGTGTAACTACCGTAACACTTTCTGCTACGCCAGCTACGAGACCGGCGAGGAGATTGCCAATGGCTGTTGTTCGACCCGTTGTAGGGTTGACCGCCAGGTACCGTCGGGCGAGGTCGAATGTAAAGAAGCGGACAGCACTCTTGGAGGCGTTGGAGACGCAGAAGACACCTGCACCGTTATACAGTGGTCTAAAGCCTTCAGTGCGCACAGTATTGATAAATAGCTTTAATGGGGAGGTGGAAATGCCAGCTGAATTGCGGAGGAGTTGTTGTTGAGTTTTCACATATTCGGTGGGGTACGTGACTAGTGATTCAACTCCGCCGGCTGCCCCCCCTGCGAGGAGAGTTTGGAGCGCTGTTGGTGAACTGATGGCTTTGCTTGGTTCCATGGTGAAGACTGTAATGAGCGACGATTACTAGGTAACTTAGAACGATTTGTTCCTTATAAGAAAATAACACAAAGTCGAATTTATCCTAACTAATAATATACGCTGGAGCTAGGCATACCTACAAGAGTACCTTCTTATCGGGACGTCCCGCGATCCCTTCAGAGCTCCATTCATGACGAGAAACTACATTCACGTCCTCCGGTAGAATCCCCAACGTTGCCCCCGCTCGGCTTGAGGCGCTAGGATCGCCGAACTTGAGAAGGCTAAAGAACAATGTACTTCGCCCTAATCTGTGCCAAGAATTCAGGAGGCGAATGTTTATCAGTACGGGCTATTCCGCAACGGAGCAATCCGACCACTATTTCATGCTGATAATCTACCCCTCAACTATGCTTTCTGGGATGACAGCCACGACTCCATACTTCAAGGCTTCAACCTTGCCCACCTCTTTCCCTTCGTCCGTTTTACGCTCTTTCATTAGATCTATCCACTGTCCTGCCCACCCTGCTTGGCTTAGATCAGCTTCATAGAGAAATTGCTGTTTGGTACCCTAGTCGGTTTATCTGGTGATTGACGAGTGCCATCGGGCACAATAGGTTGCGTTTCCTTCTTGTCTCTTTCATGTGAAGGGATTCTGTTTTACAAAATCAAAGCGTCATATTATTCGACAATGGAGATCGAACTATTCCCTAATGGTGGATGGGACACCCATCACCACATTTTTGAAAGTAAACAAATACTCCGCCCCTGAAAAATCAAACGTCCTAAATAATTTATAGCTCATATCTTTCCATACTCGCCCAGTCGTCATCTTACCCCTCCCCAAGCAACAATCGAGGATTACAAGATCTTCAAGCAATCAATTGGCATCACGAATTCCGTTCTTACCCATGGATTATCGTACGGTAATGACTGTGCTTCTTTGAAATACTTCGTCGAAGCTCTCGGGCGAGATCGTACTTGGGCCTGCGCAGTCATCGATGAGCAGACAACAGACAACGAAATCAGTAGCCTCGTTGCTTCCGGCGTGCGCGGCATCAGACTGAACCTTTATGAATATGATGCAATGATCGATATTGACAAACAGATTCAAGTACTTAAACTATATGCCGAGCGCGTACGCAACAGAGGTTGGTTCCTTGAGTTCTTGCAGATTAACCAGGCGAACTGGGCGCCTCTAAGCCCGGTTATTCAAATGCTCCGCGTACAAGTAATTACGGATCACCACGCGCTGCTGAAAGCAGCGAGCATGCTTCCCGCAGGCGATGATGTGCTCGCACAGCCAGGGCTAGCAGATATAGTCAGTTTGCTGAGGACAGGAAATTTCTGGATCAAACTATCCGCGCCATACCGAAGCTCGACCTTAGCACCACATTATGAGGACATGGAGCCGTTGGTTTTAGCATTGGTAGAGGCGAATCCCAGACGTGTACTTTGGGGAAGCGACTGGTGAGCCTAGAGATTTTTCTTGGTCTGAAATATGCTGATAAGACAGGCCGCATACCCCGAATATGAAAGTGAGGTCGAAGGAGGAGGCTTTGAAGGAGACACCTTTCCAAAATATTGACGATCGTACTTGGTTAACAAGCCTTCGTATGTGGCTCACAGAGGAGCAGTGGAACTTCCTGATGGTTAAAAACCCAGAAGAGCTGTATATATCAAACCCGTTGTAGAACTGGTGGTTATATTTATGTGTCAGAAACTGGAATAACCATTAGTTGGACTTCTTGATACTCTAGAGAAACAATGGAGCTGAAGGATTTTAAGGGGATTCATGCCAATAGAGAGCCATCAATTAGCAGCATCCCTCTGTCGTAGTAGGCAGTGTCATGGGTGATATTTACTAGTAATTATGTTCGAAGGATTTTTCATCTCCTGGTGATAGATGTTCTATTTGCGTTGGAAGTATGTATTCCAAAGAGAAAATAACAGGATCTAGCCCAGGAGACAAAAACATGGCTAACGCTATTAACTTCTTTCTACAGTATTTCGGCTTTAGGCAAAGCTCTTAATCCTAAGGATTGTTGTCTCCATGGTAGATAGTCTCCCAGTATATAGCTAATATATGACATATTATCTTAGTTGATAGTAGCGAACCTTTTTTTCCAGCCGCCAATATCGCCAGCAGGTACCACGGCTATTGTACATTTAACTTTTGCGTACTTCGCTATAACTACCGAGGCTACGAAAGCGTCCTGGTTTGGTCGAGGTCGTTTTGCTCCTATGTTATCGAGAGGTGGAAATATAGTACTTCTGCGCACGTTCGTCGTGGGTGTCAAAGTAGCATAGCCTTTGAACGTGTGAATAGCAGCTTTCCTACTTCGCGTAGGGGTGGGGTGGTTTAGTCGCGGACCGCTGGCATGAAAAGGCTACAGGATGTTCGATACAATCTTGGCCTGGAACTCTAGGTTCCAGCAATCTGTATGTCAAATATAGACCACTGCGTGCAATACAACATACTCAAATAGGTGAAGGTTGATGTCACAAGCCTCGTCAACAACGCCACTCCAGAACTGCTAAATCAGGTATAGTCGTCCCCGCACTTTACATCGCTTCTCAAAACAACGCAGGGCTATACTTATTTCTATGCCGCCAGTCCACAGATCCAAGACAAAATGGATGGCGATTCCAACAGTCTTACCTACAGTGCGCATTTGGATACAGATGCATTGGTTACATCACCAATACCATCACCGACGCCAGCCCCAACCCAACCTCCAATCGCAGCCCCAGCCCCAGTCCCAGTCCCAGTCCCGCCACCAGCCACATCCAGCACGGAAAAGCGAAAACAGAAAAAGGTTCGCTCTGCTTGTGAAAGATGTCGATACAAACGGGTAAAAGTACGTGGTCAACCCTTTTTTGTGTCGATAGCAAGCAACACGGCTAATATTTACCCTCACGCAGTGTGACGGTCAAGTGCCCTCGTGTGGGAATTGCTCCAAGGCGGGTGCATTATGCGTTGATGTCGACAGCCATGATGCAGAGAAGAAGATGATGCGAGGGTTAGTCTATCTCTTCGGCTAAATAGAAAATGTTTGACTAATAAGCCAGGTCTTCCGAATATGTCGCTGCCCGCATTGCTTGGTTGGAGAGTATCATCCGCACCCAGCTGCCGCACATCAATCTTGACGACCATTATTTTGCGCAAATCAATTTACAAGGACAACCAGAACTCTTGGGTAGAACTCCTGGAATAGCAAATAATCTCCCGCTGTTCGATCTCACGCAGCCACATCCGTCTTTGTCGTCGATAACCGTTTCGGACACTGTGCAAGAACATGCAACATCGGCTTCAGGAGTCGGATCCGCTGTTCACCCGGACCCGACAGTTCGAGGAACAAAGCGCCCTTTAGCAGCTATGGATGTTGAGTCGCCTTTCAGAGTAGAGTCCATCGACCAGGACGCTCGCTCAGTAGCATTAGAGCTTGGACTGTTGTCTTTGAACTCGAACTCACGTCAGGTGCACTACTTAGGCTCATCTTCAGGATCACTTTTCGCGCCTCTTCTTTTCCCCAGAAAGTCGGGAACTAGCCTGTGGACTGATCCTTCCAGATTAGGCTCATCCCGAGATACTTCAAGCGGGAAGGCGAGGATGGAGGCTCAACCGGGAATGCACACTGCCTCACACACATCAGAGATGGAGAAGATCGTCAGTGCTTTGTATGAGCAACTGCGGAAGGCATGTCTCGAATTACAGTTCGACTATCAAGAGACCCTGCTGATGTTATGGTACAGAACTTGCCACCACGAGAAGAGTGCAACATCCTATTGAGTCGCTTTTTCGGTCATATGCATCCTAACCACCCTTTTCTCCACCGACCTTCTTTCACTTGTGCTGTGGATGCTTTGTATCATTGTGCAGCAGCACCAGAAAAAGCTTCATTCCAGTATAATGGATGGCCTACAAATATACCGCCCTTTCCCTATAATGGAGAAGAGTACATTTTGCAAGGGCAGAAGTTGATCACCATCTCTGCACATGTGGCAGCTTTCCAGCTACTCATTGCGTTAAGTATCGGCGCTACCCTTCAGATTCGAAGCCGGAAATACACCCATAATCCCAAAGCCTTCTTTAACTCTGCCATCAGTATATCCAACCATGTTTTTGATAGCATATCATTGCCTGTTTTGCAAGCTGTTTTGCTAACAATTGTTCATAGTCTTATCGATCCTGACGGTTGTGATGCCTGGACTCTCACGCATATTGCTATGGCGCATGCTGTAGATTTAGGGATCCATCGAGAAGTGAGCCGCAGTTCCGACCGCTTCAGCCCAACATCTATTGAAATCCGCCGTCGGGTGTTCTATTGCGTCTACTCGCTGGATTGGTGAGCACAAACCTCCGTTCTAAAAGCCACTCACCACACACTTTACTGACAAGATGTAGCTCTATAAGCACAATACAAGGGCGGCCTTTGGGGCTTGGAGATGATACCTTCGATGTACAGCTTCCTGACTTGTCCAAGAGGCAAAGCCAATCTATGGACAGTCAGAATTCCTCCGACGAGCTCGCTGATACTGCTACCCTTTCATACTCGATTCAATCGTTTAAGATGGCACGATTTATCTCACGGATCAAGTCTACGTTCTATCGTTTACCAGTTTATATCGGTAATTTGGATGGGGGCCAGGATTTCACCTGTATTCAAGATCAACTTCGCGATGGTTTAGGTCAGTGGCTGGCTGAGTCCTTGGAGGCTGTAACCAAGGATGTGTCCGCAGACCAACGCCTTCGCCTTACTACCAAATTGCAAATCCAATACCATGGCGCCATGTGCCTTCTCCACCAACCGTCCCAAGTCATTGCTCACCCCAACGACTCCTCCTTGCAAATTTGCTTCAGCAGCGCCACTAAGCGTCTTCGCCTCTTCGAAACTCTGTACGACTCCGGTGCCCTTTGCCATAGCTGGCGCACCGTTCAAGACATTTTTCTCGCTGGTGCAACTGTTATGTATTGCGTCTTCATCTCGCTCGCCGTGCGACAATCAGTTTCTGTCTCTACTCTGTCTCGGGACTTTCGTGCGTGTTCCAGTATGCTTAGCGTCGGTGGAGAATGGTGGCCTACGGTTCGAAAAGCAAAGTTTAGTCTGGAGCGACTCTCAAACCATATTCTTGACATGTTGGCGGAGACTTCGCGCTCTGATAGCGCAGAGCTGAGACTTGGACATCAGCCGTTTCCGCAAGATTATATTCCCCCGAACATGCTTGGATGGCCGGAACCGGAAACTTTGGGATTTAATGGGATCGAGCAGACACTGTTGAATCTGATAAATCATAACGGTAGTCTGATTGACATATTCGATGCAACTTCAATGAACGGATTGCTAGACGGAATACCAGAGCAGTTGCAGACAAACCATAGGTTTGATACAACAATTTGGGATGGGTTTGAGCAAGTAGAGTATTAGAGTATAAGGAACTAGCAGAGTGGAGACGTTATGATTTAATAAATAAAGTCCGCGATCACTATAGGTGGTGGTGGATCGATTGAATCTGTATCAATCAAGACGACACCGAAGAGTGGACAGTACAAGCCAAAATCATGGTCAAGATATACGCAAAAGCCAGCAAAACAATCATGTGACTAGGAAAAGAGCTTGACTAACTTTAGCGGCGCAGAAGACTATATAGGAGCTGTTATGTCTATGCTATATCTAATCGAGAAATCTGACATAGCATATAGTATGAATAACAAGATAGCTGATTCTAGGCGACTGGAACTTCGAGATCTGATCGACTCAAGGACTGACAGGGTTAATCTGAAGTCGTAGAAGACCTACTGTTGAGGTCTTGGTGGTCAAGAATTGTATGCTTATCCCCTATTGCCCCATTATACTTTAGTTTTACATTTGGATTTGTGGAGATATAATACCAAATATTCCCAAGTCAGTCCTCGGCCCCTCTTCAACTTACATGCAATATCCGATAGCGTATCTCAATATGCTGACATGGAGCCTGCCTTTGTTGGCCCTGTTCCTTAATATATGGAGAAAATTGTAGGATCTGGAATCTAAAAGGTCTGACCATTCGGTGCCCTAAACGATCGGGCGATCAGGAAATTGGCAAGATATTCTAGATCCTAGATTTCCAGACATGACGCCGAACATGTTTGAACCAGAAAATCAGCATAGAGATTTGAAACTAACCAGATGATATTGAACACTGCAAGAGTTCTTGTTGTCTAGAGAAAACCTGAAATTCTATTGTGGCAAAGACAGCATGTCCAAGACAAACTCATATGGGCAATCGAAAGCATAAAGTTATGCGAGTCAAATAAGGGAGGAGAGTGGACAGGAATACTGACTGCCACAATTTTCTTAGTAGCGTGGAACAGGGTCGAATATACCGGTTGCAAAAAGACACGTCTTAAGGGATGGGACTGGTCGCGTTACTTGCTTACGTCTGTAATAACAATGCTTCCAGACCGGAATATCGCGTCTATTCCTTGCTTGGAATTGCAAAAGACAGCAACATGATTGAAATTAGAAGTCCGAAAACAAAAGTGTCAAAAGTCTACAGAAAGCTGGTGGAGGTTTATTTAAGGAAGTATGGAAACTTGGATATCATACTTTTTGCGCATATCTTCAACTATCACGGGAGGGACAATAGAGATGATCTAGTACCATCTTGGGTGCCAGACTGGAGACCAAAGTCCAATTCAAGGGTCTTACCATTGATGGCAAGCCAAGGATCGAATAATATTATGAAAGACAGCATCGGAAACATCCGACCTAGTTACGTTACCTACTGTAATGCCAGATACGAAGCGGCGGGAAACACGCCCTCTAAGTGGAAGATATAAGAGTAATCTTAGGTTACTGATAGACGGGTGTTTAGGGAGTCTGTAAGAACGTACGTAAAGGTACAAGGATACACACGTAGTAATTAGGAAGAAAGAAAGTGGTGATTTTACTACATGAGGAAGGTAAATACACAAAGTTAGCTGACCGCTGCTAGCGTAATAGTGCGTGAAGGTGATAATGACAGTGGTATTGCTGGTCAGCTCCACTATTATACGAGTTTGACTTGGCATAATATAATAGATAGAAAGCTAGTACGTGTATCTACTGCATAGATTCTGACTGCGATCTAGACCTTCGAGAATCATTGTTCGCGATTCCACTATAGGTAACAGGCTTGTAATAATATGTACAAAGAACTAGCTCCTCTAGACGTCCCTCTCTCTTTCTTCTGCCCACGTAGACTTATCTATATACAAGGGTTGACAGGCTATACGTATGTATAGTTTAATAAGGATTCGCTCTACTCGCAAGTATCATCATCAGCAGCAGTAGCAACTGTTGTCGCTGAAGCAGCAGAGGTAGCGGAGGTGGTGGTTGAGACCGCTGCTGCTGCTGCTGAAGAAACAATAGTTGCAACGGTCGTTGGTTGACTACTGGTAATGGAGGTAGAGCTTGTCGCGACAGGAGCAGCCGTGGTAGTAGCAGCAACAGCACTACTCGAGGCCACGGCAGTAGTGGCAGCAGCCGAAGATGCGACAGCAGAGCCCGAAGCCTCAGCAGAACCATCCTCATTGACACACATACCGTAGTAGGTCTGACCATCGAGGTTGGCCTTGTGGGAAACGCAGGCACCAGGCCAGGTAACTTCACCAGGGGCAGTGTAGTTGGTAGGGATAGGGTAGTAGATGTTGATAATCAAACCAGCCTCATAACCAGTGTATTGACCAGGGATGCTTGTGACAGGGCTGGGGCTGCCAGCACCGGTTCCAGTGACAGACAGCTGAGCACAACCGATGTAAAATTGAGCACCGCCATATGCTTCAGCAGCGTGGAGAGCGACGTGTTCAGCACGCATGAGGTAGTCTCCAGCGGGCAGGTCCGTGGGAAGATCAATTGTGAAATTTTGAATACCACTGCTGCCTGAAGGGTAGGTGGCCCACTGAATACCCTCGGAGTTGATCTCGGTGTAGGTCAACTCGTATACCTTGAACCTATACAAAAATCAGATGTCAGTATCACTATACTTCGACAGTCCAGTCCATTTTGAGCTTTCTTGATAGACCAGAAAAGGGCTGAGATAAGAGATGAGTGTAGCATACCAATCGCCGGATCCGTCATAGGCATTAGCTGCAGTTCCAGTGGGAGCCTTGGACATCCAAACGGAAAGAGGGCCTGGATGAGAGATGGCAGCATTGACGGTGAAGCCAACGTTATCACCAGGAGCGACAGTGTAAGTCGAGGTCTTCGCCATTGTGGCAGCGTCTGTCAGATAAGTCACTCGTCAGCTGATATACGCCATGGAAGTAGCGAGTTTTTGAAAAGCATTATGGACATACCAAGACCACCAGAGTTACAGATCATGTTCTGGGATGTAATGTCTGTGATGGGAGAGTTCGAGTTGTTTGTTTGACGAACATACTCGTAGGCATCGGTAATGTTGCCATTAACAATCAGCGCCTCGAAGTTGTAGTGAGCGAAAACAGTTGGCAAGAAAGCGGCGGCGGCCAGCAGGGTGGAAGAGATGGTGGAACGCATTTTGGCGATAGCTTTTCAGTACTGATGGCAATGGGTAGTAAAGGGTTCAAGTTGGTTTGATCTTGGTGTCGAAGAGAATGGACGTCCACCAGGGGCGAAAGGAATGAATTGGAAGGGGTGAGGAAAGAAAGGACAGACGCAAGCGACTGGAAATGATCGTACACTGATCTCGAAAAATGAGAATGAGTTGAAACAGAGAAGCAACGAGATAGCCAGGTCTTGGTAGACCTCTTATACTTCTATCCCACGCCATATCCGTGCAGCTCTGTAATCGGAGCATTAAGCTCATTTAGTTCACTGTATAGTTCGTCAGATCCAAAGTGTTTTCTATGTTCGCTGTGGGGCCAGGAGATTCGCGAACCTGAAACAGGACCAATGGACATGGGTACACGGAGTATTGTCCGCTTGTTTCGCTCCAAATCGGGACTCTCACCCCCTTCGGTCCAATCAGTAATCTTATGGTAGAAACAAAATTGCTAGGACGTTATTACGATTGAACGGTTCCATGATGATTGTTTGCCAGGGGTTACGTTTTGCATTTTATGCTCTTGGCATGTACATGAGACGAACCTCGGCGCTTGCAGGCCTGTCTACGTAACCAGGGGAAACATCAAGAGACCATCAGTACTGGGCTTCGTAGTTTATAAACAGGCCTTCTCCGGCGCAGCCAGATCGGAGCGCAGGCAAATATGAATCGTGCAATAGCCAACTATCACGAACACCTCAACGACCTACAGTTATTTGGCTAGCAGAGCTTACGGCCTGAGGCTCGGTAAAACCACTACATAGAGAATAGTAGATCACGGGACTCAGTGCCACGTGGTGGATTGCCGGGATCACCGAAGACCTCATGGCAGTCCAGCTAATCCATCATTCTCTATATAGTTCCCCTATCAAGGTTGAAACCGTAAGCTATCCATCAGACAACCGCACACGGTTCCTCGCACACCCCACTTTTATATCCAATCTCAAATTTCCTTCCAGAGCCTTTGAGCGTGACTCTTTGGATTGAGGTACGTTGGGCATTTGGCTACCAGCCAAGGCTGGATGCGGTCTCAAATGCATCAAACATGCGGCGTACGACCCCGTCTAAACTTGCCACGACGTCGTGAACATCTCAACTCTCATTAGCAAAGATCTGAGGATGTCGCCCTTACCATGCCCGGAAAAGAAGCGAGCTCCGAATTGGTTCTCGCTGAGGGCAGTTGTGAGAGCAGACCGAGGGTGTACATACCGCAATCAGTTGAAAAACGCCGTTGTCCTCCATGATGGGCAGAAAAGCGATTCGGGTGGCTTCCTGGTAACGCACTTACCCGAATACGCAGTTTGGAGCAAACATACGTTTCGCTGCTTCATTTCTCTGCAAACGACCAATGGCTGCGGATAATATGGCATTGGAGCTAGCAAGAGTCTTACAGTATCCTAGACCCACCAAGTCCGTACCTCCCTTGTATCATTAGCAGAAAACGGGAAACAGACGTGGTAGGCATCGAGGATCAGGAGCGAGCTAGAAGTCGAAGAAGGATAAAATAGTGGACTAGCTATGAGTGGAACAGGCATACCTGACTGCTCGCCCTTAAATGGGATCTAAGGGTCTACGTACGTTGGGGAAACCGTCCCTCTAGTACTATTTGGAGCAGTAGATTCTTCTCTCGTGTTGATGCTATGGAGGCTCCTGTTCTCCCCCGTCGCTAATACACTTTTTCGCCTTATTCTCTGCGCTATGATAAAATCCGGTGTCTATACAGTAGTATTAAGTCTAGGTTTTCTTTGTCTCACGATTGACTGCAATGCTTGGCTAGTGTTTGAAATGCCTCCGGGTTAGCTACATATACTGGTCATGGGAAACAATTCAATACTGTGCCTGAAACTGTTACTCCAAATATTAGTCGCTATCTTGAGAGCCTCTGCAGAGCTGGAGCGGCTTTTCAAAAATACCGTTGAGGCTAAGAGCCGTGACATTCATACTTGCTAACGTGACTAGAAACCTTTATTACTGCTTGATCAAAAGTGATTCTAGGATTCTGGTTGAAAGGTCAAATCCGACATCGTATCTAGACCGCCGTCCTGGACATTGATAGAACACTGGGACGATGGAGAAGCACCTGACCAAGGCTAGAATACACCGGGCGCAGATTCAACCATTCACCAGATTCGATCCTAAAAACTAGGCTAGATGGCTAACGTAGAACGCGCATTTTAGTATTTGGAACGAGCCCTTGAAGCAACGCCAGAGTCTCATCTCGGTAGAGCATGAAGTTTGACAGTCTTAATCGAACTCTAGATAATAATAAGTCAAAAGAAGCAGTGGGTAATGTATAACACTACGAACTGACGAAGCCGAATTACTAGCCTTCCCATGTTTATGTATGAGCCTGAAACCTATCTTGTTAAACGTACAAGAATGCTGGCCCTTTGTGGCTGGATATAAATAAGATTTACGTATCAAAGGATGTTGAAGAAGCTACGCTGAGATGATACTAGTGGCAAGCGGTTCTCTGAAAAGCTACCGGGGTCCCGATCAGTGGCTAATGTAAGCCGCTCAGTGATTGGCTCGGTCGCTCTTTCTTCTACTTTAGGGTTAGTGTTTGGTGGGGTCCGTAGGGTAAGCGCCGCCTCGTCACGGTCATGCAACTAGACTCGTCGGTGTCTTCATCTTCCTCCTCACTCCTGATTCCGATGGAAGTCAACTGTCCGCAGTATACCGATTCGCTTCACCATTTCGTCTCGGCGCCTGAGATTCCTATCCTAGCATGTCTGCGGCAAGTCAAGAGAGACCGCGTGGAGGTGGTGCGGAATCGAAGAGACAGCGTGCGTCCATGCCCAAGACGAAGACTGGTTGCATGACCTGCAGGTGTGTTACACAGGACTGCATTTCCCAAATGAAGACTAAGCTAGGGCATATGCAATCACAGAATACGAAGAGTCAAATGTGACGAAGGAAAGCCCGCTTGTAGAAGGTGTGAGTTGACCGGCCGGCTCTGTGATGGATACCCCTCGCTTTTCAGGGTATCATCCTTCAGCAACGCAACAGCGCCGGCGGCAAGCCTGGCCGTTACTGTGCGAGCCCCGATACTGCCGTCCATGTACCAGCTTAGACTGCATCGGTCCACCCAACAGACCGTCAGTGAGCTCGCCGCTCAATTCACCATCAAGCCAGCGGTTGGCATCATCTTTAGTTATGAATCCGAGGCGCGCGTAACTCTCGGTGCAGTGTCTGAACCCGAAGTACGCCATGCTCTGGACTCTTTAAACCATCTTCGGGATACCTTTCAACAGTATGGCGATTTTGCGTTCCTTACCAGTCAGCTAGGACCTCGCACTTTGCGTTCTCTGCAAGAGTACAACATGGCTGTCGCTAGCCTAGCCAGCAGACTATCTGATGCCAATCCGAAATCTGTAAAATTAGCTCTAATATGTTGCCAGCTCTTCATTAGTATTGAGGCCGCCCTTAGTAACTATGTCTCGGCTTTACAGCATTTTGTTCGCGGACTTCAGATCATGCATCAAAATCGTATCCGGCCTAGTTTAGATAAGATGGGGAGATTCGTCGCATCCCGAGCAGGTTACCGAGACCTTCCTCAACTGGACTTATATATCCTTAAGCTGTTCCTATCCCCCTGCCCCATCCAGCCACTGCAAATATCCGGCACGAAGATGTTCGACCAACAGGGACAAGGTAGTGCCTCGACGCAAGGTACGATTGGAATCGCTTTCGACCATCCAACGGCGAGCCAGAGAGTCTTTGCAGAGCAAGCACGTATTCAGCTGGACTCTATCGCGTTATCAATCTCCCATCTGGTGGACACGATCTCCTGCCTCACATCCACCGCCCAAGCCACTTCTATACTGCACGAAAGATCTCGGCTTCTCGAACAGTTGTATGTCTGGCAGACAACCTTCAAGGATCTATATCACGCTCTGGAAAACGAGCAGTGGCATCCGACGGCACGGTTCTGCCTAGGATTCACCTTTCTTTTACATCCCGTTCTGAGAGTCATCACCGTCTTGTCCATTGGAGCTTCGAGCATGCAGGAAAGCAATGTGCAGCAAGATTTTCACGAGATGACAAAGATTGCAGAAATAATAGGCGAAAGTCGAAGGCAAGCAGTAGCTGCACAATGTACATAATCTACATGCGCAATTCCACTAAATCGGATGGTCCATAAAGAGGCTCATATTAATACACCCTATACAACAGTATGTAACTATCAGCTACTTCTTGCCGCGACCTTGAGCGAAACTCTATGGCCAATCAATTCGCTTTTGAGTCCCTTCTCCAGATCTGAAGCCAGCCACTCAGTACATCCCTCAAGGGGAATTTCATAACCACCCATGTGAGTTGCGACACTAAGAAATCCTCCTAAAACAGGGATTCTGTCCAGCCAGGTTCTACGCCATCCAGGTGGCTTGTCTGCCCCTGCCATTAGGTTCCCACGTCTTTCTTCAGGAGACATCGGAGTTGGCTCGGGCACCATGTTGCTTGGACACATCAGACTCCAAGCGATGTCTTCCTTGCTCGTCTTCTCAATGAGCTTCCAATTTCCCCTATGTTCCGGAAAAAGTGGTACACTATCACCAACCAGCTTGCCAGGTTTCGATGGGTTGTCGAGTATGGTCGCGCCGCTCAGCATCCACAGACGTATGGGTGGACTGTCCTTTCCACGCGCCTGGTGGGCAGCAACTGTGGCAGACACAACGGCTGCGAAGATCTGTGGCAGCCCCAATGAGGCAGAAAAGGGGGTGATAGCTGCCAGTCCGGCAGTGTTGACGACAGCACTGCAGTCGTTGGCTAGAATAGCATGCTTGATTGCATCAGTCTCGGTTGCGTCGCCTTCGTGGATGGCAATCAGTTGCTTAGCTAGCACCGGGTCGATCTTGTTTCTGGAAGAAGGGCGAACATATGCAACGACTTGGTGGTCATGGGCAATGAGCGCTGGGGCCAGGCGCGACCCAACATTGCCAGTGATGCCAAGGAGAAGGACTTTCATTTTGCAGAGACCAGCGGTGGGATTTGGCAAATTATTTGAATTAAAAATCAAGTTGAGGATATAGGTTTGAAATAAGGCAGTTGAAGAATCAAAGAGACATAGGATCGAAAAGAAAGCGAGGAAGCCAACCATTAAATACTGAAAGAATGGTATACGACAGCCATGAATGACGATAGCTGCTTCCCTCATTATCCGTCGCTTATTGGCCTTGTCGTTCTGATGTCCAGATTCGGTCTAGTCTCTACTGGCGGGAAATCAGATAGCAAGAAAATAATAGTCAGCAAGATTAATCCGTGGCGATAAACGTAACTAGGGGTGCTTGAAATAGTCACAAACCCTAGCCCCTGCTCCATACTATCAAACAACTCGGACGTCAAATGATTCGGCCAGATCGGACTGCTGGACTTTATAATCAGGGTTACTGCGCAGAGTAGCAACGTACAGTATACGCGCAAGCTGTTGGGAGGTCTCATTGGGAAGCGCGAATCTTGTGTATGACTATATGATTTCTTTAGCCAATATTATAAGGTGAGTCGTCCGATAAGATTTGCCATGCATCCCCTTGAATGGAAATGCCGGGGCCGACAGGCTTGACTGTATGGTTTATGGTAGGGTCTATTTTCCATGAACTTTGCCATACCCATAACACAACCCCAAATATGCTTTTCACAAGAGATTTATATTTCAGCTTAACGGAATTTGGATGATGGATAGCATCATATGATCCGTTTATTGGAGATATTAAAAAGCAAATCGCATAGACTCGCTGCCCTATAGAAGGCGAAGTATGTAAGCGTTCCTGAATCTCACCATTTTCCGCTTATGGTAACATTTTTTCGCCAATGAGAATCCCATATTAGTTTATGGGATCGTCGATATTCAGCCTTGGCTGCTCACTTTTGCATTTGTAGAAAGCGCTGACCAATAAGTCATATCCCCGCGACTATTGTCTCAGGGCCCTAGAATATAAAAACAGGTAGTTTCCGGAGTCGACTTTACTTTTATTTTATTCTTGTCTTGCAAGAGATCCTGACTTCAATATTTATTGTTGCCAAATCTCCATTTGTACTTTAGTGCTCGCCCTCGACTCCAGTATTTGAAAATCCGCCGACGAGAATAGAAATGACTACTGGATTTCCCCCAAAGAGCCTTAAGGCTCTTGTTTTTGGAGCTTCAGGTATCACGGGATGGGCTATAACCAATGAAGCATTATCCTACCCAACCCCTACGACCTTTGACTCAGTCGTCGGTCTTACCAGCAGGAAACTCGGTCTAGAAGCTTCATGTTTACCTTTAGATCCTAGACTTGAGCTTTATGATGGTCTCGATCTGTCCAGAGATGTAAACAGCATTGTAGAGTATCTAAGAAAGGTTAAGCACGTGGAAAGTTTCACACACATTTATTTCGCTGGTAGCTTATACGACCACATGGTTTGATGTCTTGCGCTGATTACAAATTAGCATACGTTCACTCCGGATGGGGCGAGGAAGATTCCGAGAAGCGCAAGGAGCAGAACACCAAATTTGTAGTCAATGGCATTGCAGCCCTTGAGATAGTGTGCCCTAACATGGAATTCTTTACATTTGCCACAGGAGGCAAGGTAAACCATCTCCACCCGAGCAATTCAAAGTCCTGCGAAGAAATTAGCTAAATTCAACAGTGGTATGGGTTCGAATTCGGTGATAAAGTGCAACGGCTCGTGCCGGTCAAGGAAAGCCATCCACGTATCCCAGCGCCTTATGGCGACCATATATTCTATTACCCGCAGATTGATGCCTTGGCGTCCCTGTCTGAGGGTAAATCCTGGAAGTTTGCGGATATTCGTCCTGATGCCATTGTAGGGTTCGTGCCCAATCACAACCCGATGAATATCGCCGAACCTATCGGCCTCTACCTTTCACTTTGGAAATCCCTAGAATCGTCTCCTGAGGTTCCTTTCCCCGGAAACGAGAGTGCGTATACTCATTTTCATTCGGATTGCTCTCAAGACCTGGTGGCAAGGTTACATATCTTTGCATCGCTGCATCCGGAGAAGAGCGCCGGAAAAAGTTTCAATATCGCGGACGTTGCCTATCCTGTCAGCTGGGAAATGGTGTGGCCTGGAATATGTCAGTACTTTGAATTGACGGGTGTTGGCCCACTTCCTGAAGGTCAGGGCTTGGCTGGTGAACCATGGGCTAGAAGCCATAGTGACAAGTGGGACATCTGGACCAGGGATAACAAATTGAGGCCGCAGGTTTTGAACAAGACGTGCTGGGACTTCATGACCATTGTTACGTAAGTTTTTTGCTGAATTTGAAAGCTACATTAAACTGACCTGCGATCAGGGGCCCCTTTGCAGAATTTGACCGCCAGTATGATATTGGCGAAGCAAGGGCAATTGGCCTTACCGAGTCGATAGACCCGGTTAAGAGTTATCATATTGCCTTTAATCGGATGAGAGCGGCGAAAATTATTCCATGACAAGGATACATGTGCATGTATGTAACCAGTAGGGGATGTGCCATGTTCTAATCTCAGCAAGGAAGTTCATAAGCACGGTGGATGTTGGGTCGAGTTTCTGTTTCTATCAAGTTGTCGTTCTTGCTTTGCCAAATAGCAGTTATTGAGAAGTAATGGTTTGATGATAGATTTGTATCCTACCGATTTCTCACTGCTCAACAAGAATTTTCACTTGTGAGTTTGACTTTTACCTTTCGAAATGGGTAAAATCATATTGCACATTACGATACAACGTCAGCAGACCCGACAAGAGGAGTACCTCACAATCCCATGCGCCCCAACTCGTTAGGGCCATCGCTAGGGTAAAACACATAATATCACGAGTCATTCCAAACTATAGATTCTTTTTTTGCTTCCGGCTTTTGTCTTCCTGTAAATGTGTCTCTGGTGCAGTGATGCTCCGCTGGCATCAATGCGAAGCTTGATCGGCAGACATGATTGAATATCAAAGCGAAGAATTGCCCGAGAAAGTCCATTTCTGAAGCAAAATATCGGAAGGATCTCTGAATTAAACATAAGCAGTACTTTCCAGTCTAGGTGTACGAAAGATACGAAATATGTGAAAGGAAAGAAAGCTTGATAGCTGATATGAAATTTAAGATTCACGTTCGTAATCTTCTTCTAGTTAGTGCAGCTCTCGTATGACCTTTGTGGTTAGTGCAAAATTTACATTCTCTTATCAGTTAGTACAATCATCTGTCTCGTACGTTACAATATGACCTTTGTAGCTAGTAGAGTCCAAACGATACCCCGAAATTTTCAGAGAATCAAGCATCCGAACACGGAGTGTAATAATGCCGTCTCTGGCAACAATTTATTATGGAAAAGCGTATTGGGAGGTTATGCTGGTGAATAGAAGTACAAATTGAGTCGTTAGATAAAATCACGGGAGTCGTAACGATATCGAAAAGTTAATTTACGCCAGGGTTATGTGTACACCCCAGCCGTCTTGTGGTCACCAACAAGCTCCATTCCCGTCGCTGTTGATGCTGCGGTGGAGTCTGCTAGCTCTGCCTTGTAACATCGTACATTTAACGTTTTGCATAGTCGACCGATTTAAACGGCCACTCGGTTGCAATCCACTTCAACACAGCATCATACAAAGGCTTATCGAGTTCCGCATGCTCCGAACACACCCACGATCTCACGTCGACATCGAAGCCCTCACGCTTTGGCGGAATCAAATACAGACAACCGATCACTTCCCCCGTCACCGATGATAACACACTGTATGTGAAACCCACCCGCCGAGCGAACTCATCCTCGTGCGCAACAAGATCGGCGAGGTTCTGCTCCAGCGAAAAGTCCTCCATCGGCCAATTGCGAGTCTCGAATCCAGGCGTTGCTTTGATATGCTGGATGCTGTTATGCCAAGCTGCATAGTCTTGAACGTTATGAGCAGCCGTTAATGGCTCGAGCCGAAACCCTTCTCCGTCGAATGTTTTTGGCACCGGGAAGTCATCGGGAACGAAACTCATGGCGAATGGAGCTTGGAAGCGATAGAAGTTGAGAATAAACTTTGATATGAAGTTTTTTGGAGGCAATCCGATGGAGCTGGCTGATCATGGGGACACGTTTGGAACAAATACTGGACCGTCGCTATAGATTCGAGGGCGCTAACGTCACCGGGTCCGATGACGGCGCGCATTGGCTGCTGCCTAGCGACGACGGGCGGTGCGTTCGTCTGCAGTAATTCGCCGGAACATTTGTCCTACAGTACTAATCGTCGGACCACTTCTGGACACTCCATACGGCGCTTCGCTTCTATCAGAAGTGCTCTGTTATTATGTAAACCATATCGCTCTCTGCAGCCTCCAAATTCGACATATCAATTTCGCTGACTCTCATTCACTTAGTCTCTAGTAGCCCACCGGCTCTCGAGTGAGGGTATGGGGGCTTGTTCACATTCAGAATCGTAAACCACATCATAAGGAGAATTCATGCCTGATATAATCACTCAAACCATAAGTATCATCTAGCACCCGCAGCCTTCTCGCACGATACCAATTAAAGCAATTGGCTTGAAACAACTAGAGCTGGAATCCCAAACAAAGGAATAGTAGGCCCATAGATGCCTGACCTAGCAAATCCAATTCCGCAGAAAACTTTATATGCGGCCACACTTGCCAAAGCCGCCTTGTCATAGTTGTCGTTCAGGCCGAATTTGGCCCACTTGGCGCAGAGGATAGCTGTATGACAATAAATTCTGTCAGTCTCCTTTCAATTCAAAATAGGGCGAACGCCGGCGCGGAGACATTTGCCCAACGTAAGCATATTGGCCAAACTTACCCATCATAGCATAAACCATGTTACCCTCCAACCAACCAATCTTTGCTGAAATAGCGCCAGGGTCATTGAGAGCGAGCTTGCTGCTAAGACTTGGGAACACCACATCAAACCCCATCTGCGTGTGACCAGCTACGGAGACTGCACTGAGGAAAGAAGCTGCGTAGAGAGCACATCGAGCCAACTTGGAAGGAGGCATACCTGGGAATTGTAGGCCGACGTGTAGAGGGTCGAAGAATTAGCAATAGCCTAGCCCGGTCAAGATATCTATTGGTAGGTGATTGATGACCAACGGGATTTGAAGTTCACTTCTCTGTAGACAATCAGTTGGCAAGATGCCGGAGGAGCTCGTCGTGTGAGGCCTTGCCGAGGTAAGTTGAATCTTTTTAGCGCCGATCTCTATCGCCGAAATGAAAGCCGAGAGTTATACGCGAAAGAAAGAACCACATCTCGACGTCACCCACGTCACCTATTTCCAGTCAGGATATTCGGATTATGCTCATAACAGACCTGATCAGCGTCATCTTGGAATATAATCTGTCGTTCTCAAGAGTAGAGAGAGCAGTCCGCGACATCTTGATTGAATTGCCCCACTACTAGTAAGCCTTCGATCTACGTGAGCAGGTTCATCAGGAAAATGAGGAAAATGATGCCGAGGCACTTTTCCTCTAGATAGAGATATATATTGAGATACCAGAATAAGCGGTGTCGTGACGCACACGCAAAAAGTCAGAGACCGGATGTCTCGCTGCAGAAGAAGCAAATTCAAGGTAATGAGCTTAGCTCTTGGGTCCAAGATTCGACTTATTGGAACTACGTTTGGTATATCACTACACAGAATCTGCACGCAAGATGCTCTAGGACTCCATTTCGGTTGATGTCTACATGCGGAGGTATTATTTTCGTCAAACTTCATTTGATGACGAGATTGTTCTCCATACGCTACTTGCAGTTGCTGCCTATTACTTGCGGGCATGCACACGATCGATCATTAACTGTAATAGATATAGTATAGTTGGGAGAGACTACTCGCGCTTACTTCCACACCCAGAAGTTCTCTATTTCCACGTCAGAGATCAGAGAATAATATTAGGGCAATACTCTCGACCCATTCTGTCTCATGGCTTGTAAATCAAATATTCTCAGGTTGTGATGGTTTCAAGTCTTTTTCCTCGCCTCCAAACATCTTTCACGTTCAACGTCTCTCCAATATCCCTGGTTGGATCCCCATCTACAAGCAACAAATCTGCACGCAGCCCTGGCGCAATTTTACCTCGATCACTCAAACCAAATCTTTTTGCGGGAAGCGCTGTAGCTGACTTCAGTGCTTCGATGGGTGTCATTCCGGCGGCAACCAAGAGCTGTAGCTCATGATGTACACTCACACCATGGGCAACACCACCTAGGTGTGGAACTGGAAATGAAGCATCGGAACCAGCGAGGATGTCAACGCCAGCTTTATGAAGAGCTCCCACAGTAGCTAAGACCTGCTCAATGTTACCTTGGGGGTACGTATTCAAGCTACCAGCCAAAGTAGTCTGCCAGGCAGGGCTCATTTTAGAAGTGATCCGGATATCGGCTGTCAGATGTTTTGGGCTTCTCCCCATAATGCTTGCATTCACGCAAAGACAAGGTGTCACGAAAGCACCGCTATTCGCGATGTTTTGGAGTAGCTCAGTGGTGTGTGGACCATCGATGAAGAGGTGTGCAAGGCCATCTACGCCAGCGTTTATGGCTTGGGTGGTAGCCTCTGCAGTGAGCGCGTGCGCAATGGCGAGCTTGGAGTGTGCATGTGCTTCTTTGACCGCGGTGACAACCGTATCGTTGCTCAGCAGTGGAAGCCCTGGAGCATCAAAGACACTGCCTTCTTCAATCATAATCTTGATATAGTCAGAGCCCTCTGTAACGCGATCTGCTACAAACGATACTGCTTCTTCGGGACTGGAGACGGTCGGCGCTTCGTGGCGATGGTTATGCCCAGGGCCATGAGCGTTTTCCGCAGGACCGGGCTTGCGTCCTTTGAGTGATTCGTTGTTTCCTGGCAAGCCGCTCTTGCCCGTTCCCGGTGGTAGACCTCCAGTCTTTTTCAGCGGGCCGATGAGCTCGCTGGGGTGGCCGCCTGGAGCCGTCATGCCAAAGCCAGCGGTACGAAGATCGGCCATGTTGTCATCTTCTTCAACGGCTTTCCTAGAGTCCGCAGTCCAGAAGCCCATCATTTCGAGCTCGGTCGTGACACCAAACCGCAGAGCCATTCGTAGCTGCTCGGGTTGGGTATGCACATGGGAGTCAAGTAAACCTGGTACAACTGTTCCTCCACTAGCATCAATGACGATTGCATCGTTTGGAATTGTGCCTCCTATAGATAAGATCTTTTGATCCTTGATTACCAGGTGCGTATCACTAAGGACAGATTCCCCATCAAAGATACGAACATTAGTAATTGCTGTAGCCATTTCAAGGGCGCTTTGAGTGTATTTTAAGAAGAGAAGCCAGAGGTAATTGAATAGTCGATAAGACTACGTTTCAAGCGAAATGGTTGAAAAGAGGGAGGTCTTATAATGATCTTTACCCAAGTTCTTTCACCTTATTTATGACGTTATCTTGAGTAGTCGGCACCATAGTGTTCGCAGTGCCGCACACGTACAGAACGCCATATGTAGGACTAAGAATGATTAGGCAAAAAGACCGATATCATGACCTTGGATACACTTGGACCACCAGAAACATGGTGCTGTGATTGGAAGCCGATGCCCATCATCAGTAAGGCGAAGTTATGTATTTGTCAGTGAGGTATTTTTTTACGTGTAATCAGCTTGATGTTGCTTACTACGGCTTTTTCTACTCGGCAGTGATATTTGCAAACTAAGCAGTGTTGTGATATGGTACTCTGTTGATTATACTATGTTTCTTTTCAAATACTTTCTATTTTGTTTACCTCCATCCCGATTACCTCCATGCCAACGACCTCTCCTCATTTCTTTTCCTTCCGTCCACTTCAAATATCAAGAAGCGTCTCGACGAGGTTGGAAGGCATATCATAGAAGTCAAACATGACCATACCCACTCTCTTTCCTTTCTGCTGTTGCAAAAACGGGATGAGGCGTTGGTTCACGCCACCCAAGGGTGTGTATGCCGTGCCGTTGCCCAAAGCCATGATCTTGGGCGTCTCCGGTGGGATGTTGCTCGTATATTCACTGGAAGCCCAGGTCCAGAACAAGCTATCGGGATACATGGTGGTCGCCTTTTGGATATGGGCTGTGGTGGCATTGTACTTCCACTGGATATTCAGGGACGCGTTGGTGCCAATGGGGGCGTCAATGCCGTAGAAGTCCTCGACATAGGCGGTCAGGTTCTGTGCTGCGTTGTACACCAGGGTGATGTCGGGGGAGTTATCCGTCCAGAGCGTGGGTGAGAAGTGGACGCCCGGAATCGCAGCTTCATATTCCGCGGGAAGCTGATCGAAGTCAAATCGACGGAGGAGCGTGATGTGGCCTCGGGCTTCTCCCAGGGTTCCAAACTGATCCTTGGTCTGCAAGATGTACTTTTGAGCCGCGGGCGAGGTCAGCGTGGCAAAGAGCTCCAGTTGAACGGCGGCATCATTGCTTCCATAGAGCGTCGTGGAACTTTCGTATTGGAACGAGAGAAAGAGAGCCTCGGTAGGGTGATCATCGAGCCAGTGGTAAAAGCCGAACATCACATCATCGACCGTGGCCGTCTCGGACAGGAGCGCTTCGCTATGCCAGAAGACCAGAGTGGAGTTGGTGGTATCGAAGGCATAGCGGAGGTCAAAAACGCGAATTCCGGCATTGAGCATATCGATCATGGATTTCTCCTGGCATCGATAGTACTCGGGTGGCGCTGGCGTCGTTCCATCCAGGGCGGTAACATGATCCAGCGACGTCTGGGTGGCCACGGAATAGTTCCAGGTGGCGGAATCGTGGACCCCCGGGATGTTCATATGCACAATCTTGGTCGAGTCTGGAATTGACGCCATCCACGAGGCTGTCTTTGCGCTGGACGCAGCATAGCTGCCAAACATTGGAGCCGCATCTTGCAGGACCTTCTGCAGGGCCAGGTCGGCAAGCGACGTGGTGTTGGCATAGGTAGGACTGGCAAGGGCCGCAGCGCTCAACGAGGCCAGCGCCGTGACGAGAAGAGCCAACATGGTGATGCGATGCAGAGAGCGTCCAAGGGTCACGCAGGGCCAGTGATGCACGGATTGGATGTCACTTGGGCCATTGCGAGGCCCGGCCTTATATGTATTCTCGTCGTCGACCGCTGAGCTCTCGGGCGGCATCCGAGCTGGTCAGCAGCATCCGGCGTCGACCCCCATCGCCGCCGTCAGAAGTGGGGGGGGCATCAGCACCAGAGATGAGGGCATCTCCACAGTGCAAGGACCATCGGGCACCGCGAAGGGGGCACACCACACGTGGGGTCGAGTGTGATCCCCACGTGCGCCCGTCGCTGTTGTCTTATCAGTCGGATTGGCAGCCACGCACCAGATCGATGGGGGCCGCTCATATTACCGTGTAGGCCCGAAGCATCGCGATTGGCCCTGCGCATGCGGTGTCGACTCGGAGCAATATCAAGCTTCTGCGTATGCCTGCGTCGCCCGGCCTGATTCGATGGATGGCCTCATCTCCTGCCTGGTCGGGACGGTCCCATGGATCGCATTGGCGGGATGGCCGGTTGCCAGGAACACGGGCACGCAGGAACCGCAGATATATAGACCCATCGGTGCCTGGATCGCTGCCCGCTGCTGTCTTGCCAGTCTCCCTCCAGCGAATCATCCAATATGCTGTCCCTTGCCGTTGGTGTTGCCGCCCTCGTCAGCCCGGCCTTGGCCCTGACTCCCCTCGAGACCTTCTACCCTCCCACGCTCAACGACACGGCCTACATCTCCAATGCCTCCATCGGCACCTATGGCGGCGTCTACACGGCTCAGACGCGCACGTCGGTCTACAATGCCTCCTACGGCGTCTATGACTACTGCACCATGCCCCATCCCCGCACCCAGGAGTACCAGATGCCGGCAGCCATCGCCAACGGCAATGTGACGGGCAAGCTCACCTTCCTCGAGTACGTGCAGCGCCATCAACGCCGCACGCCCTACAACATCTTCCCCTACGGCGAGGTGAGTCCAGTCCCATCCTCCAGCCCGTCACATGACTAACCCGAAGCGCAGGCGACCCCGTATGAGTGTGACAACGTCTTGCCATATCTCTATGCCGCTCCGCAATCCGGCGTGGCACCCGTCCCCGTCTATGGCAAGACGTACACGGACCCCACCAACCCCTTCGTGGCCTCGTACATCCCGGGCACGTGCCAGTATCCCCAACTCACCGTGGGTGGCGTGCTAGATGGCGTCCAGCACGGCAAGGACCTGTGGGCCGTCTACGGCGAGAAGCTGGGCTTGATCCCCAAGACGCCCGACAGCAGCATCTGGCTCCGATCGTCTGAGTCTCCCCTGACCCAACAATCCGCTGGGGGTGTTCTCCGTGGCATCTGGGCCAACTACACCGGCTCGCTTCCCCTGATGCAGCAAACCACCTCCGTGGACACCGTGAATGCCGGGTTCTCGTGCAGTGCCAAATCGGCCCTGCTCAGCGCCATCGAATCCACCGATCTTTGGAACGAGCACTTAACGGTGACGGCTCCCCTCCTCCAGGCCCTTGGGGACATCACCGGCGCCAACACCAGCGCCTGGACGAGCACCTTCGACCACTTCTCCGACAACTTCCAAGGACGTCTCTGCAACGGCTATGCGCTCCCGTGTAGCGAGACCGACTCCACCTCATGTGTCACCATGGCGCAAGCCGAGGAGGTGTTCCGTGCGGGTGACTGGGAATGGAACTACTGGTGGCGCAACAACGCCAACGTCACCGAGTACATTCAGATGGTTGAGGGTCCTTTCATCGGCGAGATCCTCGCCCATTTCGAGGCGGTTCTCGCCGGCAACTCGACGCTGAAGTACAGCCATGACTTTGTCCACGACGGTGATGTGGGCCCCATCTTGGGTGCTCTGGGTATCACCCAGCTCCGATGGCCTGCCATGGGTTCGAACGTGGCTTTCGAGATCTGGTATGTCTTCTCCTGATACCACGTTGATATCTCCCCCCCCTGAATTGACTCGTCTATGATGTTAGTGCTGACTACCTTGCAGGGAAACAAATGATGCGACGAATAAATTCTACGCGAGAGTCTTGTTGAGCGGTCAGCCGGTTGAGACTATCCACGGTGTCCTCGACTGGTTGCCACTCACCTCGCTCATCAGCATCCTGAAGCCCTTCGTCCCCAGCGACATTGTCGCTTTATGTAACAGCTAGGTCAATCGACATGAGTAGGAAGCACCCTTGTGTTGGAAGCAGAGACGGATCATGGATATTTACATGTTCAATGGTTCACTCAAGATGAAGACCATGGTTTAATTAGTTTGGTTTGGTCATCGCCGAGTTGGAGCAAGAGGGTAGCAGTGACTAGCTCCTTGACTCTCGTATTCCTGGCCAACTTTAGGTACACTTAGTTAATGGTAAATTGTAACACTTAAACGTATTTGCAATGGGATCCCAGGTGAATTGCTAAGAACAATTGAACTTCTCTCCCCAGCTGTAAGTCCCAAGGGTGGATGGGAGTTCGCTTCGGAAGCACGAGGAATCCACTCCGGCCATCCATCAAGCGGCTCACGACATGGGCATCGTCATTGGCCAACGGGAGTAGCGTGAATTGCTGAACTCCGGCGATTTTTTTAGTCTATGACGATTCTTTTTAAATAATCCTCAGCATCAGACCGGACATCACGACCAGTCGCAGGTTCACGTTGATTACTGCAACAAGGTCGCGACTGATGTACAGCCACCGATCAACCCCGGAAGCATGTTTGCCAGAGGCTGAGCGGGAGACTCATGCCGACCCAATCCTGGATCGCGAAGAGAAACGAGCCGTCCACGACTCCGACTCCTCTCACGCAGCGACCATCAACGCGAACGAGAATGCCTCCTCGCCCGACGCCGCCAATGGCATGCCCATGCCTCCTGAGCCTGAAGCCTCGCGCACGAAGCTGCAGACGTCGATCATCATGGTCTGTCTCTGCGCCTCCGTCTTTCTGGCCGCGCTCGACACCACCATCGTAACCACGGCCCTGCCCACCATCTCCGAGTATTTCCACTCCAGTGCCGGCTACACCTGGATTGGTTCGGCCTATCTGCTCGCTAATTCAGCGAGCATTCCTTCCTGGGGCAAGCTTTCCGATATCTGGGGCCGCAAGCCCATTCTACTCGGTGCCTGTAGTGTGTTCTTCATCGGGAGCACGTTGGCGGCAACCAGTGTCAATATCGGGATGTTAATCGCGGCGAGAGCCATCCAGGGCATCGGTGGAGGGGGACTCCTGGTTCTGGTGAATATCTGCATTAGTGATCTCTTTAGCATGCGGAATCGCGGCCAGTATTTTGCCCTGGTGGGTATGACTTGGGCATTGGCGAGTGCATTGGGACCCGTTCTAGGTGGCGTCTTTACGGAGAAGGTATCTTGGAGGTGGTGTTTCTACATCAATCGTAAGTCTCTCTCCTGAAGTGTAAAGTTGGGGGGCGGGGCTGATTTCTGGCAGTGCCCATCACGGGAACGGTCACCATCCTTCTCTTCTTCTTCCTAAAACTCGACAGCCCGCGAACACCGGTCTGGGATGGCCTGAAAGCGGTGGATTGGGTTGGAAGCCTCACGGTCGTCGGGGGCACCCTCATGCTCCTCCTCGGACTGGAATTGGGAGGGGTTTCTTTTTCCTGGGGCTCACCCACCGTGGTTTGCCTGATTGTCTTCGGCGTCGTGGTCACCGGCCTCTTCGTCCTGAATGAGTGGAAGTTGGCCAAATACCCCGTCATGCCCACCCGCATCTTCAGCAACATCAGTAACGCGGCGGCGCTGGGGGCATGCTTCAGTCATGGCTTCGTCTTCATTTCCGCGTCTTACTACCTGCCCCTCTATTTTCAAGCCGTCATGGGGGCTTCCCCCCTCCTATCTGGGGTGTACGTGTTGCCGTACGCCCTGGCACTCTCTTTCTGCTCCGTTGCGACGGGGATCTTCATCAAGAAAACGGGCATGTACCTCCCCCCCATCTGGTTTGGCTTCACCATCATGACCCTGGGCGTGGGACTCTTTATTGATCTGCCCGTCACCACCAATTGGGCCAAGGTCATTCTTTTCGAAATCGTCCTGGGCATTGGGGTCGGCCCAAACTTCCAAGCGCCGCTCATTGCCCTGCAATCCCATGTCCAACCCGGCGATATCGCCACCGCGACCGCCACTTTTGGCTTCGTGAGGACATTGTCGACGGCTATTTCCGTTGTCATCGGAAGCGTCGTGTTCCAGAATCAGATGAAGAACCATTACACCACTCTCGTGGGGCCTTTGGGTGCAGCCCTCGCCAACGAGCTGTCAGGCGGCTCAGCCGGCGCCAGTGTGGGGATTGTGAAGCAACTTCCTCCGGCGCAAAAAGCCGTTGCCCAGGAGGCATACTACCAGAGCTTGCGCACGATGTGGATCATGTATGTGGCATTTGCGGGACTGGGGCTCGTCATCAGTCTGTTTATTGGACGGCATGTGTTGAGCAAGGAGCACCAGGTTACCAAGACGGGCCTTGCAGCGGAGGAGGAGAAGCGGAAGCTTAATCAGCAGAAGAAGGTTAAAGATGAAGAACCCGTCCCGTAGTTTATTACTTGGGGGTCATAGATGATGATGGAAATCATTGCTCGACCATATTCAGAAAAATTAAAAAAAATTAAAAATGTACTCGCCAGCATTTGACCAACTGCCCTTTTGATAAACTTCCTCTCACTCGGCGGATACCACCGTTGGAGTTCGGTCACCGAGCACCAGGAGGAACAACATGTTGCGAAACGACCCGGCCGCACTAGTATTCTTTGGGCGCTTATACCAAAGCCCGAGGTCCTCCGGCCCAAAGGCCAATCCTACCGCGTCAGCTTTTCTGATCCAAGGCGAATCACCCCGATTGAGTGCGCCAGTAGAAGTCACGTCACGCTTCATGCGACTTTCTTCATCTCCCACGATATGCGGGTTGATTGCATAGACTTCAGGAGAAAAGGCTGAGTCGGCGCCTCCCGCTCGCGAATGCCCAAGCATTGAACAGCCCGGTCAGCCGCACGACGATCCCGGTGACTTGTTTTCCCCAGCATCCATGTCCATGTCCAGAACACGAATCGCCAAGAGCACATTGCATGCGTCGGAAGATCTAGCACGAGAGGACGTAATGTCTTGGCTCTTGACACAAAGCTTGTTTGAAAGACCGTTGCACTGCCCGCGGCTCATTGGCCCACGGACGGCGCACCCCTGCCGGCGATCGTCCATCCTGAGCGCAACTCGCAGCTCTGCGACGCCCACCACCTCAGACTGCCCGAGCCACGGCCTCCCGACCGCGTAAGGCGAGCGCAACGGTTGGTGTCGCCGTCCCATTGTTCAGACCGATGCAATCTCCCCCTCGTCTCAAGTCTTGGCATCAAATTGTTTGACCCGCCGGTTCGACGTTGAGATGAACACACTTCAGACGACATGCGGATCTCTGGAAGAAGATAAATACCAAGCCAGAGGGCGCTGTTGAACCATCCAGCAGCAGCATTCATTGACTCTTCTTCTCTCTTTACATTCATTCACTTCAGTTGGATTCGGTTGATCTGTATTCCACTTTACTTACCTTCTTTCACAGCCCTTCACCGTTTTCTTCACAGTCCTTTCAACCTACTTACAACTTTCTCCTCACAAAAACTCTTTCTCCAATATCCTTCAAGATGTTCATGCAAACCTTCCTCAGCGCGCTTGTCGCCGCATCCATGGTCAACGCCCACGGCCGAATGGACGTGCTCGTCGGTGATCTGGGCGGAAACGGGACCGCATTGGGCGTTCAGGGCGCCATCATTCCCGGTGGCGGAGCCAACTACATGACCGAGCCGGACACGACCACCTTCTGGTCCAAAGACATTGCCACCGACAACGATGATGGATACACGGACAGCTCCAACGGAAACCTCTCGCCAGCCAAAGATTTGGCTGCAAGCATGGCGCTCGCTGGCAGTACCCTTCCTCAGGTATGTGGCGCGGAATCTTGGGTCTCTTGAAAACCAATGCTAATTCGAGTTTCTAGGTCAGCTCCACGGGTGGTTCAGTAACCGGAAACTGGCATGTCGTCACGGATGATGGCTGTGGCCCACTACAAGCACTGGTCGACGCGACGGCCAGTTCCAAGTGGTCAACCGCTGCAGCTGCAACGGTCAACACGACCATGCCGGGAACTGCTGGAAACTGCGTTGAATTGGACTCCGGAGATGACCAAACCGCGAGCGCCGAGAGTGAAACCACTTCCGCCCGCGTGCGCCGTGCCTTGTACAAGAAGGGTCTTCTCAAGCGTGCTAAGAATGTCAACAAGAGCTTTGTAAGCGGTCACAACCATATCCAAGGGAGAAAGAAATATTAGACTAACCTCCGTGCCTTGCTAGACATTCACCGTAGCTATCCCCGCCGGTACCACCTGCACTGGAACGATCAACGGACTTTCCAATGTCTGCCAAGTCAAGGTTTCCAACAACAACGCCAATGGACCATTTGGCGGTACCTTCTTGGTGCAGATGGGCAACTCCACTGCTGCATAGAGCTTTCTCCTACCTCATGACATCTTACGACTATCTACTAAAGCTCCGTACTGAAATAAAGTAACTTGACTCAATTTATATACTTTTATTTTAGATTTTTAGTATCAATGAAGACTCTCTAAACCCAAATCATGATTTCTCAATTGTATCTATCTTAGATTGCATGGTCATTCTCACCTAAGACCAACAAGACAAACCGTTTGACTGAGACCCCCAATAAGATATCTTGAGAAGTAAAGATGCAAGCAGAAATCCATCACGCCTCCTTTACCTCACCCAAGGCGGTATTTTTTCTCTTTCTCTCGTCATTTTCATGCAGTGCGCCCAAGATCTCCTAAGGCAACGCTCCTGGGCCTTCAAAAATAACAGCAACCTCTTCCAGTGTCTTCACCCTCGGCTCAGAGAAGAAAACCAAGCTACAAATTAGGGCACTATCAAGTGACCAACGTAGACGAAGCAATATTTGAAACCAATACTGCTAAGTGCTATAGGGTTAAGAAAAGTGTTGAAGAGTAGTAACGCGTACGGCTAAGCCCTTCTGATCTAAGGCTAAGGCCAGATCTCGGTGTGAGCGCCGTTGCGTAGAACCTATTGTACACGAACAGCATGGCGATCAGAACCGTTCCCGATGCTGCTGCCGATGTCGTAGCTTTGGACCCGGATGATCCTGTGATACAAATAAAGCTGATCCGCATGCCGACAATTGATGTAATTAGTAGTGGTCAGCGACCTAGTCTGTTTATGAATGTGGAAGCACTCACGATGATGAAGGGATTCCAAATATATAAAAGGGTATTAATAAAAAGCCTTTTGTCGTGAAATTTCGTGGCTTCTGGAGCGTCCATACATCCCCGGTCAATAGGTTTAAAATATTAAGCGTCAATGAAGACATCAGGCACACAGCTGGTCCAAGAAACCGGAGAGATAAATGAGTACAATTTGGCAGAGATGCGCATATGATGATGGAGAAGTCACCGCTGCTAAGCGACCGTTCAAGCACCCCCCCCCCCCAAGGAGGTTATTTAGCGGGTCTGGAGAGAAGGGGCGGAACTTTTCAAATCCGCTCTAGATCATGGGACACGACCCCCGATAATGTACCGGTTTCAGGAAGATGACGTGACAAGAGCAACAGGTGATTCAGCAATCCTGTATTGGTGGATGTAAGAGCAAGGTAACTTTAAAATAAACTCCAAAAGAACAAGACCAACTACGAAGATACACGTGAGATATATCTGGGGTATTGCTTGTAACCTCCTGTTACACGTGACTCAAAATTGCCCGTGTCCACATGAATAGGCTTCGTAAAGAAGTGGATGCCGTCAAATTAACCATAATTGTAATTGAACCCTTGCATAGCAATAGTATGCGAATCACAGTGACGTATTATCACGTATCCATTTTGAAAGAAGAATAGTCATTACACAATACTACTATATCAATGGGTGGTCGTTTGATATTTTGGTTGACACAGAAACCGACGGGCATAGACAGTATAAGTGCTTTTCAGCAGTCACAGCCAATGGTAAGCGTATGCTGTTGTCCTTGTCAGCTACGACGAACCTTTGGAGAGGTATTACCCCGTTTTGAATCCCCAATCGTTCTGTCTACTAGTTCGTGGTTTTCTAGCTTTACATGCTGCACCAAATATGCAGTGGCCATTCTAGCCATATCCACTTTGATTGGCAGTTTCTCAACTTGGAGCGAATCGAGATGTCGATTCAATAATACACATTCTCCAATTTAAAGACAGGTGTGCTATAAACACGTCGAGTCAAAGTGCATTGTAGCGGCTTTCACTGGGTATTTATCAGGCTGAAGTAGGAAAGCACAGTACTAAGAACGAGAAGGCGCAACTCCCGATATTCAAAAGGAGAGATTACTTTGACCATACCAAAGAAAATCCTTGGTTATCACGGCTGTAGTGCATGTAGTCTGAGCCCGTTTATCTGGTCCAAATATTTATTATTGTAGACGTTGGAGATCATTCTGCATTCTACAAACTAGTGCAACCAAGTGTAAGTACGAATTTCCCTTCGAGAATGTAACCATAAGTTGCAGGACCAGTGATATCTCCACCCTCTTTGAGAATAAGTCTTATCAGATATTTATTTTTACTTCGGACTGCCTCACTAAGTGTCCAGGCACTTAGGATTGCACCTGATTGGATAAGAAATTGTGCGACGTTAAAGTACCCGTATCCTGATGCTATATCTAGGACATCGCTGAGTCCCTGATACACCAAAATATGATTCTTATCAGCGCGTGCTTCGACAACAATCTTCTGTACGATTTCGAAGGCTTTTTGGTCGTCAAATATGGTTATTAAATGTCCTAGCCAGTAATCTTCAATCCATCTGAGACAATTCCTCGTATTCAGGTCGTGATATATAAGGCATTCAACCACATCGGCATTCCCCAAATAGATCGCGAGAGCGAGTGTTTCATCATCAGTCTTAGCACCCGCACCCAATAGTATGCTTACAAGTCCAAGCAGGTATGAAGGAGGCTGATTTTGAAATGCCTCTGGCGGCCTTGTAATCGCACATCTGAGCGCTCCTGAATCATTGCTGCAAATATCAAGATTCTGGACATTTGATCCATCCGTAAAACTGGTCTCCTCACAGACTGTTTTATTAACATCTGCTTTAGCATAGATGAGAAGTTTCGTAATATGCGTATCTAAATATCGTGAGGAGAGTTCCACAGGGGTATAACTTCTGCGCATACCCTTACAGGTACAAACAATCTCGTTTGGGTTAAAGCCTCCGCGTTTAAGAAGAAGCTCAACAGTGTCTGCCTCCTGGAGCTTGACGGCTTTTCGAAAGAGGGTTGCTGCAAAAGCCTCATATTCTAGTCCGTAGGTAGCCTGGAAATGTTGTAACGCCTGTATATTGCTATGTTCTTTCAGGAACTGGAAAATAACCTCAATTGGCACATCAGCAAGACCAGCAAAGTTGTTTGCTATACCAAAGATAATGATTCTCAAGATTCTCGATTTCAGAAATTCATCGTCTGAAATTGCGTTACGTTCTGCTAGCTGGTTTGCATCGGCACTAGGAAACAATCCCCTCAATTTCGAGGCAAGAAAGTCTGTCATTTGTATCTTGATTTGTTTCTGCAACATCTCGAGGGAGCTTGGAGGCGGTGTTCTTGAACTTCGAAACGGCACTGGAGAAGCAAAGCCGTTATTGATACGGGCAAGTGGAAGTCGTTGAGGAGAGTAAGATCTGTTACTAAGAGGACTATCTATATCATAGTTAGCCAGAATTGTATCATCTACAGCACTTAATATTACGACTTCGCAAATAGATAAATTTTAAATAAGGTTATAAGTAGCTTTTTAAACTTACCCTGAGCTAAAAGAGTGTTTTGGAAGAAATCAGCTGCCGGAGATCCGTCGAAATTTACTCCAAGAAAACCGTTCGGGGAGAAGGGTACACTATCGTGCGAGGAAGAGAATGAATCAACAGGAGCTGTGAAAGGTACCATACTGAACTGGTCGTTTGATATGTCTTCCAACCGGGAAGTCTGTACGTCAAATGCATATTCGTCGTCATAAAGAAGACAAGCAGGCATCTCTTCATTCTCGCTAAAGGGAAGGTTGGCCCCATCAGACATAATAATGTTCTCTTCAGAACGAGCATCAGACATGATATAGTTCTCATCAAGAGGAGTTTCAGAAGTGTCGTCGAAACAGCCAAGTATAGGAGGATTGTGTATTGAAGCTGGGAGAGATTGTCGATCTTGTGGCTCCGGGCTACAGATTCTAATGTAACCGAGGTTTCCCAGATCAGATTCTAAAGGATAAATTTAGCCAATAAGTCTAGAATTCCTTGAGTATGTATAATGGAGCCAGTTAGCTTACCAGTCAATGAGGAGGTTGTATTAGCATAACGTGAGATTTCCTTTAGGACCTTTGCTCTCGGACAAAGCTGATCGTTGATATAGACATCGCTCTGTTGTCCACTGTTCTAATATAGTTTGGATACATTTCCACTCATTCGGACCGAGATATTTGCGAAATCTCCAGACTTTCAACTGTCTTTCCTACTGTGCTTTTCTAGAGAAACGTTATGTCAGGGTGAGTTATCCATAAATAGGCTAAGGAACAAGTGCCGTACGTTTTCGAAAACTTATACTCATGACGTAGTCGGTAGGTAGGCGTACACAGCGTGTACAAGTTGCGAGAAATATGCTTAGTCAGCCTATCATTTGACCACTAGGATGCTCACTAAGTCTCTAGTTACATATATAACAATGAATGCTCCTGAACTGCTACATGCAGGAGGCTGGGAGCGGGGTTGTATTGATAACGGTCTTCTCAGGAGATTTTACAAGTGGTGGCGCGAAGCGGAGTGCTCCAATCGGTGGTTCTACACAGGAGATGCCCAGAAACTGACGAACGTCTGGTGCGGTTTCATTGATAGAGCCTTGGACATTGCTGCTAGTCGTCTTAACGAGAAGACCGTTGCTATTTACAGCAGTTGGCGCAGCTAAGATGCCGACAGTCAGAGAAACTAGCTGGATCAGGACGGTTTAGGCTAACATCTTGGAAGAAGTGGTAAACAGCTAGATGCAACAAAAAAAGAATGCATCTACCGTGGGTGTTTATCGTTATCTCATCGGCGACTTAGTTGCACTCATTACTGAAGGGACTATTGAATTGTGAAATGACCATACATCCTAGCTGATCTATGTTATGTGAATGAAGACTTTGCCACATTGTAGCTATATCTCACGGCGGGAAAGAAAGACAGATACGGGGAAAGTGAAATTACTGGGGAGAAATGCGGGGTCCGTGCGAATGAAGAAACTGGCGATCCTCTTGGCCAAATTCTGGCTTAGGACGAAAGTGGGGGAACGATCGACTTTTCCGGCAAAGAAATCACCCATTGGAATATAGTTTGGGATAACAAACCAGCAGAAGCAAAGATTCGACTTGGCCTCGTGGAATGAAGTCGAAAGCATACGTCAGGTGTCGTGGTGCAACGAGGTCTGCTTATAGGCGTTCCTGTCATGCTACATGAGAGAAGCAGAAATTCGCTACCACAGGCCGCTTAGTGTCTGTGGCAATATTTAGCATCATGAATGCAACTTTTGAGTGAAAGGGGAGGAGAAGGGATGGCCTCTATTTATAAAGGTAAGATGGAATGCTCTCGTTCTACCCAAATAGGCTTCATAAAGTCTGGCTAGCTATCTGCTCCGCATATTTCTTGACACTGATGGAAGAGCGGTTTAGTGGATTTTGAGAAAGTAAATATCATGAAGCGCCACTGAGAAGGTCTTGCAACGTAAGAGGAATCTATCTAAAATATATCAGTGTTCACAATTCAGACACATCTGGCATTGAAACAGCACATGTAAGATACATTAGAGAGCTGCAAACCCATGTATTCAGACATTTATCCATATGACCATAATTGTGAATATTGGTACTCTTGACTTTGTTGGGAGCAACAGTAAAAGTGGCGGATGATAGTTAGACATGAGGTTATAGTGTACGAGAGGAGTTGTTGAGAGGGTCCATGGCCGTTATGAGATATTATGAGCTGGTCAACTTATTATTTTCGGGTCAGTACTTTATAGCAGTGTATTACCGAGATCCGAGCCTAGTGACATGCAACCGTACTGTGGAAAAACACGCTCTGTACACGAACGTAGCGATGAACTGCTGTAAGTTATTTCTGCCATTTAAAAGATACGCTCTGCTGCATGTCTTTAGAGCGAACGAAACATTGCCGGTATGTCTTTTTCTTCAGCTCTGTGATGCAACATTTGCATCCGGTCGAAATAATAAATATATCTTAGATACAAAACAGGAAGTTGGGCATGCTAGATTTTCTAGCCTATGAGAGAGTGGCGCTTCCCGCGCACTACACCGGATCTGAGTTTTTGCAATCAATTGACCAAATGGCATGATGTCTCCTTCAATTGGTCGCTTATCGTATGCAAGTCGCTGATTTCGTATACTTCAGTGGGTACAACGCACAGAGATACTGTCAAGCGAGCGACAGACTATAACAAACATGGCTATCTCTGCATGGGACCTTCCTCTTTGATAAGGGTACTCAATTTATCCGAAGTTTCCCTTTTGATTAAGTATTGACCCCGCTCTCATAATCTTTAGACCTGTTGTGGCTTTAAACTATCTCTCCTTCAGAGTCCTTTCACCAACCGCTAAGAAGCAGTCACACTACAACAATCGCTGTTATTTGAGACAATATGGCAGAGCCTTCACAATCAGCGCAAGCATCTCTGGATGCACCACTGACTGCAGAGGTGAGCTACTCGTTCTCGCCAAGAGTCGAACTGTCAATATTAACAGTCTCTAAAAATTAGCCCGACGGGTGGGACGACAACGATTCTTCCATCGATGTGGTATGCATATTGGAGCTAGGATAGAATACTACAAGCTTACCATAAATTAGACAAGCCTCGCAAGCTCTACCACCAGCATTACAGACACCATTCGGAAGCACCGAGAGGAAAATGGAAGAACTTACCATAAGTATAAAGAAGAGAGTGAGCATAATCTGAGCATTAAACGGTCGCGGGATTAATAGATACACTAGAACAATACATGATGCCTAATGATGAGGCAAGTGCAACTAACCCCTTTCTGGTTTAAAACATCAATAACTTGGGAACAGATTGAGCAAGATCGTCTTGGTATGTACAAGACTCTTTATGAATCAAAAAACAGATCTAATCGACATATTAGATCTACAGCATCAAATGTTTTATATCACCTTCGGAGAAAAATTATTTCTCAGCCCTGCGGGTCAGAACCAACAACTTCACCGTGTACTAGACGCAGTAGGTTTATTCCCAAACTATTGCTAGGATAATGCTAATTAGTATCTAATAAGGGCACTGGAACAGGAATCTGGGCCATCGATTTTGGCAAGTCGTCCAGTTGAATATCTGAAAGTAGATAAACTCATACTAACGTATTTTAGCTGACGAGCATCCTGAGACCGAGGTCCGTTTTACATTCTTCCATTAACAAATTAGGTTTTAACAGCTACGAACAGGTCCTTGGGATTGATCTTAGTCCAATGTAAGTTGTGGCAAGCCAACTTTTGTTGAAAAGAATCTTACAATGCCATAGACAGCCATCATTGTAAGTAGGAAGCCACTCACCAATATTTAAACTTCTGGATATGGTGCATTAGCATAACCGATTCATGTTCTAGCATCCCAGCAAATCTTGCATTTCAGATTGATGACTTGGAGGAAAATTGGAATTTCTCCTCCAAGTTCGACTTCATCTACACGAGGATGCTCACTGGTTCTTTTACAAACTGGCCAAGGTTTTTTGAGCAATCTTTTGCGTAAGCATTGAAGCCACGAGAGTTCTATCGATTGCAAGTTTATTAATCAAGGAACTGTAGCAACCTCAATCCCGGTGGTTATATTGAGCTGGCAGACAGCTGTTTTCCTATGCGAACGGATGATAACTCCTTCCCACCCGACTCTGCTTTGAAAAAGTGGTGTGACCTTTTGACTGAAGGGTGTGCTGCTGCAGGTCGACCCATTGACAGCGCCAAACATTACAAGTCACAACTTGAAGCAGCCGGCTTTGAAAATGTCGTTGAAGTCCAATATCGATGGCCTATGGGTCGTTGGCCTAAGGATAAAAAGGCAAAAGAGCTAGGTAATTTCTCACCAGTGGAAGACCGAGGGATTCTAACTTGCCATGTTGTAACAGGTACTTGGGGTTTGGCAAATGTTTACGGGGGGCTGGAGAGTATCTGCCTTGCAGTTTTTACTCGAGTTCTAGGGTGGACTAAAGAGGAAATAGATGTCTTCTTGATTGACGTAAGGAAGGAGTTAAAAGATCCGAAAATTCATTCATACGGACCAATGTAAGTGCCTTTGTTCTATATTGTAACAAGCTCTAATGGCCTTTTCACAGTTATGTTGTTTATGGGCAAAAGCCTGTTGAGAAATGATTTATCCGTTTTCAGATTCATATAGCAATTTCTTATGTGGGGCAAATACCGTGGGTTATCAATAGAAATTGGCAAACCTCTGCTTTTACCAGTATAAGACGTGTGGTTCCAAAGGTCGCTGTTGTGTCATTGCAGCAGCACTTTGGACGATTGTTGAAATGCATCGGCATCCACCATGGCTAGAGTCAGGACGCAGCTTTGGTAATGGCTCGGTGTAATTTGGTAGGACGTGTCCATGCCACTATCAACACATTATGTGGCCTACTCCAGGCCCTATTCGAATAGATCCTACAACCCATCTTCGTTTTCTACCTCAAGAACTTTGTAGAAGTGGAGTCTTGTATTTAGCCAGCCGTCTGAGGGCTTTGCTCAATTCAAGGAGCCAAAAGATTTGGAAGATTTAACTATTAGTAGGTCGCAAATTCAGATTAAGATGAAAGGGGCAAGAAAATGAGTATATTAAGTCTTTCCAAGGATGGGAGTTAAGTTTTCAGAGCAGATGTGGTAGCCTGCAAAATTTCTTCAATGCCACCGCGGACTTCCCTCACAATATCGCCAGCACTTTTCAATTCCTTCACTAGCCCAATGCCAGTGCCAGCATAAGTAGCCATACGGCCATTGATTCCCCAGCCAGCCTCGCCCTTTTTCATGTCGGCTTCGTACATCTCTTTGTTCACTTCAAAGGCCATACCTTGCTCGTGATCTCTCCAAGTTTGATTGACGATTCCACGAGCATTGAATTCTTCTGGCCAACCCATGGTGCCTCGCAGGTGATTATACAGTTGTGTTTTGACCGTAGTTTGCCCACCATCACTCCCCGCAAGCACATGTCTCTGATATCCGGGGTTGATGATGGCTTCCCTTGACGCCAAGAACCTGGTCCCCATTGCCACTCCGGATGCACCCAACACCAGCGCGGCTGCAAAACCCCTCGCATCTGCAATTCCTCCGGCTGCAATAAGTGGGATTTCGATATCTGTACTAGGTTCCAGGGCATCAACAACTTCGGGCAGCAGTGTCACGACACCGGCACCGCGAGTTCGCGAATGGCCTCCGGCATCTGCGCCTTGGACTACGAGCACATCGGGCTTATTGTTGCTTTCTGCAGCTGCTCGTGCTTCCGCGACCGAGCCAACTTGAATCCAGACACGAGTCTGTGGAGAAGATTGTCGTATTCCTCGAGTCCACTCGTCAAGCTCAGCTTGCCCGTGCCGAGGAGCGAATAACCACACCACCGCTGGCGCGACTGACAAAAGAATCTCCGATGTAATCCGGAGATCGCCTGTCCACGTCTGGATGCCTACGCCAATGGGCAAAATCTCCGGTCGGGAGGGCGTTGCTGGCTTTTGAATGAAACTTGACAGGACTTTGGATTGTTGCACGAGCTCAGAAGCCTCCTTTAACCTATGGGCCAGGTCTCCTGGCTGGTTCCAGGGCCCAACAAAACCAAGTCCCCCGGCTTCTGATGTAGCCACGGCAAGCTCAGGTCCAGCGATATTCTTCATGGGCGCCGAAATAACAAGAGGCGTCTGGATCCATGGCAGGGCGGCTCTGAGACTTTGGATGTGTTTAAGCGCCGGCATTGTAACGTCAGGAGGAACGGGCGCAATCCTAATCCAAGGGAATCTTGTTAGTGGAGTGGGGGTTACGGGTCATTTGAATCCTCTCGACGTACTTGCATGCAAATTCAGCACAGGAATTCTTACAGCGGCAGGAGGACGCACTAGAAGTCGCCATCCGCCAATTCAAGGTTCCAACCTAGCCGCGTCAAACCGGGTCAGATATATAGAATATGTATCCCCGGCATTAAGCACGCTTAGCATATTCCCGACAGTACCGAATCCATTACCTGACACTGCTGCCGGGGATCTTCATTTTCTATGGAAATCTCCGACTCCAATGCACGTCATTGGCCAATCAAATTCAGACACTGGACTGTGAGTCAGGGCTTCGTCGTTCTTCCTCCGCATCTCCTCGGAGGCAGAGTTTCTCGTGCTTCCAGCAAAGCCGCTGCCCTCATGCGACATGGCATTGGCAAGATTACATTATCAATGAAGCCTGCGCCATAGACGGAAGGAAATAACATCGCGACTGGCTGGTAACAGGATAGGTATCGAGAGCCAATATAATCTCCTCCGAGGCGTCTGCATATGTTTTCGAGGCATGAGCCAATGCCGAGAGAAAATGGGGCGAAAACTTCACGTGCAACTGAATTTTATGGATCCCTTCTTCGTATGTTGTTTTATGGAGAGTGTATATCACCATAACAGTTTTGACACTTAGCAAAGAGTTGCCCATCCAGTAGTGGAGCATTGATTAGGGCAATACGAATATCGCACTCATACACATATTTCTTCTCATCACGAATGAAGTAGACTCAGATTGCATACAGTTGCAACAAGATTGTCTAGCCAGATTGAGTCGAAAGTAATTCCACTTACAATCAACTGTGCACATGTCGTCTCCCTAATTCTATTACCTCATACCTCCGTTAGACCCAACCCAAAACTTTTCGGCTTGCCGGATACAGGTGTAGCGGGTGTGCACTTAGCTCCGGTCAGATGGGTCACACTCGAAGTCTTTTACATATAAGTGGAAAATGTATCAAGAACTTTTATAATAGCATGTACTTGTTGAGCTGTCCTTGCGCAAAGGATAAAGGTTATGACGCTAGAGTACAACTTGATTTTCGAAGCCGTACCTAGGCTCTGATAATGTGCACCATTCCATGTCCAAAATGGAGGCCCAGAATAGCAACTTACAGTCACCTGGCCCTGATTCCGCTGAGGCACGAAATACTGGGAATGATCCTCCAGATGGCGGTTGGGATGCCTGGAAAACTGGTATGCATGGAAGCCAACAGTCACGCAAGCAAAACGCTTATAATGCCATAGTATTCTGTTCCCATCTAGTAATCCTCAACACATGGTCGGTTGCTCTGAGTCACAGCTCATATACGTTACCTGAATGCATAGTGACTCACTTCACAATAGGGGAGTTGTTAATTCCTTCGGCGCCTTCCAGACAACATATGCTAGCATGCTTGCTCCTGTTTCTCCATCAGCCATCTCATGGATAGGATCTTTACAAGTCTTCCTTCTCTTCTTCATTGGAACCATTACGGGTTGGTTATCCGACATAGGGCTCTTTCGGTGTGTCCTAGCCACAGGTTCAATGCTTCAGATTGTAGGTGTGTTTACTGCTGCATCATCGACGAAATACTGGCAGCTGCTTCTTGCGCAAGGCGTGTGCATGGGACTCGGAAATGGCTTCATATTTTGCCCTTCGCTGGCCGTTCTAAGCACCTATTTCAAGAAGCGGAAATCGCTAGCAATTGGTATCGCCATGGCAGGAAGTTCGACAGGCGGACTGGTCATTCCGAGCATGGTCCGCCAGCTTCTTCCACAAGTCGGTTATCCGTGGACGATGAGGGCAATAGGTTTTGTGCAACTGGGAACTCTTCTTATAGTCAACTTCCTGATGAGACCACGAATTCTTCCATCACAAAGGTCGAAGCTGATTGATCCATCTGCTTTCGGAGACCTTGGCTACTCTCTATATGCCGTGAGCTTCTTTCTCAATTTTCTCGGCGTGTATTTTGCGTTTTACTATGTAGCCTCCTTTGCTCGCACACAGGTCAATCCTTCATTTTCTTACGACGAAAGTTTGAACCTCTTACTCATACTCAACGGAGTTGGGTTGCTCGGTCGGGTCTTGCCAAACTTCTTCGCCGATGAGGTGACAGGATCCATCAACATGCTTTTGCCTATGTCGATCATATCTAGCATTCTCTGTTTCTGTTGGATTGCTATCAGTAGCACCGCAGGATTGTACACGTGGACCGTTTTTTATGCTATTAGCGCTGCAGGTGTCCAGAGCATGTCACCTGCAGGACTAAGCATTCTCACGGATGATCTTAGTAAAGTAGGAGTTCGTATGGGCATGGTTTTCACGATTGTCAGTTTTGCCGTTCTCTGTGGTCCACCCATCGAAGGGCTGATCATCAACCAGCAGGATGGCAGTTATTGGGGTGCGCAAATATTTGCGGGGTCTTCTCTAATGCTTGGCAGTATCCTTCTTGCCATCACAAGAACAGTCAAGTTACGGGCCATGGGAAAGACTCTTTGGTCGAAAGTATGAACCTCTACATGAATGGTGCGTCTGTTCGAAAAAATGCCGGTCTTTGGACCGATGATCACGTAGATCGGATATGGGAATAACACTTGATTAACCACCGTAGAACAGAGTTCTGAGATCGAGTAGTACTTTGTAAGCAGGTCAGTATTATATAAAGTAATACCAAGCTATTTATGATGCCGCTAGAATACTAATCCGTTAGCCGAAGACCTGGTTCAGTTTGACTATTTAAGAGAGTAGAATCAAAAGGACAACATCTCAAGCAGTCAGCTAAACGCCGCCAAGTACACTACACACGCCTTCGCCCAAGAGTTTAAACATGATCACTCCTGCTTGAGTCCAATTTTTCCAATCTTTCTTAAACCAAACGCAAAGACAGCTAGAGCCACAATGTTTGACCCAAAGCAAACCCAAATGTGACTCGATAACCATGCATCAACATCTCCTGAGCGCTTTCATTCTTCCCTTTCTCAGCCAATGTAATCGCGGAGGCAATAACGGCTGCAATAGCCAAAGCAAAACTATTACCGATACTGCTTATCGTGTTGAAGACGCTACCTGCAAGGCCGTGCGTTTGAGGTGGGAAGGCTTCAGTGATAACGAGATTGGCAACTGTGAAAAGAACGTCGATGCAGGTGGGAGTACTGGCGACGGCAATAAATGTACATTTCCAGTAACTCCATTCTGGATTGATAATGGCCATCAGTAATGGTGCAAGAGAGGATAACGCTGTAGAGCACAAGATCAGAACATCCGCACGTGTGCGCTTGACGAGCCACCCTGTGACAAAGTTCGTGAGCAATTCAGTCAAGGCCATGGGTACAAATCTAATGGATGCGTCCAGTGCTGAGAGTCCCTGCACAGATTGGAAGAACAGTGTTAAAAAGGACAACATGACATCGAAAATGCCAAACGTTATAAAGATGGTGATGCAGAGACACGTGAAGACACGATTGTTCCAAATCGATGGAGGAATGACAATTTTGTTTCCCAGGTGTTCTTGACGGCGAGAATAGACGGCGAATATTGGGAGGAGAAGAACGGCAATTGAGAACAGAGTGAGTGGTACCGGTGCCACGAAGTGAGAAGTTCCACCAGCGAGGACTGACAGTACATAGGAGAGCAAGCTCAAGCAGGTTGAGAGTATGGAGATACCAATCCAGTCGATTTCAGTCTTGAGACGCCGCAAAACCGCGGAAGCAGACTGCGAATCAGAACGGGATCTTTTGGAATCCCGAAATACAGAACGACGAAAACAGCGAATGTGAGGATGCCTCCGGTGTAGAATCCCCATCTCCACCCAACAGTTTCCGCAAACACCCCTCCTAATACAAGTCCACTGGCGAAGCCAAGAGGTTGTGCAGCACCCAACGTCGCAAATGCAATATTACGACTTGTTCCCCCGGGGATATTACTCGTTACGAGGATTACTGCCGCCGGTAGTGTAAGTGAAAGCGCAATACCCTGAACCGCACGAAAGATGATGAGCTCGATGCCTGTCCTCGAGAGCCCAATCGCTATGGTTGACAATGTGAGCAGTAGAGCGCCCAACAAGTAGATCTTGCGTCCTCCTACTGCATCTGCAATGGAGCCTGAGAGGAGTAGCGTACAGCCACATGAGAGAGCAGAGACCGAGGCTGGCCATAGCAACAGGTCATTATGCAGTCCAATGTCTGTAGCCATTGTAGGCAAAGCAACGATGAGAATTCCTCCCGCCATATCCGTGATAAGAGATACCGATGCGACAGTCGAGATGATAAGAGTCGCTTTCCACTACGAGATAGCTCGCACGGTTTGAGAGGCAACAACACTATCTTCGGGCTGAGGCTGAATCCTGGAGACAACCTTGGTACTTGTTCTTGATGCAGTACGTGCCGGAAGAGCCACTGAGTCCAATTCGATGGCTCGAGGGTCTGTCTGCGTGATTGTGGAAGAGGTAGTAGCCGCCATCTTACCGGTGGGTTCCTTGAGACCAATCAATCAAAGCGAAGGCGACAAGATACAATATAGGAACGAATGCCGTGAGGGTTAGGACTGGATGTTGGCTAGAAAGGGAGATGCAAGTCAAAATGGTCCTTGAGGCAGACGCCAAAGTAGGCAGAAAGTCATATCACGTGCCGACACTGTGCTTATGTCCGCTACCATGTCAAGCGCTGTTGAGTGAATCCTGAGGTGACAGCTATCTGTACTTCACATATGATCAGGTGATGAAACGAACTGATAGGTCCCAGAATAGAGCTAGCTACAACAGTGCTAGCAAGCTGTATAAAGATTATATTGAGGTCGAACCCGGCTAGGCATGGCAGAGCCTGAACTGGCCACAATAGCATAAGCAGTTATTGGACGACCGAATCTGTGATATCATTTTCCCTAGTCCTACAAACAGGATCTTTCAGTAGTTATATGCGGTTTAAGCCTAGCCGGCAAGAGCTGTATAGACCTTGCTCTCAATATCAACCCATAGCCCTAATACCTTCGCGTCCGCAAATGGGAGAATCTGCGTACAAACCATACCAGCAACGCCCTTCTCCCTATCGCACCACCACCAGAGATTGGCCAGTCCTGCCCAGAAGCCGGCACTAGTAGATCTCCCTGTCGCCCCTCCGTTGCTCAACATCATCGTCAGGCCCCAACCCTGAGGCGGGTTTCCAGATACTGGGTAAAGATCTGGAAGAGGATTGGTCAAGTCCGGCTTCGAGGCTGGAATTCCTTGCCGACCAAAATCGGGGAATTCTTTGATCTGATTGCGGAACATTTCGTCGACAGTAGATTCCTGCAGGATGCGTGCGCCGGTAGTAGGACACATCCCATTGTTGAGAAGAGTTGCAAGGATTTCTAACACACGCTGCTAAGCTGAAAGGGAGTGGACACTGAAAGGGAACGACACTTACGACAGTAGTCCTGTGGTTTTGCAAAGCAGCCAGCTCCGCCGCTATTGAAGCAAGAGGCGATTTCCGCTGTCGTTTCCACAACCAAAGGTTTTCGCAGGAGATGGTCGCGACTCATCAGGGAGCCGTCCGAAGTTCGTTGGTTCATATATGCAAGCTTGCTTTTCATGGGTCTTGTCGGAACCATAGATATGTTCTTGAGACCAAGGGGTTGGAAGATATGATCATGGAGGTATTGGTTGAGCGATAAATGAGTGACCCGCTCTAGCGCAATTCCAGCCCAATCTATATTGATCTGATGAATTTGTTAGAACAATGTGAAGCAAAGATACCGATCTCGCTTCAGCGTGAACTTACCCCGTACTCCCATCCCTCCCCTGGTTGTTTGACCAATGGCTGTAACATGTCGTACATAGACCCGGCGAACTCGTCATAGCCGATAGGAAAGCTGTAGTCTCGCAGCTTTTCGTTGAAGAACGTATAACCGAACCCAGCTGCTCTGAGTTAAGAAGACCGTGATATGCTTTGGTATGGATTATTTGACATACCCGTATGAGTCAAGAGCATACGGAGGGTAATACTCCTTCTCTTCTCAACCAGAGTCCCATCATCCTGCAAAACCTTGACCTCTTTCAACTCAGGACATAGACTTTCCAACTGATCCGAATCGTCCAGTGCCAGTGTTCCTCGTTCCACGAGCTGCATGCAAGCAATACCCACAATAATCTTGGTACAGGACGCGATCCAATATATGTTATCCAGGGTCATTGGCTCATCGCTGTTCACGCCTCGCTTTCCAGCGCTGTGTACAAACAGTTCCTTGCCATCTCGACCAACCACAACAACGGTTGAGCCCGGAATCCCGGACTTCGGGTCGGCACAGGCAGCATCCACAGATTGCCGCAGTGAGCCAAGTACTGTCGCAGAGAACTCAACCATTTTCGAGATATGGCCGCAGAACCAAAATGTACTTAAGACGGAACAGAACTTGTGGCAATGGCCACAATTCGCAGGCGAACCAAGACATTATATAAATAATGGTTGGAAGAGTCTCCAAGCAAGACCAACACAGGCCAGGGCCCTGAAGCCATTCCTCTTTAGGATGATCATACCGCAACTCAAAACCCCTCTTTGTGAGCGGCTCCGCAACTGCTGCGGAGCACTTCGCACCCTCCATGATTGGCATGTAGATGTGCCAAATCAGCTCAGTCTGCTTTGGGGCTTGTCATGGCCGGCATTCTACTCCGATCCAACCAACGGCGATGGGGAACCATGGGGCAGTGCTAGCTGTCAGTTTGACACAGCTGCTGAACCGGCAGACTCTGCGACCTTTCCCTATAAATGTCGTGGCCGAGCTTTCAGCAGCCATCATCGAGGAAAGTGACCTCAAGTGAGCAACAGCACCCAAGTTGTTGTTCAGCATTCATCAGCTTTTTACCTTTCTTTTCTAAAGTTTAGCAGTACTGCAGCATGGTCCATCCGCAAACCTAGTCGCCGAAAATAGATGTACGTGGCCCACGTTGAGGATACAATGCACGACGATCCCTTGTTGGCAGCTGCAACACCCCCGTCAAGCGTGGCCCTTCTAAGCGGAGAGAATGCAGTGGTCTATTGGGCGAATGGAAGCAACCTGTCGTCATGGCAGAAAGACCTGATCTTGCAATGTTTCCTAAGACAGGCAAGGTCTGAATAAGCTCAGGTCCCGCTCTAGTGGACGAGGAGATGCTTCCCCGCATTTTCTTCCCACAAGGATGCTGTTCCCATCCACCCCGCACTTTGGCCTCCACCCACACTCGTACTTGTATTACTTAGGGTGAGAATCATAGCCACCTTGGTCATGGTGGTTGCTCCTTGTTCTTTCACGTCAACATGGCTACACTGACATTGCAACAGAATCCATTGGTATGCGAAGATGCTTTACTAGCTCAGGGAAACGGGGTTGAACAGCCAAAGCCTGGCCGAAAACAACATCGAAGCTGTGATCAGTGCAGAAAAGGCAAACGAGGTTGTGACGCTGTTATTCTGAGGGAATTGTCAAACTCACCGCCATCATTGTGTTCTAACCCCGGGGGATCCTATGTAGATGGTAGTGGAAGAGGTGGGTGACAAACCAGTTCAATTTCCGGTCGTGAAGCTGTTTGACACCATGTTATGTCCAGGCTTGCTTCCTCTTGGACCCTGCTCGAATTGTGCAAAAACCGGCAAGAATTGCACGTTTATATGGCTTCACGCACAGGAGAAAGACCGTGTAGGACGAACAAACAATGCGTCCAAACCATCTTCAAAGCGCGCAAAGTCCAATGCAATTGAAGGCCAGCCTGATATTTCGAGTTTCAATCTTCGACAAGCAGGGCGCTACGACCAAGTTCAGCTAGATTATCCCCCAATACCAGCCCTATCCTTAAAGTCCAAACACCTTAACTCTGGCAGATTCTCCCCTGTTTCGTCGGTTGGACAACCGTCAGGGCAACGTTCTGCACAATACTGGCCTGGCGAGAATTTTGACCAGGATGATACTTTCACAACTCCTTTAAACGATCTTCCTGCTGATGCGCAACATTTCAATGGACGCTCCTTTTATGGAGAAGAATCCGATCCATCGAACCCATTTTCAGGTTTCGCGTGGGGAACCCCGGTAAATGCTGTTGGGGATGTCGACGATTCGTTCTCTGGAGGAACTCATCTCTCGTCCAAGTCATACCCTGCTAGTAATAACTCCTCTGAGATTCCACAAACTGCAAACTCAACAAAAAACTGCACCTCAAGTCATAAGAAGCGAAAACTCGAAAGACCAGCCAATATCTCGCCTTTCTCTACCCCAGAGAGACTGGCCGCCTTCACCAATAGGAGCCTCATTACAGAGAGTTTGATGAGGGTGTATCATGACAGCTTGGAAAATGCATTATCGTGTTGGCTAACGGAAAGGACTTGTCCTTATGGAACTAGATCGTTCCCACCATTGGGTGCTCATTCGGTTGACACGACAATGCTGCACGAATGGGGTCCGGGCTGGTCTAACAGAATCTGCAGACAAGTCGTCAGTCTTGATCGGTCGTCTGCTGCTATCCGGGATCGGCCGCTGACTGGGATCGAAGATAAGGCAGCATCTAAGGCTCTGAATCTGGCAATCTTGGCTTTCGCAACTCAGTGGTCACAATCGAGTGAGCGTAGCCGGAAAAAGTTTCTACCTTTCGATGCGAACAGGCGTTCCTGGGATCACACCGTTGATGACAATCTTTTTGGAGAAAGTCCAACAGCTACCACCGATACCAGGCAAGATTTTGCACCCCCACCAGAGTTTGATCGAACCATTCAAGAATCATTTTGGACTCAAGCGCGGCAGGCGTTGCAGGATGCGGGACACATTGAGTCGTTTCGGGTTGTGTTTGCTCACATAATCTTTGCACTCACTCAGAGGCCATTGAACATCGACCAGGACTTTTCCTTTCCACAATTAAAAGAGCCTAAAGCCTTTTCGAGAATTCGAGAAGCAGTTTTGACGCCAGCAAGCGAGGACACTGGATGCGGACAAGGGTTGTATACTTCGCATAGCAGATTGGAAACTGTAAAAGACAGTAGCAGACTCATGGAGGAGCTTGAAGATCTCATTGATCATGATGGGCCCCCTATCTTCCTAGAACAGGGACTTCGCCATATTCACTCTCTTCGATACAAACTGAACAGACTCAACGTCCAAGGCGACAAATGGAAGGGCAGTAATCCAACAGCAAATTCATTAGACAATAAACCTTTGTCTATTTCCCTTTCTCGAAAAGATTGGAAAACCGTAGACATGCTCTACTGGCTGGGAGTTATGTTCGACACTCTCTCGGCCGCCATGCACAAGCGGCCACTCGTTGTGTCAGACGAGGACAGCGATTTACATCCCGAAATCCCTCCGAAGCCAAATGAGTTCCACCGCCAGTCCCAGCGAAGCGGATCTCCGTTGAGCAACCGAACTGTTTATGAACCTAATCACTCCAGTTCACCCGGTGTCTCAAGCCTCTGGGAATCTTATTTCTTCCAAGCCCAGCAATCTCGTAGCAGGTCTTCGCCAGTTCGCTGGCCCTGTTCTTACGAAATCGCGGCCACTGCCCTTGCTGATGCTGCTCCCATCAAAGTCCTTCTCTTTCGTAAAGTGACGAGAATCCAAACTCTACTATCGCGACATGTATTGGGAGATAAATTGGAGAACTCAATTAAGGATGCTCTCGATGTTTACCAATACTGGAATACTGTATACGGCCCGTTCATTGCTGACTGTGTGGCTCATCATGACCGACTCCCTGCCCGGATTCAATCTTGGTATATCTGCTTAACAGGCCATTGGCACCTTGCAGTTCTACTTCTTGCAGACATCATTCAAACCATCGATTATCATCTAGATTTTGAATCCCATCGCCGGGAGCGTGAATCGTGCGGCTTGCTCAATACGCTGCGCCGACGCAGCACTCATGCTGTTGCGGATCTGGCTAGGTGTTCCTGTCCGAAGGAGAATGCATCTTTTCCTGACACTGGTGGCTTCCATTTTGCGCTTAATCAAGGAGCTCTTCTTACAGAACCGTGGACTCAGGTATTAATCCGTGTGTTTGCCAAGGCTGGAGCATTACTCCTGGCGGATGCAGAAGCATCCAAATATGGAATAGAAAGTGCAGAGTCTTCCAAAGAGTCACTGCAACGTTGTGAAGAATGTGTTGAAGCGTTGTGGTATTTGGGGAGGAAATCTGATATGGCATTTCTCGCCGCCAAACTGTTAACAAAGGCCTTGAATGGTCCATTGGAGAGTATGGCAGCCACAGAGGCCTCCCATGCTGCAGAAAATTTCGGTTCTAGCCCTTCCCTCGATGAGGACTTCTCCTTTTCTGTGCCCTCTTTGGAGGATGAATTCGTCTTTCAGAGAGCTGGAGATGTTGATTTCAGTCTACTGACAGAAGACATAGCGCTGGATTACAACATTGGCCATGCTAAGATAGCGATTGATTCTTGACAGAATTTAATGGCCTTCAGGAATTGATTTGAGTCGTTGGTCCTATGTCTAAATTGTACAAATTAGTTGGGTTTAGGTAGATCAAAATCTGGATCAAAGGAATAATAATACTTGAACGAATATGGTCTTTCCAGGTTTGCGACCACTTGTTTACAACTCTACTTTCTAGTTCATCCAGAATGTCATTATAGCCTCTCTATCCCTTATAATTACCAAGTTTCTCTCGCCTAGAACAATTCGGTCGCAATTTCCCTGGGCGACGATGCGGTTCCGCTGCGGAAACATTTGAGAGTGGTGATACGGACCCGCAACAGAATATAGCGAATTCCGCAGCCACCAGGCCGAACAATTCTGGTCCGATCCTATTGAATGCAACTTTAACCCTCATTCAACTTGGTATAAATGGAGCCTACGTCATCTGCGGCTCCAGGTATTGGTTCTTGGGTCCCGGTTATAACGCTAGAAGTGGACAATTTAATTGTACAAAGGCAAATCACAAACTTAGCAAATAATGGAACATGCTCAAATAGATATGTGTTTCAAGCTCTCAAACGGTCTGTTCGCCAGTGCTTATTACTTGATCACATGAGTCTTTGATTCTAACGCCTTCAACTAGTTATTGAACAGCGAGAATAATCAAACTCTCTAAGTTATCATACATATAGCTACCGTTCTTCTCTATCCTAACTTGATTCATTGTAGCGGGGTTTAGCAAAGAGATTAGTAAGCTGAGAGATTCTGGTTGCGTGTTGCAAATATTGCGAATATATTGCGTGCTACTTCTGATGCGGCCTTTCAATACAAAGTGGGGAATACATAAAGACCATTCAACTCGCGTTTCCTTAGCATTCATTCTGTGATGATCTTTATCCTCGCAGTCTGAAGTAACTCGCGTCTTTATCACATTGCTACTATCAAAAGCGCAAGGATCTTCGACGGAATCATGGCGCCAGCTGCTACCGACGGTATTCCCTCTGTAGCCGAGCTCTCGGTCAAGGATAACACCAAGCCAGCGCCCCTCAAGCTCAGTGGGGCACTGGACGGCTTTGAGCAGGATGATGTCACACCAGTCATTGGAAGAGAGTTCATTAACGTTAACATTGTTGATGACATCTTAAACTCACCATATGCAGATGAAAGACTACGAGATGTTGCTATCACAAGTAGACACTACCCACTCTCTATCTAATACATGACCAGCTTCTAATCAATACGCTTAAATCTAGTTAGCCAACGCGGGGTGGTGTTTTTCCGCAAGCAAGATAATTTGACCGATGCACTACAAAAGGAATTCGTGCACCGCATGGGTTTGCTCGTAGGAAAACCCAAGGACTCCACGCTGCACGTTCACCCCACCTTGAACAACACCAACGAGTTCGGAAACGATGACGCTGAAATCAGTGTTATCTCATCAGCTTCACGCAAGAAGTATCGGTCCTTTGCTCCTCCGGGCGTCCCCCGCAAGTACGATGCTGCTCAGTGGCACAGTGATATTCAATTTGAAAATTTCCCGGCCGACTACACCTCGTTACGGCTGACGACGTTGCCCTCAACCGGCGGTGACACTCTTTGGGCCTCGGGATATGAAATCTACGACCGATTTAGCAAGCCGTATCAGAAGTTCTTTGATTCTCTTACAGCTACCTACAGCGGCGAGGGTTTCTTGAAACTTGTGGCTGCGGGAAAAGCAAAGTTGTATGAGCAGCCTCGAGGATCTCCCCACAATGTCGGAGATTACTTGACTGCTGTGCACCCTGTTGTCCGAACCAACCCTGTGACGGGTTGGAAGAGTATCTTTGCTATAGGGCCTTTCCCAGTCGCGATTAATGAGCTTAGCAAGGAAGAGAGTGATGGCATCCTTTCTATGCTACGTCAAGCAATTATTGACCAACATGATCTTCAAGTTCGCTTCCGCTGGAAAAACCCAAATGATATCGGTATGTTCTTGGCTATGTCTTCTTGATGACAGAGTGGAAAACACTATCTGCATTCTATAGCATGATACTTTGTTGTTCGATATCCTGACTTTGTGATACAGCTATCTGGGATAACCGCAGTGTCTTTCACAGCGCTACTTTTGACTATGATAACATTGGAGAGCGCTTTGGAAATCGTGCAGTCGGCATTGGAGAGCGTCCTTATTTTGACCCAGAAAGCCGGTCTAGAAGAGAATTCTTAAAGGAGAACGGCCTTGCATTCTAGGCATTTTTGGCATTCGACTTGATTTTTGTCTTCTGTCATAAGGTACTGACTAGCAAAATTGTATCGAAACCGCTAGTTTTGATAAAGTGTACTAGGTATCATGATATAAAATCTTCTATTCAATGAAATTACATAAAGGGTTGAAGGGTTCCAGAAATACTTTGGGCTTGTCCATGAACTTCAATGATTTATTGACGCCCGAAAGCCATAGTTTCTCTCCGAACATTCTAGCTGTACTACAGAGTTTCCTACATCTGACAACGTATCTACTCCTTGCAAATGATTTTGTTTATTATTCTATCTGAGCTTTAATGGAAGTGAAAATATCATAAATGGTTGAGACGTAGTTGAGCTTCATTGTGTGGTAGTTATTAAGTAATCTGAAGTTGTTGGAAGTTTCAATTGGGAATAGTTCGTGAGTTAGATCCCTGTAGAAATGATCGAACAGGAGCCTATTTTCCGCAAGCGGAACATTTTCTATACAAGCACGCTCGGTCCATTTTCCCTATGTTTGCTGCGCAACTACTAGTAGTTTTTCAGCTAGATAGACTCCATCTGTAGCTCCAATCCAATGTTGATAAGTGCCAGAATTTCACATAACAGGATCGAAATATGGCTTTTCCAGAGCCGGCCTAGTGCCTCAGATACATTTTCATCCACTTTCTATTTCTGAGGGTATGCGAACAATCCGCCACCCAGCTATTCGATTCTCCCGTTCCACTCATATAGACAAAGGTCGTTTGTCAAGTGCCTCAACTTTTAAGGGGCTTGATTTGGTTGGTTATTTCAGATAGTCTTAGGATTTTACTGTATGGTAATGTGAGGACAAGGTTGAAAGGTTATACAGTCTTGATTTTTTGTACCTATGTTCCACACGAGGAAGTATGCTATTTCATCCATTGTAACTGTCACAGTGTAATGTTTTACTTTGTTACCAGCGGGACATATGTAACTGACTCGCTAGTATTCGAAGATCAGCAGGATGTATACGAAGGTCACGTGGGTAGCACAGTCACGATGTCTGAAAAGTGTGTCAGGTTTGCTTCAGGCATAGCCTTTCGGGGACCGGACGAGGAAAGAGAGGCAACCAATCCTTCGACATAGAATTGACGTGAAGAAAGAACCTTCGGTACGCGAGATCTCCGGATCATGGTCGAAGAGTTTATTCACATGACAGCCGGTTCAACTCCGCTCCTGGCGGCATCTCCCATGATGCGATTTATGCAGGAAATAAGGGTCTAGCCACGGGCACTAGAGTTCGCTCGACTCAAAGCACATGCTCTGGACTCATCATGACGGCCGCATGAGGTTAGCTGTCCGCAAACGAGGGCTGCGTAGCATTATTGATGAGCCCTCTCGAAGGCGCAGGTCAATTTGGTCGATGTTCAACGACGGCAGAATTCACACACTTAGCCTTGCAAAACGTTCGAGGGGGCTTCGACGCAGTCTTGCAGGCTGCTCGCAAGACATCACTGTGGCTCCCGAGATGTCTCGCTATGAGCGTGCTCCTTGAGTCATACCCAGGCTTGGGGTTGATGTGCGCTCGAATGCAGACGAAGTAGCACGGACAGTCTCCGTGGTTGTGCCTCTTGGGGCGTCGACTTGGAAATATTGATCGCCTTCTCCGCATCATATTGAGCCAAGGGGGTTTGTGGGTTCCCATAAGGTTCAGGGCTAGGCTAGCCTCAACCCAGCCCTGTTTCACAGGATTGCTACCTGGCTCTTGTCGGCCGGGAGGATAAAGCAGAATCACATCCCTGACTTTCGGGGTCCATTGACTTGGAGAATACATCATACAGTACGGTTGTCATGCCATACTCCACGCATAATCCACCCAGGCCTGTCCCGCAGCAAGTTCGAGCATTATGGTGTCGGTGGAAATGAGGCTTCTTATTGAGAGCTGTGTCTGGTTGCTCGTTGTCGTCCTCGTTGTGGCTCTTCGCACGTCAGTTGCATTCCTTCAAGATCGCGAGCATACTGCAGGAGACTTACACATGAACCAACAGTGTTTCTCGGTGGCTTTATAAGAGATCGCTTCGCGGCCTCAATATTGACGACTGGCTCATGCTATTCCTCACCGTACGCAGTCTTGTCCTGATCTCCACCTACCTCGTGAACTTGTTTTACTTATCATCGAGTCTTGTCTTAGCTTACCTATACGAGCGTCGTTGTTACCCTCAATCATCTTGCCTATAAGGAACATGTGATATCCCAGGAGGGTCAGACGACGGAGGTACAAATCCTAGTTGGTCAACTATGGACTGCGGTGGAGCTGTTAATGATGTTCACGGTCTGGGGCGTCAAGATTTGTATGCTACTGCTTTATAGCAGAATCACGTACGTCCTGTCCTGCCTGGATCTTGATTCTTATCGGAGCCCTACTAATCTCATGTTGGCTATCATTAGAGAATTGCTTCCAGAGAACATCGCCGTCAGAGCCACCGGTGCCTACGTGGTTTGCACATACTTTATCGTGCTGATTGTCTTTTGCACCACCTTGTGCAAACCATTTGATACCTTCTGGGCACCTTTAGCAGAACAACCACGTATGTATAACTTCTTACCACAGAAAGTCTGTAATTAAGCAGAATGTCACAGCCTCTTGCTATATATGGACGAAGTACTATATTGTACATTACAGTTTTAATGTCTCGTCGGACCTTATGATCATATGTATCCCTATAACAGTTATTATCAGAGCACACTTCAACTTAGCAAGGTAATAATGCTCGTTTAGAGTTTACCTCACGACATACTAACAACTTTGAATAGAAAGCTGCTGCTTGTTGGAGTCTTTGGAATCGGGGCTCTTACGGTAAGTCTAAATGTACTTATCCCTACCTTAGCTATCGCTGACCATGGTTATAGATTGTTGCAGCGACATTAAACAAATATTACAATTTCGTCGCGCCTGCAAGCTCAGGTACTTTCATTCCCTGGTATATACGAGAAGAGAGTATGGCTATGTTGGTAGCAAACCTGTTACTCTGTCGGCCTGCTTTGAAGACTATGTTTAGTTGGCATATATTTCAAGAATGGCCACGAACACACAAGGAAACAGACCGTGATCTTGTATCACTCACTGCGAAAACCACGTCTAGGACGACGAACACTGGAGGCGAAAAGGACGAGCATTTCGATCTATTAACTATTCCTCCATGCGTGTTTATGAGCGTCCCGGAATCCCTCCAGCATGAGTGCGAGCAAAGATCAGGCTCTATTCCAATTCTGGAATGGAGAAGGACGGCTTCATCGGTATCCGGGGATTTACCAAGTCGAAGTTTTTCGCTTGCTTAATGTATGGAGAGAAGCCAAATCGTCTAGTGAAGGAGGAGGCTGGTCATGATATGAGTGCATGGGGAGTGAATTACCACACATGACTCGTGTCAAAGCATAACCGCCCTTCGATATTGCAGCTATGTCTGCAAAACAGCAGCTCACCACGTCAAGCATACGCCTTACTGTGTACTTACACAACTCCGCGTCTGCGCATCTCTGGGGCAAAGAACCGTCGCAAGCTCTTGACCAACACAATCTTGCCGGGCTTTGACTAGCTACGATGGGTGCCCCCCTGCGCCAAAGGACCTTTGTGCGCTGCACAAAATTGATACCCTCGAGTGGTTTGACGAATGCTGGCTGCACGGCTAGGAATCAGGATCCTTTCCCTACTTCTGGATCTCTTATGACAGAACGAAGAGGGAACGGACAAGATCTGAGCTACAATTCCTATCAACCCGATATCATAATAATTAAACCCTAATATATTACCAAGCTTTTGTTGGATGTAGAAATTGGCAAAACGTGGTATCATTTCTCACAGCGTTTGTCTTCTTCCACTGTCCTACTTCAGTTAAATGAAATGCATTACAAACACGAAGCTCAAACTAGGATTTTGATCTAGATTTCCAGAATCTCGTCTGCAGAAAAATAAAGTCCCTTCTTCTCCTTCATGTCAAGTATATCACGTCTGTCGTCATAAATAAGCTGCGACTTGTTAAGTGGCAAGTAGAAATCTTCATTTATTGTGATACCCGCATGCTACCCCTCGATCTCGTGTTAGGGTAAGTAAAGTATAAGATTGGAAGAGAATTTGCGCACGGGCGTTTTTAGTACCGTCTGTTGAGGATTGTGGCCAGGGAGGCCATGCTGATATAGTCATTCCCAACCACTTTGAACTCGAAGAACTCTAACCTAAAAAAAGGAGAAGCCTCCGTGAACGGCAGTCGTCTTTATCGCTTGTGATTAGCTTCTTTGTAATTTGTTATGAATGCGTCTTCCAGTTCACATTCGGGAAAAAGTTGGTAAGATAGCATAATAAAGTCGTGCTGCTAGATTTATTAGTGCTCAATTTCTATTTTGGATCCAGGACACAGATGACGATTGTGGGCCTGATTGTACTAGCGTTTAGCCACACTTGTATCTTAGTGGTTATAAGTTTAGTACATTGCTAGCAAAAAGTTAGAATACCAAGTGAATTACAATACAATACTCTAGGGATAGATAAACCCCTGCTCTTTGTAGAGCGGTTTTTGAAGTCTCGCTATGACACTGGTATCTAACCGATCTTTTGCCTGCATCTATTCGCTGCTTTCCTTAATATTCTACAACACCAAAGATAACTTGCGATGCTAGATTACTAGCATTCGTATAACTTGAAGGTCTTGGGAGTAAAGCAGCACATGAACATTAATGAGCGTTAAAAACACACTACACATGACAGGGGTTTATTAATCCCTAGAGTATCGTATCTTAGAGAAGATCCGAATTGACGACAGAAGACCAGAGAGGGAATTTTTTGCAGTAAGTTGGTAACTTATAGAAGGCTTACTATTATATGAGTCAAGGGAGAAGGATAAAGACCATATAGACAACTTGTAGTTTAATAGGGACAACCTGAAAGAGGACTGACATGGCATTTTCTTGCAAGCCGCCCGATTTGGAGATTCTTAGTGGAAATTAGACACTTTGCATGACGTATGATGTAATCATATGAGATAGGGGTTGCAGATGATTTCGAGTTCGGAAACTTACGCGGAATTTTGATCCGAGTCATCCGCCCATTCAATGTCCGGATCCTCCTCCAGTAGCATTAGCATACAGCATGTACGTCCCATTGGACACCTTCGGGACCTTTTCTGCCCGCTCTTTCGCCTCTTCTTTCAAAGATCCCTCGGGCGTCTTCCCGACCAGTAATGCCCAAACGGCGTAGCAACCTCTTCCCCCTCTAGCCATGCTCTTCTTCGCCAATCCACTAATATGGCTTTTATCGATTGTTAGCTTGTCGTCCCGGATTAGCTGCATCTGAGTTATGCTTGAAGATGCTACTTAGGACATTATCGCGAGGACTTGCCGGACTTTCGCACAATGTCGGACTTTCGCACAATGTCGGAAAGGGGTTTCAAGACTTTATCCATGTTGAACCAATATTAGGTAGAACTAGTTGAAAGACTAGAAAGCAATAAAGTCGAAACTGATAGGTGACCCTAAGAATAATCAAAAATATACGATAGTAGAAGAATTGGTTAATCGAACATAAAAGGCGTAGACATTATTATACATGTATCATATTGCTTGGTCTTTCAAACAAGGGAAAGGGTTGTGGGAACGGGAATGCAGCTTCCGCTATTGCTTGGACACCACTCTCACGTAAGTCTGCCAATTAAAGAAACGCGAGCGATTCTCCAAGAATTCCGCGTCACAAAATCGATTCTATCTACGCGCTTCTTAAACTATCATTACACAACGGCTGGTGTCTCGAAACCGAATAGCTAGAACCGAGTGGGAAGCATCGAAGAATTGATCACTAGGAATGCGAGATACGAGATTGAGATCGAAGACCCGATATCATCCCTGCGAAGCCATGTGCAAAGGGCGCCTTTATGCTTCTTCTGATGTTTCAGCTGCGAACTGGAGGCTCGAGTGCATCTCCAGCTATGAACTATTGCGGGAAGATGACACCAGGCCCAGCAGGGAAGACGCTGTCTGATCCCGTGCTATATACACAGACCATCCTCTGAACCGACGCTCAACTGTCACGATCACAATCAAATCACAGGAACGGTAACTACTTTCGGTTCCAACAATAATAGATCTCTTCTTTCCAGTCCAATTTGCGATTTCTTGCTTCTTACAATGAACCCACTACTCTACAGTAATTACATGGCGCCAGGGCCACAATCACAGGCCTGCTGTGCTGTGCTGCCCCTCATGAACTAAGAATTCGCCAGTTTTAATTACCCCAGACTATCTCTACCTTTGCCCCATCAGCCTTGAACCAGCAGCTTATCCTTGCAAGGCGCCAATCTCTGCCCAGACGTGACAGGAAGTGGGTCAACTACCAGCTACAGGATGGATGTACTCAACCACAGCATTAGGAACTACACGACATATCTAGTTAGTCAAAGAACCCATCACTTGCCCTGCCGTATTGAAGTTTGTCAGGCTTTGCAATGGCGACTCCGATATAACGACGGATATAGTCAGATCTAGCGCGACTTAAATGTGTCAATTCTAGACCTTTTACGCTATCTTCCAAGGCTTTTCCCGTTTATCTAAAAACACATATTATGTTATAAGAACTAGTGTAAGACAACGTGATAGATTTATGAGAACTCAAGATTAAAATGAGCCCCAATAGTGTTTATCATACTCTCCTTGTGGCTTCCAGAGCGCTTATGGGGTGTATACCGGGATCGGCACAGCAGCTGTACGAACACGTAATTAGTCTAAAGCCGTATTATACTTCTTGTATTGTGACGAAATAAGTTGGTAGAATCTACTTCCCCAGCCGGTACTGGCAGCAATCCAGGTTGGCCCTGACGGTTGAGCCCATCCTGCTGGAGATGTCGTTATAGTATATGCGCTTGAATATGGAGTGGGAGTTGGTCCTGGAACGAGAACCTCAAGTCTATTATTAGGCCCATAAAAATTATCTCCCGTGCCATAGAAGTTACTGAGCTCTATCTTATGGTGCTACATCTCTTCCGGTCCAGTAGCAATGCTTGTCACTTGTCAAGCCATTGATTTTTAAATTAAACATTTCTTTCAGCAACATTTTTGTTTCTTTCTCACTGCAATAACAGGCAAGGCGTGGGATGAGAAGGAAGGCAACCGCAAACACAATACGTGATCTCACCCCCATTTCCTAGCTGAATGAACTAGTGCTGCAAAATAATTATTCGGGCCAGACACCTCTCAAGCGTCTATATCTGGACAATCCACCTTTCCGAGTGTTGATACATAAACTGAAGGAGGACTCAGCCCTTCTCCCCTTGTCTTTCTAGCTCCAGGACTTACCAGTCGTAGCTACTGTTTAACCACTGCTGATTTCCCTCCACGACGTCTTGGCGACAGGCTCTTTCAATGCTATAGGGATTTTACCCGTGCAATTTTCCAAATCATATACCGGCCCACCTTTGAAGCTACATACTCTCGCATCTGGTCGACTGAGGGTGCTCCCTTTTCGCCTCACGTTGTGGGAGGCATTGAAGACGTCCTGTTCTATTCAACTCGTAATATAGTTCTTGGTCTTGGCGCTTAAGAAAATGAACCTCTCACACTGGCACAGAGGGAGAGACTGGCCGACGAGTTTCATAGGTGATCGCAAGCACTTTTTTCATTGATTTCCTAGATGTGTCGTCATTTCAGGCTGTCCAACTCCTGCTGCTGCAAGAGCTCTATCTCCTCTCCACACCTTACCCTGATCGATGCTGGAACAGGGTCGATATGGCGATCAGGGCAGCTCAGGGGCTGGTCTTATATAATGCGAGCCTGGACGAGACCTTTAAAGGCCAGTTGATGCGGGAGATGCGCCGTCGGGTGTGGTGTAATTGCGTGTCGTTGTACAGGTTCTCTTCACCCAACCCTAATGAATCTGCAGCTACTAACGATCCCCACAGAATTGCGTCTCACGTATGTGGCCATCATACCTTGATACCCCCGCAGAAACTTCCAATTCCAGCTGAACTCGACGACGAGCATCTATCTGATACTCAGGACGGTCATTAGCCTAATAGTGTTTCGTCTCGTCTATCTTTCTTTGTATGCAGCCTACGCTTGAACAGCTTTCTCGCCAAAGTTGACTTTTTGGAAACACGCAGTGTTACACACTCTATGACATCAGGCAGAATCGATGATCTAGGAGTAATCCTCGACGTTAAATCTGACCTTGACCAGTTCCTGGAAGGCTTACCGAACCACCTTCGGACTGAGGACCACGCGATCTTTTCGTTGGATAGCCAAAATGATTGTTTTCTGCTCCAGGCGCGTGTTTTAAGATCAAGGTAGGAAATGCCTTTTAAGGATCCTCCAATTGTGCTAGTTCAGGGTTTCATACTATCGGCTTGCCCTTCTACGACCTGTACTCCTCACTCGGGCATCACAAGCAGCCATTCCTGCTCGTAGTGGAGTTTCTACATCAACGCTAGAGGCCAACTTACGCGATGAGATCAGGGCGATCTGTCTGTCCACAGCTCACACAGTCCTTGAGGTTCTACACAAAACTAGCCACCGAACGACTGCGTAGCATGCACCCTACTGTACGATTTCTAGTTCTCCTTGTTGATTACACGGAATATATATTTTCCTATTACAAGTTGCTCTACAGTACTAAATTACCTGTCAAAGCTTCCTTTGCCGCTGTGACTGTTCTTGTTGCCGCAATGTTGTGTCCTAACCTCAAAGTCAACCTTGATGAAGACCGAGGAAAAGCATCATGGTACAGGCCGTCCGGGTCTTTAAACCCCATCAATCACATATTACATCAGCAGAAAGGGGATTAAGATCCTAGAATATTTCAGGCATTTTTTGAGAAGCGCTTGGCCTTACGAAACTGTGAGTTGAGTCATCGTTATTATATACAGTAATCCATTTTAGTGATCTAAAGGCTAAAGGTGAATCAAATGTTGCCATCGCTGAGAGCTCGAGTGCAGGTGATGTCATGTCAGGAGAAGCACTACCGGTTGAGGTTGCTGTGATTCCGTGGCAAAGCCATCAGGCGAAGTGGAGGACAATTTCGAGATACTTCTAGGTACATACTTCTAGGTACAAACTTACCGAGCGAATTGATTTACATACAAAAGGTGGTTCTGCGAGTGTTCTACGAGTTGTGCATTGTTCAGTGTTTCGGACTATCTGTGTATAGAGCGAGTCAGTGTGTTACGGGTCCGTTAATGATTTGATAAGCCTAAAGTTTGCCGGGACGCCATAGTAGCGTTGACTATTGAAGCTTGAAAGTCAAGTGCGGACAAGTGCGGACAAGTGGGGAATGTGAATCTCGGAATGCTATCCCTAGCATATTTGGAACAGGATATGCTTAAAACTACTTCGTGATCATTTCTGAAGAACTTATCAACACTGCATCTCCCAAGATTGATGCTCGCTAACCCCATAGTAATACTCCCCGCTAGTTTCAGGTCAACCCCGACTCCTCCTCTCTGAACTCTGCTGCTCCACCACCAGAATGGTAAATCCATCTGCGCTGAAATACCACCGAAAACGAATATTGAACCTAAACGCCTTAACTCTAACGCACATGACGCTCGCCTAAATTATCAGAGAGCCAACGACCACAGACGCTAAGGCAGACTCAGCAGAATCCCTGAGTAGGCCACATGTCCATTCAAAGGGCATATAACAAGGCCGCCGACAACATGCCCATAAATGTGTATACCAGAGCAGGTTGGGCCAAAGCGACGCCCGCGGAATTGGCGCTGCTGGTGCTCGTACTGGTAGAAGCCGAAGACGTGGCAGTGGCAGTGGAGCTTTTGTTCACAGCGCTGTCCTTCAAAATCGGCAGAACACACAATGCCTGGGTCTGGTTCTGAAAAGTTTCCGTATGCTGGACAACGATGTCATACGAATTCGGGCAGCAGGTAGTCCCATCAGACATGGTAGTGATGTTCGAGTATTCGCTACTGAACTGTCCTGGCAATGGAGTGTAGTTCGGGAAGGCCTTGTCGTTGCAGAAGGCGGCCTGAGGAAGAATCGCGCCGTTGTGGGGGTTGAAGTCGAAATTGGTCAACTGCTGCTGATACGCCGCACAGGAAATATTGGCGAAAGGATCCCCGGCCAAAGACGTCTTGAAAGCATCATAGTCTTCAGTGCAGCACCCGGCGGTACCACCCCAGATACCACAACCTTGTCCGTTCTGGCAGAACGTCCCATCGCCGCAGAACTCCTCTACTAATGTGGGATCTGCCACACAGGTTCCATTCTCATAACCGAGATTGGATCCCGCACAGTTCGTTCGGGTGGTAAAACTGAACTGCTTGAGTTGAGTACCACTTCGATAGGGAGTGGTGGCGGCAAGCGCGTTGCCGAAGAGCAAGAGGGCAACCGAGGCGATCGCGAGGACCATTTTGTAGGAGATGAGACGGCAGTGATAAATAAGTCAGTGAGCTCTGGCAACGTGCTGAGAAGTAGAATAGATGAGAACAAGGAGTTGCAGGTGATGCGGAGCTTGAGGATTTGGGTTATTGAATCTTTATACGCGGTTGGTTCTGGTCTATAGACCACGAGAGGGTACTGTGTATGAGCAGTTCTGGATTGACATGGCGATGGCTTAGACAACGCCCTACAACTCAGCCCTGTGATCTGGCACGTTCAAATCTGGAGATAGTGTCTCTCGCCAATCTGAAGCCTAATTCCGGACCAGTCAAAGAGAGCAGGAAGCGAGTGGCTGGGTTTAGCTTCTGCAGCTGAAAACGAAGGGCAGCCGTCTGAGAAAGTCATTGCTTGAACAAAATCTATGCCCATTCCGGATAGGGCTGAGGAGAGGAAGACAGGCGTGGCTGAGTTTAGGGCGTCGCCAAAGGATATAGTCTCGTACGAGGCAGCGAAATGCGTCCAAATGTGCAGATTATACTCAGAAGGAATTTCCCATAATGATTGCATTCATAATTATCATGTGAAGAGGGCACGCTTCGAACCGTGGAGTCCCGTTGTTGGTTCTGGGCTGAAGTGCCTCTATACGACTCAGTCAGGACGTTGCTGAGGACAGTATACGGTATCGCAGATATCAATGCCAAGGTTTTGGTTTAAGTAGCTGCATTTTCACAGCCACACATCTAGCTGTATTCTGCTCAGGTCTTTCCACGAATACCTGGCCCATTGGGCGTTCTTGCAGGCTCCCTGGGTATAGGGTGGCTGAGAGAATGCCTGAACGCCTGGATGGATCAGAAACCCACTAAACAAAGTTCAAGCACGCATGTCCGCTATTGCTCAACTCGTCCCACGCACTGACTATTACTTCGGAGAGTACCATCGTGATAAACAAGCTGGTATGGAGGCATGATAACCGGCCATGGATCGATTGTTGTAACAGAGCTGACATCGGTTTGGACAAGTGCCCCTGATGACACGACTCATGTTGAACCGCTTTGATATCACCGATGCAGCGAGTGAAATGAAGCATATTCAAAGGCTTTAACTTACCTACAGGTCTCCTACAGAGGCTGCTATATCGCTCAATATATGCCACCTTTTCTGAGCCTCGCTTCCAAAGGGTGAAGCCGACAAATGAGGCTAAAGGGGCTCTTCTTCAAAAGATGATAGTGATTGGTTATTTTGGCTCTCATGGAATAGAAAGAGATGAAAGAAGGACTACTTAGGTATGGCTGGTATAGAGGCAAAGGGTATTTCTAGGAGGGACTGCGCTACCTTTGGTGGCCAAAGCGGACCGTAAGGCTGGAATGTGAAAGCTTTTGATAGAGAGTCAATGTTGACGGAGTTGATGTATAAATTAGAGGGCACGGCCTTTCACGTGGAACCACAGATCCTTGGACGTTTCTAACAGCTGGTGCTTGTACTGAACCTGCATTACCTGTCACGGACGGGACAAAGCAAGAAGCGGGTTTACAAGAGCTCGAGAACCACGCTTAAATTTAAGACCCAAAACCTTAGCTGAGAAGGATATACAGGTGGCCGTATTATAAGGTTAAAGAATGTTTTAATTATTGCAGTTCGTTGTATGTTTGGCTACATTCTTTGTCGGACGTTGTTCCGCCGGTTCCATACCACCAGAAACTATGATTAACCCTGTCCAAGCGCTGTCTACGTATTATCTCAACCAGCAGTTGGCAGTTCAAGCACTGAAATTTGATCATGGTTGATAAGTCATACCTACATTGAAATCGAGCGTAGAGTCGTCCATGAATCAAGACTTATTTCCTGCAGTCCTCTTTCTAACGAATGGGAATGGGGAATTTTGGCGGGGGTGACATGTGAGCAGTCTCCAAACCATGCTTAGCTCTCATGCAACACTCTGCGAACACTTCTAGGGTCAAATCCACTCGCCAGGCACAATCCAAGCGCGCTTGTCTGGTCGCGAAAGGACGTTGGGTAAAAAGAACAACAAGTTCCTACTGTAGAGAAATCTCGCGGAGGAATTGTCCTGGCTCTGATACGATAAAGGCACGAGCGGGACGACAGCGCCGGGACCAGGATTAGGAGAACAAGTGATCCGCGTCGTTAATTAACCAATCATCGTCGGCGTAAAAAAGGAAAGGTGACATTCTTCTTGCCAAAAGAAACCCGTACGGAGCGATTGGCTCATTAGTAGCCCACTTCTTGGTTGAGAAAAGAAGCCTACCTACCGTCGAGATGCTACTTGCCTCGAGATATTCATTCCAAACATGCCAAAACCTCGGTTTGTTAGCGCCCTAATCGCCGAAACCCTGTCTTATTGCGGTGCGGAGCCTGATGGCCAAGTGTGCCTCTCCAGCAGCCATGTCAGCAACAGGCTGATAGAATCGCCCTCCAGAACAGCATGACGACAGGCCAGCATAAACTAGGTATCAGCGGGGAAATGTCCTGCAGAGATACAATATAGATGTCCTAGGACGCAACTCAGTGCAACATTAACCTGCAAGCCCCTGCTTTCTTAGCGCTGACCGATCGTGGCCCTGGTACTTCCGTACAGAAAATCTTGTCTCGATCCAACCCTATTCCACTTTTCTAAGGCGGAGTGACCGCTCCGCCCTCTCTGATCATGTCCGGCCCATTGGTGCGTGGAAGGGAACCCTTAAAGGCTGTGCAAGGTGCTTGGTTACATAGGCATGTTGTAAGTCGATTTTCGTCCATAAAATCTGTTGCAAAAGACAGATGGAACATATCATCACGATCGGAAAGGTCATCTGAGGACGAGAACTGACATTGATGGCTGTTCCAGAATTATGAGGAGGTATATCCCACGCACATCTCTGATCTTCCACCGCCAGACTATTCCAAAATGTCCCCGGAAGTAGTGACGAGTGAGCCTGATGCGGCTCAATTACCCATTCCAGTGACCAGTGCTAGTTATGACGACCTTTCGGTATCCAAGGAAGCACTTATGACAGCGGCTGCACCTCGGAGGGTGTGTGGCTTGCCGAGAAAGATGTTCTGGAAGGTGTTGCTGGCAATCGTGGTGGTTGCCGCCGTTGTTGGCGGTGCTGTTGGAGGAACCCAGGCGGCCAAAACCCAATCCAAAAGCGTCCTTGACACATCTTCAGCAAGCTCTTCGTCCGTTGCTGCATCTGCTACTGCTACTGGTACCGCAACTACAAGCACCGCCTCAAGTCAGGCGACGGTAACCAGTAGTGCCGCGGGATCCATCGGGGCAATTGCTGCGAGCACCTTCGAGGACTCCAGTTCGAATGCCTACATCCATCTATACTATCAGCTTTCCAATACCAGCCAGATCATTTATCGGGTCTATACTGGAAGCACTGGTTGGGGTCCGGCCACGGAGTTGTCTTTGGACATTACACCGAAGAATGACACTCCGTTGTCTGCTGTTGGTTACACCGATGGATCATCAAGTTACGTGAGTGCCAATCTTCAGTCTGCACCGCCGACCATTTCTTTCCGCTATTACCGTCTGTAATGGTAGATGTGGTAGTATAAAGACTGACAACTCCCACAGCTTTATCTCTACTATCTAGATAGTTCCTACAACATCATTGAGGCTTATCTCTACAGTAACCTGAGTTCCACCGAGCTTACCTTTGGTCAGACTACGACTATCTCAGCTAATGTCACAACCGCCACTCACGCATCCACAGGATTGGCTGCGGTGAATATTGAGTCGTATGGGTGGCGAGTGTATTATCAAAACGCTGACGGCTATATCAGCGAGCTAGCGAAAGGCAGCAGTTGGAACAAGGGCAAGGTCGTTGGAGGACTCGCCTATAGTGGTTCCCCCATCGCAGCATCTTTTATTACAATTCCGCAAATCAATCTATTTTACGTCGAGGCCGATGCAGCCGAGCTCTACACCCTCAGCTACAGTGGAAGCTGGAGTACTGGTAAGTTTTGAAGCCCTGTCACAACGACTCCGCAATGCTTTTGATTATGTTGCTAACTCTGGGGTCATTACCAGCATCTGCGCTCACCAAGTCGGATGTATCAACGTGGAATGGAACTTCCGTATCGTTGGCATCCGCAGGGCAAAATGCAACGGACTTGATGCGTACTTATTACATTGGGGATGACAAGGGTATCTACGAATACTACAACACGTCTGCCACGGCCTGGAAATCAACGCCGGACCAATCCAGCCAGTGGAAGAATGCGGACTCGTTGGCGGGAGGGTTAGCCGCTGTGGGCTGGACTGCTAATATCCGACTCTACTATGCTGTGAGCGATCAGATTGTCGAGGCGGCCCTGATCAAATCATCCTGGAGAGAAGGTGCAATCTCATAGGCCGATTCGTTTATAATATACGGCTCCTTATGCGAGACCGCTAGATATATCTTTTAATTTTTACAATACGGAACACGGCCCTAAAATGAACTCTGAAATATAGAAGGGTATGTGCTCCAATATTATGTGTCAAGGTGTCGCTGTACTGGGGATTAGTGCGTAGACGACAAGGCCAATTGTTTATATTGGTGTTTTCTATCTAATGAGTTCATGTCAAGTAGCCCAGTTGATTATATGATAGGGCTCGGCATTACTCCACTAGGAACTGGAGAGTAGAAACTTATGTGCTTTTATCGCATTATGTCCTAAGAGGCAATGGCATATTGCATAAGAATGTTTTGTTAAGCTCTACTAACCTCAAAAGAAAAAGACAAGAATTATACAAGTACACACATTAAATCCAGTCGAGTTTGTATTAATTCAGTAGTCCAGAACACAAAGACTAGAACATGCCAATCATTCCTCACGCTGTCGCTTTGCCAATGGTTCCGACGCGGAAGGCTCCTCCGCAGTCGGAGGGGCTGCCGACAAATTATACAACTTTTTGATCCCCTTCAACATCTTCTCAAAATCGACCTTCAGATCCTTTAACAAACCATCATTGAGGTCAAACACCCAGCCATGCACAACCGGGAATCCTTCTTTCTCGTAGCTCTGTTGCACGGCAGCCGTCTTGATAACATTGCGGCATTGCTCAATGACATTCAGCTCGACTAGGCGATCATAGCGTTGGGGCTCCGGAATGGAATCAAGCTCGTCTTCATGGAGGCGATAGACATCGCGGATGTTGCGGAGCCAAGGGTTCAGGAGTCCCAAATCCGCACTAATCATGGCCGATTTGACTCCCCCACACCCATAGTGCCCACACACAACGATGTGCTTGACCTTCAGGTGCCGCACGGCATAGTTGATGACCGACATGACGGACAGGTCGGTGTTGGGCACCAGATTGGCGATGTTCCGCGTGGTAAAGACTTCGCCCGGACCTAGACCCATGATCTGGTTGGCGGGAACGCGACTATCGGAGCAGCCAATATACCTGTGAGGCTCTTAGTACCTGATATCACGCGGTTTCTGATATAGGAAGGTGTGCGGGGATGGGAGGGCGCACAGATACTCCGGACTCTGGCCCGAACCCAGCTTGACGAAGAATTCGGGGTCTTCAGCCTTCATGGCCTCGACCCATTTGCGATTGTTCTCGAAGATGCGCTCATGGCTGTCGTCAAGGTGCTTCGTAGCCATGTCGCTGTCAGAAGAGCAGTGACGCGCCGTTCCCACGGGATACAGTCGAGGTCGGCGGGCGGGCGAGTCGGAGAGAAAGTTTTTGCAGGTCCTCCAGCCGCTCCCGGTTGAAAACGGTCTCAAGAGAGGTATCCGCGAAGGAGTTTGGGCGGTGAGAGACCGGAGCAGCATCAATGAGGCTCTTAATGAACGGAAGCTCAACACAAAGCTGATGCTCGAGGATGCATTGACGTATCAGAGTCGTGAAAGGAGGTGGTGAGCTGGATTGCGCCGCACGAATATTTCCGATGACGCCGGTCAACGGCTGACTAATCCCCCAGGGAGGGCTCGACAGGACCCCGGATGGAAAACAACCGCATTCCCATGCTTACTCTACGATTTGCGGTTTCAGACCAAGGGTCTGTTGGAGCCGCAACCAAGGGAGGGATGCGGTGATTGGAGTGGGCGTGAGGCTCAATTGAGATTACAGGAAGTCCCGATGATCTCGAGATGCTTCGTCAGCGTGTGCATTGTGTGCTGTACTGCGCCGTACACTACCTCTGCATCTGGCCCCAGGGATAAGTTTCCACCGCAGTGGAACCGATTTCCCGTGGACACTCATAGCGTCGCGGACATAGCTCCAAATGGGTTGTCTGGCACCGAAATCTGCCTTGCCTTCAAGATGGACGTTGCGGCAGCGTTCCACGTTACTCCAAGGACCATCACCTGCAAGCGCAGCTGGTTTATAGACACCTTGCATGCTTCCGATCTATTTCCGTGTAGCTAGCGGTTGTGTCGTCTCCATCTCGGTATCGCCGAAGCGGTGTCGGTGACGATCAATACGGAGATTTACCCTGCCCTTCTGCGGGTGTGCATGCGAAGACATGTCGACATAGACGGCTGATTGGCGCCCCTTCTACAATACTGCGATATATGTTCGTGATGAATACAAATTGAGCGAAAGACGGTCGACCAGAGACTTTGGACCTGGCTCATCACTTGGCGGTATCTTTCGCCATCGCTGTCGACGTCTCGCTCACGTGCACCAGCACATCAGACACTTTTCAAGCTAACTTGTCTGGTTAATGAGTCCCTTCTCGTAAACAACATCGCCACTCAAGCCCAATGGCCAAAGTAGCATCTAGCATCTAGCACCTTAGCCACATCCTATCTAGCGATAGCTGTTCCCGCAACTCAGTCACATTGGCAAGCACACGATTCCCTATGTAGGAGATTGACGGGGAAGGAGACGTGTGGTATTTACAGCCAAAGTCTGTTTCACACTAGCAAAGGCATATATTCCCTTCAATCGCATTCTATGCTTTCCATGTAGGAGAGGTACCAACAACCCAGTTCCTAGTGGTCGTTATGCTAGACCAACCTATATTGCTGGCTGGCACAAGATCCCGTGCTCGTAACTTGCCTGCCTTATGTCACCATCTCACGTTACCAAACAGCCATTGCCATCACGCCTTTACAACGAGTCTTCTTTCGCCTCTCACTTCTCTCCATTTGTTCGTGGACTTGATCAAGTCCCCGCATCCCCGGAGCAGAAACGCCCATTTCCTAGCAAACCCATCGCTTACCTCCCACCCATCGGCAGACCATGGGTCACCCCACAGGATCAATCCCCGACTCTGCACTTCGCTCAGGCCATCATACATACCTCCAAGAAAGTCGTCACAAAGTGCATCCACATCAAGCTGGTCTTGATTGCTCAGAATGTTGTCCCGCATGGCCGGGTAAGGAATAATATCGATCCACGACTCATGCACCACCGTCTGCTGGAGGTCCGTTGGCTGTAAGGAAAGCGGTGCGTGCTCGGGTGGAATGGGTAAGTCTTCCGTGTAGAAGTCCTCCCAGCCTTGAAGATGGAGACCGCAAAGGCGGAACAAAATAGACATGTTCGTCATGACTCCCCGGAGAGCATTGTGCTGGATCAAGACGAACAGTTGGTGGTCCATGGAGAGCGGAATCTTCAGCGCGGATATGCATTGCTGATATGAGATGTCACCATTAAGATACGGCGTGAGAGCCTGGATGGATGGAACACAGCTGGGCTGCTTGTCGAAATCAGGATTCTGGAGAGCTCGAAGATGCATAGCCAGAGATGGATGTTGGGACAGCAACGTGATGATATCAAGCTTCCGCTGCTCCCTGAGCTGAGCCCAGTATGCGAACGTGCCTTGTGGCTCGTCCAGTGTCTCCAAGGCGGCCCAGAAGGCAAGCCGACTCATGCCACGCTCTTTGATTCAGGCGATTTTGCCTCCTCCTCCGTTCAACTGCGTCACTTTTCCCCATCCAGTCGTCATCTTTCACTCGAGCCTGTGGACGAGTTAGTGTTTCTCGGGCTTGGAACCACGTTGGCGGTAGCGTCTGACAGAAGGTAGAGCCTCACCTGTCGCAGCTCAGTTGCGATAGACTCAGGAAGGTCAAATCCTGCAAAGGACCCTGCCACCAGGGACATAATGACGCTCCAAACAATGGTCGCAAGCCAGATGATTTCGCATTCGAGCACAAATTAGGATGCTGACAAGATCACGATGTGTAGGATAAGTCGGTTGCATATCCGCGCCACCCCCGGGGTGTGCAGCACCTCCACTCTCCACGAGCCACAGCGCGACCAGCTTATGCTGCATACACGCTAGTCCTCCTTAGTCCATCAGCTCGGATATACTCACCTGCGTCTTCCATCTTCGTCGTCAATCAACCCAAATCTCGGTATCACCGTCCAGGGCTTCTGGTTAGAAACGGCTTCAAGATGACTCTAAAGCCCGATAAGCTCCGAGCACGTTTATATCTCAGACAGATAAATACCTCGCCGCCGGTCGTGAAGTTTCCGACAGCAGTCCAACTTTCCTCTACAGCCTGCAGCTATCGAATACGATCTTGACCTTCTCTTGACAGTCAGACCAGTCGCACATATCACATCTACGCCAGAAACTGTTCATTGCCAGCCGTCACAAATCAACCCCTTCTTCTTCTACTTTGCCGAGCCGACTCACAACATGCCTAACATTGAGGAGTTTGTGGATTTCGACGCGGAGAGGGACATCCCATCCCTTGAAAACAAAGTCATCTTTGTCACCGGAGGTCTTTTCCCCCAATTTTTCAGAAATTGGTAAGAACGACTGACAACTGCTAGGCACTGCTGGGTTGGGGAGGGCCTCAGTCATCGCTCTTGCTGAACATAACCCGGCATATATTTACTTTACCGGGCGGAACGCTGACGCGGGGAAATCTCTGATTGCGGAGGTTCAAAAGATTAACCCCTCCGTTGGAGCGAAATTCGTAAAGATGGATATGATGTCGTTAGCTTCGGTCAAGCAAGCTTGTGGCACCGACTTCTCCCATGACCGTCTTGATATCCTCATGTAAGAGATCACAACTCGAGTCCTTCGCTTGCTTGTGAACATCGTCCCATGCTGAGAATTCAACGCTGACTGCAATCAAACGTAGGTGCAATGCCGGTGTCATGTTCATTCCACCTGGCCTCAGCAAAGATGGGTTCGAGAATCACTTTGCGATCAACCACCTGGCCCATGCTATGATAATTCAGCAGTTGCTGCCCGTCTTGACCAAGACTGCAGCGATGCCAGACTCCGACGTGCGGATTTTATCTTTGACCTCTACCGCCTGGATGGCCCACCCATCGAACGGTGTCACCTTTTCGACACTACGCACGACGCAAGAGGGATTCATGGGATCAAACTTCAGATACGGGTAAGCAAACTTTCAATATCTCCTTGGCAATTACGGGACCCTGTCAGCAAGAATGGACCAGAAGACTAACTGTGGCTCTTTGATCTCCATAGGCAAAGCAAGTTGGCAAATATCGTCTATGCAGCCGAGTTGGCCCGGCGATACCAAGACTCCAAGATCAATTTTGTCTCCGTTCACCCTGGGGCCTGTGCCACGGACCTGGTTACCACGATATCATTCGGCCACAGAATCCTCACGAAGCTCATATTCTGGTGGATGGGTGTCTCCATAATGGAGGTGCATCAAGGCCGTCTAAGCCCACTCTGGGCGGCAGCCGGCGCGAAAAAGGATGAGTTGGTAAACGGGGGGTTCTACATGCCCATTGGAAGATTCAGTGACGATAGGCTCGACAAGACGGCGAAAAGCCCTGAGCTGGCCGAGGCATTGTGGACATACACCCAGGATGCCTTGGCAAAATTTTGAGTACGTGAGATTGGTGGACTTCGAATTTTGTACAGTCTAATATTTCTATTTCTCTCTCTTTAGGTCCTGTATCCAATAGATTAATTGTTATAAACTGTGTAAAATCCTCTCATTCGTGTCTTATGTTCACCTGAGGTGTTGGATCATTTCAATGGTTCCGCCCTTGTCCAGATAATGCTACCCCGGACCCATGATACGCTTGCATGGATATCTCATTACTGACCAGTTTCTCGGAATCTTGTGTTGACAGTAGGCACTGTCTGAAGTATGCAATATCAATATCAGGTCTATCCTGTTGCTCCCGAACACTCCTTGGCATTCTTGAACTTTTCCACATAATATGGAATGGCCCTATGCTACGACATATACAACCTAATCTCTATAATTTACACTTCCGGAGTAAAAGGTTAACCGGACCTTAGTAAGAAATAATCGTGGTTTGGCTCGGAGCTTGAAAGGTGCGCTGAATCAATCGGTGCTGGAAGATCTTGCAAGATATATCTCGCAAGGAAGGACAGATTCATTATTACATCTCTCCTGCTAAGAACACTATGACATGCAATGAAGTTATCAAAACTCAAGAGGACTAAGTTTCTTGGAACTAAATTAACACGGCCAATTATTAAAGGTCTTGACTTGGTTGCACAACTTCAAAGAGACAGATTGGAGACAAGAGAGTCAAAAACAGAGCGATGGTGTTAATTTTGAGATGCCGCAACACTTACCTTTGGATTTGTATGGGTATAAATCTCATCTTCGGGAATGCAAAGCGATTCGTTGTTTATCATCGTTGGTTCGGACCCATGGTGACTTGGCAGGGCTTTCGTGAGACGGCCAAAGAGGCCCTTCAGAGCTGCGGGACAAAAGGTCGTTAGCAACATACGCAGATGCTGTGGTGATGAGTTGGCATACCTGGCCCACATGCGCATGCTAACCCAAGGTGAAGTTCAATAAAGGCCCAGTAGTTGACGGGAGCAGCATTGTAAGATACTTCGCCTGAGATCGTGAAGAGATGGATGGTGTATAGTCGGATGCAGCTACGATAGTATGTTAACTGGATGTCTTGGCCGTGGAATAAAGTACCTTACCCTGCGATAGTAGACAAAATACCCAGCAGAAATACGCCGATAAGTGCCGATTTGTGAAACGTTGAACGGGTTACTTTGGCGACAAATGGGATCGGAAGAATCAATAATATAACATCGGAGACAATCGAAAACACATTGACAACTGCTCAATTTATCCAATAAGTATGCCTTGAAATACCATTGAATATTGAAAGAACTTTGACTTACAGTAGAAAAAGGCCTGGAGGTTAAAACAGCCTCCAGGTTGGTTGGGGTTCCAGAAGTATGAAATGGGTCGGCACTGGACCAAAATGCATATAAAGCTAACAATGAACTGCAGAGAAAAAAGCACAATGCAGATCTTCGAAGGTATGTATAACTTGTCTTTGAGTGCGGCGGCTGACAATGTTAAACCCTTGGCTCCATGTGAAGATGGTGCTGTTAACTTACATATGCGTAAATAGCAGTTCAAGATCGACAGCCTTACAAAGAATACAGTACAACTATAGCCTATCTCCACGAAGTAGATTGCCTATTCATCTTTATTATTATGGAAAGAACTTTGTACGGCAGCTTATTATACTGTCGGCATTCCAAGCACTAAGAAATAATTGAGGACGCACCTTCAGTATTAGCCCTATGTTTCCAGGTGGTAGCTGATCTCCAAAGAGTCCCTCTCCATAGTGCATTGCAACTGCTGATGAGATTCCAAACATCATGCAACACAACTTGGGCAAGTAAGCAGAGGTCAGCATAATGATGGATACGGGTGCCTACCCATGCAATTACTATCGTAAAGTCATCCCATCCTAAAGACCTGAGCATGAAGGATCGAACATAAATTCTTAGGGCAACAGTCAGAGCTTAGATGAAGCGGTTAGTCTGAGTTCGACGACAGACGGAAGAACACTAACTCCCTATAAGAGTGAAAACCGAAGAAATCACAATCACTGGCAATCGATTGTGATTTACAGGTTGAGACATGTTGTTATCTTCCCGAATGCTGTGCACTTCGTGGTGGAGACATATGTAGAAGTCTAAAACTTGGACAAGCGGCTCTCCTTGTTGGACGAGAAAGAATATATAACGAGGGGTGGCGGAAGTCTACCTAGACTGAACGCAGCAAGGAAGGGTGCAATAAGTAGATAGACGCTGCATATAGACTAGCTCATCCACAGATTGCTTTGAGTTTCCTTCTAGGCAGATTGATGTAGGCTTAGCTGGATAGCCCATTCTACGTATGGTGGAAATAGAGTTCGGGATGACATTCTTAATTCTTCACTTAGCTTGGCTCCACTCTAAAGCAGAGTAAGGAAATCGCATCGGCGTGTACCAAGCGGGGCTACCTCTCCGTTTTCTCCGTTACCCTGCATTCGAAGCTCTCGAAGATATAGAAGGATTTAGAGTTCAGAAGATTACTACTTCAACCGGATCACAGTGTCTGTACAGCTGGCACATACACTAATTTGGAAGAATCGAAACCCCATGTTTCGTTTTACTCGTTTTGTTCTGTAGAATCAAGAATTGAAGCACTTGATTGGCGACGCTAGCTATGACCATAGCGGCAATTTACTTCAAGATATATTCCTCTTTTAGTAGCTGGAAAAGAAAGAACCGTTAATCAGCCAGTATTCTCGCTTCCGAACCCTAATCACCTTCCGGCCCCTTCAGCAAATGAGGCCAGAATTCGCGGCGTATTTAGAGCTGTCACCTCACGGCAGCCAGAAGATCCGTCCTAATTCTACACAAACCTTCTCGGACACTTAGCCGCTTCCCCTTCCCCCAACATTCCCATTAATTTGGAAATGCGACAAGACTTCCAACCCCGGCTTCTTTTACGGACGTAAGCACCACAACAATTTCTGAAGACAGACTGGGTAATTTCAACGAACTATTTCTCAATAGTGGCAAGAGGCGTGGAGTGATACTCTCTGACCTTCGGCAAATGGAGCTGACAACCACTGATTCTAATAGCCATGGTGGAGCAGGATAAATATCAATCTTGAAAACAGGAGAAGAACTCCGCCATAACATCTGGCAAATCAAATCCATCCTCCAAATCCCAGTAATGTGCGTCATCCCGGATTTAGAAGAGATGGGCCTGTCTGGCAATGGCTGACAAAGCCGCAATCCTGATCCAATCCTGATCCAAAGAAATAGTCAATTGGCCAGTATTAGTGGCGGGCAACGTCAAACCCTATAACCCAGCAGATCATTTCACACCGAATCATTCTAAATCGAAAGGCTGATTAGCCTTTCGGTGACTAGAAGAGGAGACACGGACGTCCATTCAAGGTTGCCATCTTCCGATGGCTAAGTTAATGTACAATGCTTACTTAAGATGGGCCCAAACCTATTGAGCACGATCTGCGAACAATAAAGCTTGCGATACATGAAAGTTGTTCGTCACTCACGTGGATATCCCTTACTTCTGTGTAGTTTCTGGCTGCTTTCGATTTCAAGCACTACCTCATAGCTACAGATTACGTCACAAAACATCTTTCCATTTTCGAGTGTACATACGCTACAATATAGACTACATGTTGGCGACTTGGAAGCAGAGCTTCTCGTTAGAAACCTTCTTGTCTCGGATCAGCTGCATGGCTTCAGTCAACGTTTCGACACTCAAGGTACCCATAGATCGAGGACGCTGCGGGACCAGTTTGCCATTCTCAATCAAGGAAGGGATATTTTCATAAAGCTCCTTCGAAAGAGCATGGTCTTCATAGCTCGTCTACGGTCGAATTAGCTGTGTCTTGGTCTTTGAACAGATCATGTTGTGACCTACGTCCCAGTGATAAACCTTTTGGTAGACGTGTGGCTTCAAAAATGCAGTGAAGACCAATACATCTTTGATATCGATATGCGAGGGAACATTTTCCGTGTTGGCCTTTCCCGGTCGAACAGTACAGATGACACCTTTCTTTTCTCTTATGGCCTGACCACACAGAGTAGACGATGTCGCGTTGCCAATGCAGTCAAAGCCGTATGCAAGGTCTGGAACCGCTTTCATGATTTTGGCGACCACGTCTGGATCGTTGTAATCGAAAGCATGTGTTGCTCCATTTTTCTTCGCCATTTCCATGTTGCGAGGGCTGCACGTTGTAACAATGTTGAAACCATGAAGAGCTGCAAGCTGGATAGCGTACGATCCCACCGTTGCTGTTAGAGGGCTGAGTTGGCTGAAATAATCATAATCACGACGTAGGCAAACTTACAGGAACCTCCCCAGACTAGCAATGACATGTCTTTGTTAGTTTCCTTTGGAATGTTCAAGCAATCTTTCGAGAATAGAGCAAGCCAAGCTGTGTTCGTAGCCAAGGGTACTGTTGATGCAGATGCGAAATCCAAGCCAGCCGGGATTTTGAAAGCGACATCCTCCTCAGCGACACAATATTTTCTGATCGCGTGTCAGCCAAATCTGGACCAGGGAAGCTCTGGGAAAGGAAATCCTACGAGTATGCGCCTAAGCCAGGTATTTCTCCTAGCAACCAAATTTCACCATCAGCAAGCACTCGTTTCAGAGCCGAAACAAAGAGGGAGATAAGTGGCAAAAAGCCCCCACGTACCTCCCCAGATCAAAGCTGCAATCTTATCGCCCTTCTTCAGTCTAGAGACATCGGAACCAACCTCTTCTACAGTGCCAGCAAAGTCGCACCCCAACACTGCACCATCCCCAAATGCGTCGCCGTCAAAAGATTGCACTGGCAAAGAAAAAGTTATGATTGCTATCAGAATAGAGTTATGCAATTACCATCAGTTGGGTTTAAAGAAGAGTTTTCAACCTTGACCAGCACTTGGGTTGGGGTCAAATCAGGCAAGTCGATGGTTTCCTGAACCAAGGTCGGCTGCGGCTCGTTACGCTGCACGATTGCTGTGGTTTTGGTAGGCATTTTGAGCAATTGAAAGAATTTTGCACGCTTGAAGAATTCTGAAAAAGTGGTAATAAATAGGAATGATGATGCTGCAACATGCGAAGGACAGTTCCTTGCAACCCCGCACTCAGGCTACATCATACCACCGGCTGTACTAGTACCGACATCGTTAAGAAATGCCTTTCTGTAACCCCACTAAAGAGACCGATGGCATTTAGGATAACGATTCCTGTGCCGTGTCAACTTGGGCCAATTATGGATAGCTTTTAGTATACGGCTCCAATCATCAAGTCTAATAGTAAAGCCGGAGGAAACTCCGCATGTCCCATAAAGTGGCAAAGATGCTTTGGGACTACTCTTTGTTTGTACCAATAGTCGTGCACGTCAACAGACAGAGTGCGTCACGATGAACATTGCACCATTACCAGAACAACTGAATGATCTTTATTCCAGATTTCGCCGCACTCCATTTAGGTAAAGTGAAAATCAACTTTACGGGAGATATTTTGCTTTTGGTTACCTTTAGTTTTCATGTGGAAGGCTCCTGGAAAGCTCCTGGTATCAATACTACCGTCATTGTTCTTTTCAGACTGCCAGTCCGCGGCAGAAGCATTCCATTGACGAAATTTTGCTGGCGCTCTCACTCGGATGGCGAGTAGGAGCAGCACAACAGCAGATAAATTGTGTTCACGTGCTTGACTGAAATTTGAAAGCGAAACAGCTGGGTAACTGGTTACATAAAAACTTAAAATCTATTGTATACAGCATACGTCCCTTCCAAAGCTGCAGTCCTACACATTGATTTCGTTACTTTCCACAGAATGCGGTACAGCCTCTGGCAAATTTGTGATTCCGGTCAATAGCTGGGTCCCAAATGTATTCAGGATGACATAATAGGTAAGAGCCTGGCACAAAGATATGGCATAGAGGTGAGAATTTCAAATGGAAGTAATGCTAGGAGTATATTATGTAGCACAAACGCTCTGGGGCTCCTCAAGAGGCAGTCTCGAAGAATCCTTTTCAACTATGAACGATTACTTCCGAAAATTCTCTTAGCCCAGGCCACTTTGGCCTTCCTTGAGGCTTGCGAAACAGCAACGTCTACAAGGAGAATATCAAACCCATGGAAGCCACCCGCCCAAACATGAAGTTCGGCTTGAATTCCATTTGCCCAAAGCTTTGAGGCATATGCCACAACATCATCCCTTAACACCTCTGCCGACCCAACATCAAGATATGTTGTTGGCAAGCGGGACAGATCTTCAATCCTCCCCGGGATAACAACACCAGCTTCTGAGCTCTCTCGATCCTTCTTAAGAGAAGACTTCCACAAATCCTCGAAAAGTGAGGAAGGGAAGAAGTCCGAATTCTCGGTATACTGCTGAGATGACACGGTGCTCAGGCGATTGTCTAACACCGGACAAATCAAGCACTGCGCACATAATACCGGTCCTTCACGATCGCGGCACAGCAACGCAGTCGAAGTAGCAAGTAACCCTCCCGATGAGGTGCCCCCAATCATGAGGCGATTCGCATCAATGCCTAGTTCTTCCATATGCTCGGAAGTCCATTCGAGACCTGCATAGCAATCTTCGACAGCTTCGGATAAAGAATGCTCTGGCGCTAAACGATACTCCACGCTCACGCAAATAGCATCGCATTCGAGAACGACATCGGATGGGAACTCGAGGGTGTGAAGTCGATCGCCCCAATGTAAACCACCTCCGTGAATCCAATACATGCAGGGCCGCGGCTTCTTAGACTCGGATACTGGTTGAAAAACGGAGAGGATTATCTCGGGATTGCTACCGTCTTTTCTGGGAATTCGGAGTTCTCTATGGGAAATCCCTCGAGATTTGAGGTCCTCTAAATAGCTGGGTGGAGTCGCTGTTGCCCTGCGCATCATCTCGATGACTTCAGGCGTTGCATGTGAGATTGCCGGGAAGGAAACATTCTTGAGACCTCTTCTCAACTCGGTATCTATAGTCGGTTTGTGGTTTAATAGTGCCATGATGAGGATGTTGAACTGATACAAGCAACGGAAAATATTGCGAAAGAATAATGAGTGAAAAAGGAAATGCTGCCGCATACCTTGAGGTCATTCTTATACTTACTTGCCTTCTAATAAGAGAACAATATCAACAAGAAAAGCGTCCTCATTTGTAATTTGAAAATAGACCTTCCCATTGCCATGCCATAGATGGACAATATGTTTGATGAGTTTCTGTTCCGACGGGATCTATATTCCGTTCTATGGCTTCCTTTGTATCCGATTGGGTCGCTTAGTACATTGTAAACGGCAAAACGGGAAGTCTTGTGCCGTTCTGAACGTCTCTCCTAACTCCCTCCCATCTCACTTACAATCTCTAAGCCGGCCACAGTGCGCTCTCGAGATCTGTCTACGAAGCGGATGGAAAGCAGAGCCCCATCAACATCTAGTTTCCGTTGCAGATTGTGCGCCCCGCCCTAAACATCCGTGTTGAGGCTTCTTGCCATCGACAAGCATGTCAGCACGTAGCGATGGACCGTCAACCCGGCCGCCAACCAAGAGGCAAAGACGTGCCCCTATGGCATGTGACTTTTGCCGGCATCGAAAGGTACGTCCAGAAACCAAAAGAGGATCGGGAACCAGCAAATTGCATGTAGATTGAATGGTAAGCAGATGAAGTGTAACAATGAGAAGCCTGAGTGTCGCAATTGCAAGGAACATGGAAGAGACTGCGTCTATGCCGACCTTGCAAAGAAGCCACGGTTTGACATCTCACTCCACTCATTGCACATTATTGACACCAACCCGAAGACCATCCACTGCACGGATTATCCAGCCGGAACAAGAGAATCGGCGATTGCAAGAAAGCTTATCAAATTTAAGTCAGCGAGTCGAAACTACGAACGGTCTCCATGATGCTGCCTCGAGCACGGGATCCCCAGAAAGATCGTTCGGGGTGGTTAGGAATCAACTAAGCAACATAGCCGGTCGGCCCTGTAGAAGGCCATCAGTCCGCTTAGACGGACCACAAGTACCTACGCCCCGGTCACTCCTAAGTGATGCTATTGTCGAGCAAAGGACATTTTCCCCCGATAAAGAGTCCTGCTATCATGGTCCCACCAGTGCTGTCTTTGACGAGAAGTCTACCAATGTTGGAAGCCGCCACAACAGTGCAGGCGTCACAAAAGTCCCAGATGTTTGGGTAAAACGTCAACTAGTGGCTGAATCTGCAAACCAACGCCAGCTTGAGACCGTCAATTTTCTCTCTGGCAAACTCGACTTCGATGGCGTTGATCCAGAGCTAGGTATGCATCTTCTCTCCATACACTGGAATCGCCAATTGTCGTTAGGCCCAGTTGTGTACCGTACAGCATTCATGCGAGATATGGCCTGTGCCGGACCATACTTTTCCAAATTGCTTCTGAATGCAATCTTCTTTCATGCTTGTAAATATAGCTCCTGAATAGAGGTCCGTCGAAACCCAAACAATAGACTCACTGCAGGATGGTTATATCGCCAAAGAGCCGTTGAGTTGCTTGGTAAAGGTTTTGATAAAAGCAATATCACCACCATACAGGCATTGCTTATAATGTCGACGGCTCTTTTCTCATGGTGCGATGAAAAGAGCACTTCCTGGTTGTATGCGGGAATGGCATTCAACATGATTATCGATTTAGGCATACATGTCGATGCTGATACTTTAAGGCAACGATTCTCTGAGGACGAACTAGAGATACGCCATAGAGTATTTTGGGCTGCATATTGTAGGTTTCTCTCGAAATGGTTGACTTCTATCTCTAGCTAATATAATCCAGCTATTGATAAACTTCTATCGCTATATCAAGGAAGGCCCTCTTGTCTTCGAGAATCAAGCACAAACCTTCCCATGACGTTCATGGACGAGCATGAAGAACTCGAACTATTTAATCCGCTCACGTATACCGAACTGGTAGATTACCCCATATCGCCAGTATACAGTATTTCGACTTTCAGGGAGACTTGCAAGTTGAGTATCATATTAGAAAAGATCCTCCAATGTCTCTACAGCGAGAAAAGTAAATCCAGAGATCCGAACGATCTACTTCAAGAGGCCAAAACAATACATGAGGAGCTCGAGAAATGGCGTAGGTCATTACCTGGACATTTGGACCTCATGCCGACTGATCCTGTCACTAAGAAATCTCTGCCTCACACGCTGGCTTTAATGTAAGTGCGTGTTCATCTGTGCCAGAATCATTTGCTGATGCTTTCTTGGTCTTTACAGAGCATCGTTTAATGTGGTTATCATACTGCTCCATCGACCATTTGTTTCGGAGGGCCATCTCCACTTCGCATCCTCATCCATCGCCTTGAATGCGTTTTCCGTATGCTCTGCTGCAGCATTTGAGATAGATTACATTTCACGAACTTATGAGCGATCCTTTTGTTTAAAAACGACACCGTACATCATATCCTACGCCATATATGTCAGTGCGACCATCCACGTCCGCCTCGCCATTCAAAGAGAGCGTGGATCCGACGCGCACAGGGCACTACGCAGATGTCTACATGTGTTAGAGATTCATCAGGCTCACTGTTGGTCAGCTAGAAGAGCGAAGCGTGTGATCGAGGGACTAATTACACACATGGGGGTCGTCGTTGATAATGGGGATTTCCTTGGTGAATCATCTGTTCTGATGTCCAATATCAATATTGATGCAATTATACGGACTTTCGCACGGGAGCAACCACTGGCAGAAGCTCCAACTCGGCATTCGCCATCTAATTTAGAGAAAGGTGACGCTAGATCAGGTTTCTCTAACTCTGCACTACAGCTTCCAGAAATGGCCACCAGCGACCATAATCTACTCAACGAGCAAATTATGCAGATGAATGGATACGATATCGGGCTTCAATATGATCCCATCTTCGGATTTAACGGATCTGCTTTTGATTACCTTAACCTACCATCTGGAGATGACCTTCTGTAAGATAGAAGTTCAAAGAGTCACCCAATAAAAGCCATAGCTGCTGAATGTAAATCATTAATCAACAATCGATGTGCTGATTTTCCGGTCGCCAAACTCCGACGGCACATAAGTTCCCGTTTTGACGAAACACTCCACTGCAATCTCGAGAACGTTATAGCTTGCCATGCTATTGTGCGGAATGTGGTTTATAAAAGTTCATATCTGATTGTGCACAGTGGGAAAAGACTTCAACATTCATCTCTGTTTTACAGTACTATCGTTCTTGTCACCATGCAGTCATTTATTCAATACCGAAAATTTAGTCTTGCAGTCCGCAAACAAGTCCAGGAGGATCGTGAAAAGGCGGTCTTCTGCTTAAGTCCCGAACTCCACATTCCAGAGTCTCTAGTACGAGACCATCGCAGGACATCACTCTCATCTAGTACTACATGCCCTGCGGAAAACACTGCCGAGGGTTTAGAACGGGCCAATAGTGCTACATCTGCCCGAACTCAATATTCGAAACGACATACTGTCGGTCATTTTCTTACCGGAATTCATGCTCGGGATCGAACCACAAATGAAGGGAAAGGTGGCATAGTGTTTGTGGTGAATTGGGAAGGGGATGATGACCCGTTAAACCCTCGAAACTGGGGCGTGGCTTACCGGGTCTGGGTAACGCTCATTGTCGCATCTATTGCTTTTGTGGTAGGGGCTGCGTCTTCGACAGATACAGGTATTCTGACACAGGCCGCTGCCGAGTTCGGAGTCAGCGAAGTGGTTGAGTCAATGACAACAGGTACTTGTAAGCTCGTACGTTGGTACCGGGAAATACTGATGCGGAAATATAGGTCTCTACCTTGCTGGTTTCGGTGTAGGTGCTGTGTTTGCAGGACCGTTCTCGGAAACATTCGGGCGCAACGCTGTCTACATTTCAACCATGGTCATATTTATGATGTTCATCATGGCCGCGGCACTAGCACCAAATATCGGGGCACAACTTGCATTCCGATTTCTTGCCGGAGCATTTGGCGCCACTCCACTGACTTGTGCTGGTGGCTCCATATCTGATATGTGGCCCTCCCTCGAAAAGACGTTTGCATTTCCTATGTTTGCAATCTCTGCCTTCGGTGGACCGGTCCTCGGGCCTGTAATTGGCAGTTACATCATGAACATTGGTACTTGGCGATGGTCTGAGTGGATTATACTTATCATCTCGGCTTTTGTGTTGGGCTTGGTCGTTTTCTTTCAACCTGAGACATTTCCTCCTCTTCTGTTGCAGTGGAAAGCGAAACATCTCCGAGATGAGACGGGCGACCACAGGTTCAGAGCTGAGATAGAGATCATGCATATATCTCTGTGGATGAGGTTGAAGATTGCATTGACTCGACCATTGAAATTTGCGCTGGAGCCAATTGTGGTGTTGATGACACTCTACATGACAGTTCTCTACATTGTACTGTTTACTTTTCTCGACGGATATCCTCATATCTTTCAAAAGGTATATAAAACAAGCCAAGGTCTGACGAACGTCATCTTTACCGGTATGTTCGTAGGAATTCTACTTGCTAACTCTCTAGTACCTTGGGTGTACAAGATTACGAAGGAATGTTTTGTAAAGCAATCTTTTGTCCCTGAAGTCCGATTGTGGTTTGCAATGCTAGGAGCGCCAGCTATTCCAATCTCATTATTTTGGATGGGTTGGACTGATTACGTACGTGTTTTATAAAAAGATCCATTCACAACGGACATTTAATAACTCTTCTATAGGCTAGTATCAGCATCTGGTCTCCCATAATGGCCTCGGTGCTCTTTGGATACGGACTAATCTGCATATTTATGACGGCGTATATGTATCTCATCGATTCGTACGAGATTTATGCCGCCTCAGCTCTTACCTTTGTTACTTTTACTCGATATGTGACAGCTGGTGGGATGACCGTTGTTGGAGTGCCTTTTTACAACAACATGGGTCCACATTGGACACTTACTATTCTAGGCTGTATCAGTCTTCTGATGGTTCCTATTCCGTATGTGTTCTATAAGTATGGACATATTATCAGGCGTAGGAGTCAGTATGCCGTGTCCTGGAACTGACCATATTATCGTACTTTGGGCGAGGCAGTTTGCGGTCGTTCAGGTTATACGTATATAGCTATCTTTACAGCAACCTCAAGTATTCAATGTAAGATAGAGTCATCTTTGAACACAGACGTAATACACTAAGTAGGCTAGATTGAATTTAATCAAATATAATGAATAAAACAGATAGTTACACAACCCTGTCCGTACCTTTGGCTTGCCGGCTCTTGGCATGTATGGCATCTGAATGTTTGCTGCCCATCTTGCCAAGGTTTACAACCGGATATGCACGTTGAGATCGTCGCTGGATCTTAAGCATCAATCCCTGGTGATGGAGAACAAATAAATTCCCCATTGATCCGGTGCAGAACAAGGACGATCGCGCCGCGTGAGGGGAAAGCCAAAGTAGCACTGAAATATTTGACAAATATTCCGTGTCACTGCAGCACCAGGCAAGCGAGTACGATCTTACCAGCCACCGGTGATGTAGCAATATGCAACAACCAGATATTGTAAGACTTTGTATACCAAGGAGGCCGACCGGAGTGACGGAAGACGCGGTGAGATCTTAGTTGACTATGCCTGCGGAGGGGACCGATCAGATCTTATGTAATACATCATGCCCGGTCTCATAGCGCGCTCATTCGTCTTCGCATTCCATTATCTACAGTTGGCGGGCAAAATTCCGCTTGCATTTATATTAAGAACCAAAGCCACCTAGCCCACGAAGAAATGCACATAATAAAGCTATGCCTGTAGCAACATAGCAGTAATCCACACCATTATGTACACCATTTTCATACACAAGAGTCGAAACAAGTACTCGTCTCATTAACACTTGGCTCAGTGGGGACAGAGTAAGGATTATAAATCGCGTCTCGCTCTGTCCTTGGCGCATAAACAGAGATCAGAGGAAGTTTTCCAGGAGAGGGTAGGGCCCCTGTGCGGAGGTATTCTTTGGTAAGTGTGGTTGAACACTGGTGCTGAACTATGGTCACAACATCAGTGAAAGCAGATGATTGCGGGAAGGTCAATACAGACGTTGAAAAGAAACATGATCATCGCCGTGACGAACAATAAGCCCTGAGTTAGGAATCTGATCCCATGCAAATGTAGTCCACTCAGTTGGAGCACTGCGCAACTCGTAAGTATGTGTATAAATCACCGGATACAGTATCAGGTTTACTCAGCGTCAAAATCTGCGGTTACTAGAAGCATTGGCGAGCTAAGACGAAGAGGTTGCTGAGGTGCCGGAGGGAATGGCCATGCAGAGCAGGCGAGCTTGGAAATGGATATTCAGTACGACTCAAGATCAGAGTATTCGGATTAACTTACCTGGAGAAGCCAGACGTTGTTCATACCAATTCCCGTGATGTCATTCTACACAAGTATCAGATTCTTTTCTCACTAGCCACTGCTACCAAACAAGTTCTTGTTACCTTCAGACCAGCAGAAAGGGATTCTTGGAAGTAGGAAAAGTTGTGAAGTTGCGAATCTAGAAACATGAGCTCATCTAGAACAGATTTTATCACGGTCAAAGAATTACCTTGATCGTTACACTCCAGGGGAACGGCCAATACCCCCAGGATCGAATCGCTGGATCCTCCCCCGTAACTTGTACCATTGCCCTCTGATGCTTCTGCAAGAGACTGGATGATCTGGGGAAAGTCGGGTATCCCTGACAGGCTGTCGAACACTGCTTGTCGAACATCATAACTTGTAATAATTGGCTCGCATGATGTCGCATTTATGCAAAAGTTGAGAGGTGTAGTTTTCGCGGCTTCTACGATTTGCTGGAAGACCTATGCCGGTTATAAATAAGTATAAATAATCGCAGCATTTGAGATTTCAAATGTACCTTGATGACACTGCCATTGCCCTGGGAGTGGAAAGGGCACGTCACGGTTTGTTGGCAATATGCATCCACTCGAAGCATTCCTCGATTTATCGCAGCTACCGCATCTTGTGCTTTATCAAATTCGCTCTACCATCAAATTTTAGCTCTGCGCGGCGTGACAAGACCAGGTGGCTATATACTCGTCCATGAGGTGTTACAGCATCCAGGACGAAGCGACCAACGTGCGCTGGAAATGTAGCAGCGTATTGTGCTGCTCTGAAGGATCCACTATAAAACAATGATTTGAGCCTGGGATCAACGAGGAAATGACGAAAGAGCTACGTACTATGAGGCCCCAATAAAATCAATCTTGGCATAGCCCAATGCTTGACGAATGCGTTCATAGTCCTGAACGACCTCTTTTGTGCCAACAAATTGCACAATTCCTGGGGGAGAGCTAGAATCGATCCAAGATTGGGCCATGTTACGTGAAGCGTTCTGCATTACACGGAATTCCTCCAGCGTTGTTGGGCTGTATAGAGTTGTTAGTCCTGTAATAGAATCAAAACAGAGTTTCTTACTAAGAGCCGAACAATGTAGTAAATGCATCCAAAGAAACATTCAATTGATTCGAACTGTATGTCCCGCGCACATCCATCACTACACATGCAACTGTTATCCAGCATTCTCTACGTTCATCCATGGAGTCTGCTTACTCATCAAATCGAACGTCTCCAGGCCAGAAAACATATCCGTTTGATTCAAAGCAAAGTCCCAAGCTGCAACAGCTGCCGGATCACTCCCTCCTGGGTTGCTTAATACCAAGCTGTCAGTTTCATTACATATAATTAAAAAGGTATACCGACTAGAAGATCACTCCTTTTGGATTCTTCGGCCGATACATTGCTAGGCCAAGCGTTATCGTGTTATTCGAGGAAAGAGGCTTTGCGTAGTCCATGGGAACGTCGATTTGCCCGCAATGGAGTGTCGAGGGTAGATTGTCAAGGTCAATTCCCGTGGAGTCAAAGATGGCCTCTGACGGAACATTGTCCTTGCAGTCTACCCATCGGATGGTGCTGGCATTGGAATCAAGGCCAGCAGCCACTAGCGTGTGAAACACACTCAAGATGAAGATTCTTTGGAGAGATACCATAGCTGATGGAGGATACTGCTTCTGTACATTGAGTATGTTGGACGAAACATCGCCTTCTATTTATTCTTTTCGGTACATGGCACGTTCTCATCAAAGGATGATGAGTCTCGGGCCAAATGAATGGTGATTGGTGCATTCGTACTCGCGTAACCTGACAAAACCAACCTGAGCATTGTGTCATAAAGAGATTCTGGGAATGGCACACGTTTGCGCTCTAAGCTCACTTGAACGAAATCCATCGACATTACGTATAGATAAGCGCAGGTGATCAACCTCTTCTAATTGGTGCGTTCGTACCGTTTTCTCCCTGCCCTCCCGCTTACAAAGCTCGCTTACGCAATCTCACGGTCTGCGCTGTTATGAACTCCATAGGCTGGAGGAGCTTGATGTTACTTCCCGCCCCCATTGGTCGTTACATCCCTTGCCATCCGTGGGCTTATTTCACAGCCACAGCTTGCACATTCGTGCTCACGTCAAGAGCTCGTAATTGGAGGTGAGGGTTGAGCGCTTGGTCAGCAAGATCCGCAGGAGATGTGCTTTTCATTCTATAATATTATTAACGAGCCGGGTCTCATAAGTCTGTGGAATACAGGGCGTATACTCATACACACCCCCTAGCCGAATACCAAACTCACTATCATGAAAATAGGTAGAATCACTATCTTACTGGGTATAGAATACCTGCGACGCTCACTCGTAACACACACATATATATATGACGTATTTGTGTAGAGTGATTGGATTATTGATCAGTTACTACAGGAACTAATCCTAGCCAATTATTATAGCCGCCTTTATCTCTACCTCGTTGCTTGGCTGGAACTGTTTTCGCCTATACAATAGCTTTTCCAAAGTTAGATTGTACACTTCTCAGGCTTGTACTACTCTGCTATAGTCAAGACTGGCATCTTTATAAGTTGATAAAGCTAGCTGATATACTCCTTGTAACCGTTAGATATTTTGTAATTTAGTTGATATCTGTTCGAAGGGTGGTATCATGGATGTAAAAGAGGCTAACCTGGTGGTATTTTCGCTACAGGGAGTACGGGGGTGTTCGGTTAGCGGGGGTTTATGCATAGAAACCCTGTATTCCACAGATTTATGAACCCCGGCTCGTATCATAATTAACTAAAGCACTGGATTAAGGCACCTTAAAAGTAAAAAGATTTAAGGCAGCTTAGTGATAGAATTAGTGACGGCTAGATTTAGATAGTATCTCAATAATATCCTATAATATTCAGGAACATAAAATACTGTAGAATTCATCGTTACTATGAAGATAAAAATGGATGGAAGTAGGTGTGAGTTATTTGAACATGTTCGATGCCTTTTGGACAACGGTCTCCTGTATTTGAAACTCATTTGTACAGATATTTCAAATACTAGGACCACATGGTCACCGCGCTTCAAATGTGGAAATTCTACGGAGTTTGACCAAAACCTTCAATGTCTATACGATTGTGACATGAAAATGGCCTATTGGTCTAAGGAAATTGTAGGAGAATAGTACAATATATATCGCAGCCTCTGTTAACACGTCTGCATATTATTTGACATTGATCTTATATATTTTATTAAAGTTTGATAAAATTGTAGAGAATGAATTGAACATAATTTAACAGCAAATAATCCTGCGTCGTTCCGTACTCAACAGTATCTACTGATCCAGCCGTCATCAGTCCGCTCCAGATTAGGCCCATTCCATTATACATAGGCGTGTATACTTGGACTTCAAGCCAGCTGATTCTCCTTTTGTTGAGGTATGGTGTGATATCTGCTCTGGCTCTTGTGATATCCAGTGGCGATACGCGGTGTCCATTCACGGTGAGACTGATAGTATGTATAACAGCCCCAAAGTCGACGAAGGTACTTTGACTGGAAAGAGAAAAGTTTACACTGTAGTAGCCGATTCCAGAGACATATTCCTGGCCAGAAAGCTCCTTCCAAGGTACAATAGATGGAAGCTAGAACGAGTATTTGGATTTGACTGCAACTATGTCTATGTTGTACAAATCAGTCGGGGGTTCCCAGCGCTCTATAGTCAATGACAAATTGGAAAGTGTGATAAGGCTCCAGTTTTTGTATTCTTTGGCATGTTGTCGGTTAGGTGGCAATCCGATAGTTGCAATTTCCGCATCTGCAAATGCCACAATTATGCTTTGATGGTCAGCGAGTTTGAAATATATCGTTATTGTTGTGTTGGTGGTAGTATAATTCAAAATCGCAGAGATAAGGAATTCCTGTGGCCGCGAACTCAATAGTTCCTTCGCTGTACGGATAATCGTTGTACACGAAATATAATCGGTAGAGTGTATTTCATCCCATCTCTAGTAAGTGAACCAGGAGCCATTTGCAGACACCTAGGTCAGGGGTACGATGCCCACAGAAGCCAGCGTAGAGGCAAGGGAACCTTCATAGGCTGTGACGTGCACATTCGAAAACTGAGAGATCTGATTCAAGGCTTCGATAACGTATCAAAACCCGCTTTCGTTGTAACTTGCCAAGGTCGATGGAAGTCCTCCACAAAAGATGATAGGAAGACCTTGCTGGGCATACTCAACAAGCTTTTCCAAGCCGAAAACGGTTAGAGAATCATTCCCACGGATAACCATAGCTTGATATGCTGGACCGGCGGCGGCCAAGACACCATTTGTGACAGTTGCAAGTTGCAAATCGAAATTATCGGGCGATAAGTATTCATATGCGTATCCTATTGGAGGTAAGTTGTATGTTCAAAGAACAAAGAGTAGCTCTCCACATACCTGCATCTATGGAGTCAGAAGCTTGATACACCTCAGGGAGTTGTGGATCGGTGGGTGTCTGTTTTGACCAGAATGCAAAATCGACCAGTCATTTAGGGAGGATCCCCAACTTATTTGTGTGGGTAAACCTCCATAAAGGTAATGGGGTACAAATTCGATATCTCCTGCATCTGCCTTTTTAACTGATGCGATGTCGCTCGTGACAGTGTCCGGGTCTACGCTGGTTTCAGGAAGCCTGAATAATGAGCGTCGCGGTTAAGTTTAATCTTCTGGTGATAGCATACTAGTTATCAAATCTTGGACGTATGTTAGAAGAAGGTTCCATAGCAGCATTGGTGAGGGCATTGGTATAGTTAAATGGAAATCCTAGTACTGCCGGTGAGAGTGTAAGCACTATTGTAAAGCAATGCTAGTAAGTTTGTCAGCTATGTTGCATAGAGCAACCGGTGTGCATCTCACCAAATAGTTCCAGAAACCCATCATGACAAAACGTAAATGTGCTTACGTGTTTCACAGAGATATTCACTTCAAGATATAGATTTCTTGTTCTCGTATGTCGATTCTAACTTTCTAGATCGTTTAAAAACTGTAGGAATCTGCCTGTTGTGTGCCACGGCAAGGCCAAAGCTCAATTCGTTCACTATCTTGGTCTCGTTGAAGTGCTAAGCTAATGAGATAGATCGGCGTTGGTGGTAGGATATGCCGTGTCCCACTCCAAGCTCGTTGAGCTGTTGCAACTACCGGTGTGTTCATAGTTTCGAAAATGTAAAGCACTTCTGGAATGGTCACTACTACGTTTATCGTTTACGGCTCGGATCTGACCCACTCAACACCAGATGCTGGTAGATATCTGGTGCATTATTGTTCATGAGTATTATTCCTAATATATCTGTAACGTTGGATATCTTTGCTATGGAGATTTCGCTTGCATAAAAGCAGAGCCCTGTAACACCGACTTCATTTGTAGGTTACTAGTCTTTGGAAAGACGTGATAAGAATTCCACCAGTCCCACATGCATCATTAGGCGTAGGAAGAATTGGCAACTGCTTCCAAGGGATTTTGCCTGCTGCGAGATCAATTGACCCCTCAATCCTACAGTAAGTACCGCCATAGCTTGCGGAAAGACTTCCGGTATTCAGATGGCCCAGTGCCGCGAACTCCGGGTGGGCTTTGATCAAGGATCGCTAGCCAAGACGGCGAAAATGGGGTCCGGCACACCCGATTGTATCCCGAAGCAACATACAAGCACATTTCAGATTCTCTTATGTCCGGAAGACGTTCATAAGTAAGATGAAAAAGGTATGCTACAAATCTCAACCATCTGGTTGAAAGGCGTTTACTCCATCTTACAATCCCGAATCTGCAGGCTATCTAATATGCTTTATGTAGCCATATGTGACCAACAGACGTCATGGATCTGTCAAATTAGATTGAAAGAAGGCTTGTCAGTAGACCCGCATCAAAGTCCCGCCGTCCAAGCTCGTCGCGCCGCGATAAGATTGGCGAGTACGCAATTACGGTAGAGGGTGACTCGTGGCACATCTCGAGTCTCCTCCGTCTGGCAGGTTCGGACAATAAGGTCAAGCACAAACACTCCCGTATCATATGCCGCAAGTGGACTTTCTGCGCTGCCTTGTGACATTGATCAATGTGCTGCCAAGTCGAGCTTGCCCCGCTTGACGTTTTCCCGCTTAGCGAACCTTTCAGCCAGGAAGCAGAAATGCGGATACAATCCTGGGACAATCCAGGCACAAGCGTAGATCATGTGGACGGGACAATACCTCAACACCAAGTTTGACCACTTCCGTCCACTCTTATCAATCTGCTCCCGGGCTCCAAAATTTCAGGGGATTCTCTTGAGGACACTTCCTTCTTCAGCTGGACGCGTACGATGCTGTTCTTGCGCTAGGTTCTCTGTTCGATGTCAACATCATATATCACCAAGTGAGGGTTCAATTCTTTGCGGCCAGTATCAAGAAACGAGACCATAAGTATGGTTGATGGCGACTAAGAGAACCCCGCAGGGCTCTGTTCGCCATATAATCTGCCGAGACCGAAGCAGAACGTCAGCGTCAGAGGGCTCCAAGCTGCCAGAACCCATACTACGCAGTAGCACCCTCCCCTGGAGTCCCCACCATTGTCACTTCCCCACTGTTCGTCTGTGGGTGACAACCATGGCTCATTACCGCATCTTATGACCAATGATGGCTACTGTTGTCCAAGCTAAAATACAGTTGGCATGGACAAATCTGTACCGCGTGACGATTCTCATCAATTTATTGGCCAATCGCTCTTGGGGCGGAAGCCGAGGCCGGGTTTTTCTCTGCCTCGAGGTGTTGTACTCTTTTCCTTAGCAGGCCTTACAATTGTCGCCGATGGGCACAAATTACGAATCATGCGGAGATTGGGCCCACTAATAGCAAGTCCTCTCCCTCCATATAAGAATTAGTTGGGGTAGTGAATAAAATCAGTGCTCTAGATTCCCAATGCAACCGGTACCTTATATTCCGTCATAAGGCCAATTGCATGCCATAGGCCTTTTTCATCCTGTCCTGTCACTTGCATTCCCATACTCCAACTCGTCTTTCGCTACCAAATGATCACTTCGATCATGCAAGGCGGTGGCCTTTCTTATGCCATCTTTCTTCTAGCTGCTACACTAGCAGCGTCTAGAACTGTCGTAGCGGATTCCACGGGTGGCACTCCAATTGTTGACTTGGGATACGCAACGCACCAAGCCTCTTTGTCAATTGTATAGTTTTCATTCCATCGTTATATGCAGCTTTCTGACCAGTTTGAAGTCTAACCAGTCCAACGTTTATTACAATTTCAGCAACATCCGATATGCTGCGCCTCCGCTAGGAAACCTGCGGTTCGAAGCCACCCAGCCCCCCTTGAACAATCGCAGCGCCGGTGTACAAGATGGATCATATGGAAATATATGCCCTCAGGCTTATGCCGAATGGCAGCTTGGAAACTTGTCTCTTCTCGATGGGGCTCCCAACGAGAATGAGGATTGTTTATTCGCTGATGTTATCGTTCCCAAGGCAATTTACGATAACAAATCCTTGAACCAATCCAAGCCAGTTCCCGTTATCGTATGGTTCTACGGAGGAGGATTTACATTGGGAAGTAAATACTCTGCCGGCAATCCAACTGGTCTATTAGATCAGAGTTTGAACACTTCTACAAGCGGTCAAATCTTTGTTTCTTTCAACTACCGTGTATGTTCATGTTTCCCACTAGACATGCTCACTAATTTCTTTGGCTAATTATCGAAGCTCGGCGCATTTGGATGGATGAATGGACCCGAGTTCGCCGCGGTAGGAACGCCAAACGCCGGTTTCTACGATCAACGCACTCTCCTCCTATGGGTTCAGAAATACATTTCTCTCTTTGGTGGTGACCCAGATCATGTGACGGTAATGGGTGAATCCGCCGGAGCAGGATCGATTTTGCACCAGATTACTGCCTACGGAGGAGTTGAAGCACCGTTTCACCAAGCAATCATGCAAAGCCCGGCCTTCATCCCGAGGGCATTGAAGAATCAGACGAACACTGCATTCGAAGCGTTTTTGGCTGCTGCCAACGTCACCACATTGGCTGAGGCAAGGCTTCTCGATTCGAAGGTTTTGCAAAAGGCCAACAAACTTGTTCAGGCCACGGCATTCTATGGGAGTTTCAATTTCGGCCCATCTCCCGACGGAACTTTCGTCCCTGACCTTCCAGGCAAGCTCCTTTTAGAAGGCAAATTTGATCACAATTTGACCATCATCGCCGCGCACAACTCCAATGAAGCCGGAAGGTACACTCCGCCAACTGCCACCAATTCTGACAACTTTACCACATTCATGCTCGACTACTTCCCCGAGCTCTCTACCAGTCAACTTGCCTACTTGACCAACGTGCTTTACCCAGCTATCTACAATGGCTCTCAGCCATACACCACGCCGTTCAAGAGACTTGATCTCGCCATTAGCGACTTCACATTCACCTGTTCAACAAAATCGCTTGGCCGAGCGTTCGGAAACTCAACTCATAACTACCAATTCTCGGTTCCGCCGGGCAACCACACCGAAGATGTGCCATACACCTTTTTCAACGGTCCCATCTCGACGGTGAAGAACGGTACCCTCGCCATGACGCTACAGCGGTATTTGACGGGCTTTGCAGACAAAGGCACGCCAAACCAGGCCGGTCTACCGTATTGGACGGAGTATGGCACGGCCGGCAAAGTTTTAAACTTCAATGTCACCGAGTCCAACAGTGTCAGCTTGGATACTATTGTTGACACTGCAACAGTAAACATTAGATGTGACTGGTGGCAGCAAGGCTTATATGGCGATGATTATTAGGGCAGAGATGAATAGTTATAATAAGTAAAGTTACAGAATATATGTATATTTCCCATGATACAATGAATAGGTGGAGTGCTTGTTTGTAGTCCAGAATTTTGGAGAGTAAAGTGCTTGCTGAATTCTGTTCCCTCCTGGATCCGAACCCACATTTACTACTTCTTTCGAATCCTTGATCTTTCCAGAGCGCTAAGCAGTCTATCAATTCGCAGACTTAGACGTGTACCCTACGAGATTCATACCGTTGAGCTTTCTTTCGCTTCCCTTGTACAGGACAATTGCCAAAGATGGCAACTTGTGGGTTTCCTGCAGCATCTCACCTGCGAGATTATAAGGTGCCCACGGCGTCGGAGGACACTTGGCGAGGCGACTTGAGTCATTGCCCCCCAGCATGTCAGCAGAGTCAGCACTAGTCAAGCGATATGCTGTACCTTGACGATGACTCTGCTCATTCTGCTCTGGTCAGATCTACCATGCATAGATAAATGCCATATCTGCCTGATCTGATAAGATATCCGCAACCCAAATTTGTCTTTGATTGGTGGGTTTGATCTGATTAGATCTAGTTACCTGCCCAATCTGATATATATACTGCAGCTAACTGTGGCCCATCTGATCAGATAATATACTGCCTGATCCGATATACCATCACTGTGCCATTTGCTACGTTTCAAGTTAGGTCAACATGCTCGAAGTCGGCGCAGTAGGAGGATATAAAGACCGTCATCGCGGCCGAGATGGGAGCGTAGCTTATTAGGCTCATCTATTCGACTATCCTACTATCTTGATCCGACATCAATATTCACCATGGCACTTCTTGCGTCAAGTGAGTCAGCAATTAATGCCGTAGATGTTGCACCAACCCTCGATATCGAGATGGCACCGACAAGCCCACCTACAACAGCTGGACTTGGTGTGAAAGAAGACGACCCTTTCCTCGTCGCCTTCTCGCCATCCGACCGTAGAAACCCGCTCAACTGGACCACGAGCCGCAAATGGGCCGTGACGGACATTCTATCTGCGACTGGATTCAACCGAATCATGGTCTCTACTATCATAGCACCGGTCTGCCAGTCATCGCCCAAGATCTCAACATGAATTCGACCGAAGCCGCCATGGCTCTGTCCATCTATCTCTTGGCCACCGCCTTTGGGCCCCTTGCTATTGGCCCTCTGTCGGAGATCTATGGCCGCAAGCGCATCCTTCACCTTTCCAATGTGTGGTTCCTTGTTTGGAATATTGCTTGTGGTTTTGCGACTACTAAAGGACTGCTTATAGCTGCGAGGTTCCTTGCTGGCTTTGGTGCCAGCACCACCTACTCACTGGCTGGCGGGGTGCTGGGAGATGTCTGGAGGTCTGAGAGATGCGGGTGCTTCCTGAGTGTTTATCTTCTCATTCCGCTGCTGTCGGTTCGTGGTGTCTTACTAGATGGGATCTCGTCAATAGGAACTGTCTCAGTGCTAAGATCATAAACAGGTCCAATCATTGGCGGCTTCATGGCTGCTCGTACGACGTGGCGGTGAATATTCTGGGCCACTTCCATATTCCAAGCGGTCATGATCCTCGTCTCCTTTACTGCATTCCATGAAACTTACGGGCCTTATATCCTACAAAAAGAAGTCCGCCGGCGCAGGCGCGAGACGGGGGATCAGCGATATCAAACCTTGTAAGAGCGTCTCCACACCGGACAGTCCAGGTCTCCGTCCATATTCCTCAAGACTCTTACACGAACTCTCCGCCTCCTCTCTCACCCGATCATCCAAGTGACAGCTATTATCTCTGCCTTTGACTATGACCTTCTCTATATCGTGCTATCGAGCTTTTCGAGTCTATGGACGGATGAGTACGGCCAATCTGTCGAGATCAGTGGATTGCACTATATAGCATGCGCTTTAGGAGAAGTGGCAGGCTCGCAGCTCGGTGGGCTGTTGATGGACCGTTTATTCGTGTATATGCGGGCACGATCCTCTACCGGGGACGAGCACGCACCGGAATCTCGTATCCCACTCACGTTTCTAGGGGCCTCCCTTGCTCCCATTGGCTTCTTGATCTATGGTTGGACAGCCCAGTACCACGTCCATTGGGCTGTTGTTGATACCGGTATCTTCATTGCCTTGTTCGGCATGCAGATTGCAGGCATGCCGATGCAAGCATACGTTATAGACTTGTACGTGGAACACGCCAGCAGTAGTGCGCTCGCGGCGTTGCAATTCCTAAGAAGCCTAACGGCATTTCTCTTCCCCTGTTTATTCCAAGCATGTACCGCGCGCTAGGATATGGCTGGGGAACAGCCTGATAGCACTTTGCGGCATATGTATTTTGTTCCCAGCACCGTTGATTATTTGGGTCTACGGTGCGAGGCTTCGGGCCAGAGTAGTCTCAAGCTACTAACAGTACAAACGCAGCAAGTGCACTGAAGACGCAAAGCTTCTCATTCTGAGGGATAGAAAGGCATTCAGAAAACAGTTGCACAAATAGCAAGGTCCGAATACAGATTCCGTATCCTGATCTTTCCAAGCTGCGAGGGGTCTATATATTCAATAGACTTTCTTTGACAAATATGATATGGAAGTAGCCTCGAGACGCAACCAAATGTAGACCGCCGGCCCCTCTGCACTGTATGTTAGCTTGAGTAACACCATGGCAGTTTACAAGGCTTGTGCAGCTGCTCTGTTGACGGTTCTTTTATTGGAGACCAACAGAACGATATACACTTCGAGCTTGAAAATCTAAGCGTCCAAAAACCCCGTTACGATAAACATGGTGAGATTACCCCTCAGTAAGGAGAATGAATCCTTTGCGAAAGGCTTAAAAGCCAAGGCTCTCGATACGGAGCATAAAGGTTTTGAAATGCGAAGTACCCGAAAGATAAGCAAACAGTTTCTTGAGTTGGTAAGAACCAATCCTGAAGCGAAAGGCTAAGAGAAGATTTGCAGCGACAGTAACTCAAGTCAAGGAGCAATGAACCTACTATGAGCACTCCAAGTAGACTTTGAGCCCTCCTTGGACGTTCCAGCGAATTGGTATCAGAGCTGGATACTAAGTCGGGTTAGACTTTGCGGGCAAGCTAGGCCAAAACACTGACTGACTCAACGAAAGAGAGTTCTTCTCTCCCACGCAAAACAAACGTGGCCGGTGAACGCAGAATTGGAAATGAATTCTAGAACCGTATGGGTCAATGCAGCGCAACATAACAGAAAACGGGCGAAAGGTAAATGCCGTGGTTGAAGCTTACATTTACCTTCGGCGGAGGTTCGAAGTGACATCTGTGCACCAGTTAACAAGAACGCTAATGACTAGGGAAATTCTACCAAGCAGCATTATACTTTGGAAGGATGTCACCAACGCCTGGTTGAAGAAATTGATTAACACTGTAGGACCAAATGAATCTCTGAATACTGCTCATCTCTACCTACCTACCAAGAGTTCCCAATAATGCTTGCCGCTCATCCTCGCATCGGACTAAAACTATCTTGTATGGTGTGGTACGACCCGGTTGCGAGGCGCCTCGTGCCACAAGCACCACCGAGAATCCAATCCTCGCATCGAGGGCCCCCCAGATTTGGAATAATTGGGATCTGAACAGTCCACCTGAACTAAAACCCATGATGAAGTCATTGGGGGTCCACGTTGGGCGCGAGGGGGGCGTCCCACGGTACAACACTACGGGTATTTAGTGGAGGGCCGGTCATCGACCGTGCGCTCCAACTGTGTGGCATCATGCCCCAATCCAGGCGATGATAGAGGTAGACTCGTGCTCCGTTTCAAAACAACCTTAAAGTGTTCCAAACTTGCCCAGACGTTGGTATGACAGTATATCTCCATTCAAGAGTTCATATTAGAGTTTGTAGGTAAACGTGAGTGCGGGAGGCAACTCTGGCAGCGCGCCTATAACAGCTCCGACATCACCCATGACAAAAACCGCATGAGGACATGATAGCATCGGAAGAAAATCAATTGCTATCTCTACTCATTTTCCATAAACTTCACATTTATACTCTGTACACAAGTTGACATCATCAAAATGATTGACGGTCTCGGTATCGCAATCTTCGCTGCTGAGGGAACTTTGCTCGTCCTCGGCATCATAACTGTCATTTTAAGAGTATATGTTCGAACTCGCTTGACGGCAAATCTCGGCTGGGACGATGCCTTTATGGTGATTGCAATGGTAAGAATTCTTCTACCATAAATAGTACACTAAAGAAAACCCCTTTAACCATGACCTCAGCTCGTCAATATTACAGATACTGGTTTCACGTTCCACGGAATAGCAATTGGGGATGGGAAAACTTTCCAGCAGTTTATACCTGTTAGTACTGTTGCGCTGAAGGTTGGTTCGTTCCGTGATCAGGATAACCCAGACGCTGATCTCTACAGTCAATCTTTTTTGGCGAATTGTTATAGTGAGGCGTTCCATCGAAACCAGAAAGAGGAATCCATGACTGAGCAGAGATTTAGCATTCCCACCGTTATGTTTGCTAAGTTGTCCATTGGCACTTTCTTGCTGCGTCTGATCCGAGATCGAACACAGAAAACCATCCTCTATATGGTGCTTCTGGTGAACGTTCTATTCAGCCTTACATACTTCTTCCTAGTGCTGTTCCAGTGTCTACCTATCTCCGCATATGTGAGTGAAACCGCCTCAATCGAGTTGAAGAATGTGGACTGATCACGTTGAAATTCGCAGTGGCATATCACACAGCAAGCGGGTAAATGTATGCCCAAGGAAATCTTTACAGCAGCATCATATTGTCACTCGGTGTTGATTGCGACGACCGATCTCCTCTTCGCAATCTTACCTATCTTTATGGTAAAGTCGCGTAAAGATCACAAGCCTAGGCACCAACTAACAAGCTTACAGGTGTGGAATCTTAAGATGAACTTGGCCATGAAATTTTCGGTCGCTGGACTGCTAAGTACAGGAGCGGCGTAAGTATTGACTATCGAGAGTGTAAGTATGAGTGATGATACTGACTTTTGCAGGGCTGGTATTACGACCCTAGTCCGAATTCCGTATATTAAAACTCTTGGAGATGATAATCCTTTGACATTTATAAGTAAGAAGCAAACAAGCTTTATCAAGAGCTTGCTGACGCGCTATAACAGGCACGGCCATCAGCTTGATTCTCCTGACGTGTGTCGAGTCCGGTCTTGCCATCGTCGTTGGCAATCTGGCAGCACTCCGCCCTCTATTTATCAAGTTCCTGGGAACACGAGACGAGATCAAACAAGTGGCAGCAAGTCGCCGGAAAATCAGTAGGAAACGAGTCTATCCTTTGCATGGAAAGTGGCAAATCACCGATTTTGGTGCGAGCATGCAGAAGTCCTTTGCAGGAAACACTCTTCGCGAGCTTTGTGCATCGGAAAGCCAAGAGGAGTTGAACATGAAAATGGTAATGGACGACCGTATTGCTGATGAAGAATATGAGACGGGCAAAGCACGTTCAGGGAAATTTTACCAAGGAGGCGTTGTATACACCAGAGACACCAACTTTTTCTAGAGTTCCGACGTTGGTCTAAGGAGGTTCTGATAGTGAGTGCCTCGAACATATATAAAATTTTATAGATATTCTTTGTCTGATTCAAGATCAATCGCCTTTGGCAACTTCTCATATACCTTAACGAAAATGTAAGTGAGTTTCTCTGGTTTGAATGCAATGGTACATGAAATAGTAGCCTCGTCTCGAGGCTTGAGTTCAATAGAAAGTCAAGCGAGGGCGGTGACGAATCGACTGCTCTTACATAAGCAGGTTTCGTTTTGGCGCGAGAAGAGTTCCACTACCAACCCCCAGAGGATCACCATTTGCTGTCGAGATCATAGCAATATGTCGCATCTGTCAAACCCTCTCGCATCTGCAGCGCAGCTGTTCTCCAGAACCTCGGACAATGCCTTGCCCATTGAGTTGCAAGACAGCATACGCTTCTACACAGCCCGGCTGACGCAAGCTGCGGGAATTCTTCTAAGATTCCCCCAAGATATTACTGCACAAGCAAATGTTCTTTTGCATCGATACTGGCTTATGGATGATCTAATGCAGCATGAATTCAGTGTGAGTATACGATCCATCTGCAGAACCAACCAGAGCTAATTTCAGCCAGGACGTTTCCGCAGCTACTATCTACCTCACAGCCAAGATGTCCGCATCACCGCGCTCTCTACGAAGTATCACGAATGTCTACGCTTATCTGTTGTCGCCATCGTCAAGTCTGGCTTCTGATACCGACCCGAAGAACGATCCATCGAGCTACTACCTCTCCGAATCGACCTACATAGCTCGGCGCAATCGTCTACTCCACATCGAGGGACAAATACTTGCAGCACTCGGGTTTAATACCCATGTTGCGCTTCCTCACCCGCTCGCAATTACGTACCTACAGACTCTAGATGCATTTCATGGAAAGGGGGGCAAAGCTGTAGCTCAGAAGACGGTGCAGTACTTGAATACGGCGTTGCTGAGTCCGCAAATGTTATACCTTACTCACCAACCTTGCGCGTTAGCTACCGCTGCCATTTACCTTGCATCACGCGAAGCAGGAGTGAAGATGCCGGAAAACGAATGGTGGGAAGTTTTCGATACGGAGCGAGAGGAATTGGGCTTCCTAGTCGTCGGCATGAAAAGTCTGGAAGGGATCGCTCAGGAGGCAAGAGAACGATATGGAGGGGGCGCTATGATCTCTCGGGACGACATTAGACAAGAACTGCGGAAGATGGGGCTTGTTCCTGGGGGTGGACCTGGAAGCGGTGATGCTGTCGAAGACGAGGAGGCAGAGATGGCGAGAATGCTGGATGCAAAGGTATCGGCGTAAAACGCACCAACGGTTGACAACTCATATGGCTTCCTTTGGAATAAAGCTGAGCGACATCGACTGAGATAGCCTCAAACACGTTGCCAACATTACTGTTCAGCCGCGAAGAAATTGCTCAAGCACAAAATCTACAGTTGCTGAGAAGGAAGTCGGCCACGGGTGACGGTAGATTCACGACCCTCCTCATCACCAACCGTAGGAGGCTCCTTTAAAAAAACACACTTCATATGGCGCGCGCCGGTATCCATGGCCATTCTAGGCTTGGTCAGCTGCCTAAGACGTGGCAGGCTTGCAACCCTTCAGCCGAAGGAAAGCTGGAATAAATAAATCGCCCAGAAGGAAGGTATCAGGATATACAAGGACAACGTAAGTCTAGCCATCTTGTTCATCGATGAGTGTGCTAGAGAGAGCACTGCTGTAGAGCTACAAGCCAATGCTTGAGTGGCCGGGGCAAATCATTCTAATTCGCGGTCGAGCCATGCTGGAAGAAATCCTATTACGTTGCTGATAGAGTCTCGATGGGAAGTTGAAAATATATGTTAAAGTAGCGTCTATATCACTACCAATGCAAATCGAGAAACGTCAGGCGACACAAGCTCCACTTGGAATTGAAGCCCCGCATGTCTTCCAAAACTCCGGCGTTGAGCGTATAATAGGTATCCAAAACATCTCTTGAAGTGATACTGGGACTAGACGGACGTTAGAGGTCATAGGTGTGGGGAACGTTTCTGCGCCTGAATCACGTCGAAGCATCGATTGTCGCCCCAGGATGGAGATATATGTAACTTACATATAGCTGTACGGGGGAAGGATGGAAGCCGCCAAGCGGCGCAGGCGGTTCCTCCGCGATGGGAACCGCCCGCCGACGGGTGTGCAGATGACGGGCAGATTGCAGGGCCATCCCAGGAATGCGGAGATGTGGGGTCAGCCAGAGACATGCTCCTGCACTAGCTCCACCCGCAGCCTCGTCTTACCGCACTACATCGTCTCGGAGACTTTTCATCGCCATGGAAGGGCAACATTCCTCCGATTCCAGCCCTAGACGTCCTCGTCTTTAAAAGGGAGGCAGCAATGCTGCTCCTGCTCCTGCTCCTGCGCTGGCAAGCCATTCCACGCTCACCTCATTGACACCGCGCAAACCATCGCAGTCACACGCCAGCACAACGCAAGGCAGCTCGAGCAAGGGAGGACAACAACAATATGCAACGCAGCGCGCGCACCGTCACACGAGACCGCCTGGTGTTTGACTTCCCGGAGCACGGCGGGCTCGCGTTCCCGACGCCCGCCTCGGGCTCGCAGGTCGTCACCATCCGATTCCACGCTAGGTCCACGGCCCGCACGGGGCTGCACTGGCACGAGTCCCATACCGAGTATGTCCGGGTGGTGCGTGGGGTTGCGCAGGTGACGCTGGGCCGGGACTCGTTCCCTGTGCGGGCGAGCGACGGCATGCTGACGATCCCGCGCGGGGTGTGGCATGAGTATGGGCGTGCGGTGGAGGCGGAGGGCGAAGGAGAGCTGGTCCTGGAGGAGTGGACGGAGCCCGAGGATGGGCTCAAGTGGAGGTTCTTTCGCAATGTTTTGGGCGTCATCGCGGATTCAGGCGTCATGGAGAGCCCGGGCGCCGCTCGGGGCTTGTGGACTTTGTGGCAGCTGTTGGTGGTCTTCAGCGTGCATGACAACTATCCGGTGCTGGTGAAGCAGGGTGGGTTTCTTTCCCGCTGGCTCACTTACTCGGTGTTGTGGCTGGCCCATTGGTCAGGATGGGTGGTGGGATTAAAAGGTAGCTACGAAGAGTATGTGTCAGAGGATGCTTCGGGGAGCGAGCATTGATTGATGACTATCTGCCAACATGAAACCTCTACCTGCTCTATGCGTTGCCATCATTTTGTTTGCCATATTGCTCCATACGCCGTGCTCATGCTTACCCAACCAGTATTGTCCCATCGCCACATATGTACAATATGCCTTCATCCAAACACCTTAATTACCAAGTCTCTTGGACAAACTTGCCTCCCTTCTCCATGGCCTCCAACCGCTCCTCCGCATCCTTCCTCTCCAAGGACTTGTGTTCCTCCAAGACACTAACCAGAGCTTGCCGAACCGCCTTGGGCATCTTACCACTACTGCCACAGATGTAGACAATGGCACCTTGATCCAACAGTTGGCAAACCTCTTCTCCCTTCTCACGAATCAGGTCTTGCACATAGTGCTTCTCGGGCTGGTCACGAGAAAAGCAGCTGTACACCGTAGTGTTCGTAGCTGGGTGTTCCCAGGCTCGCTCGTAAAGGAAATCGGCATTGCGATTGCGGCCGCCATAGAAGACCACAATCCGACCGAAGTCGAGAGAGCGATATCGGGAAGATTGAGACAGCCACTTGCGCTCCCACACCATGGCATGGAGTGGTGCGATGCCGGTACCAGGCCCGATGAGAATGAGCGGGAATTGGGGGTTGTTGAAGGCGGGTTGGAAGAACTTCTCGTTGGTGTTGAATGTGACGGCGAGTCTGGCTCCCTCTGGAAGTGACGCGATGTAGCGGGAGCACAATCCTTGGCGAACTTTCTTGAGAACGGTCCGATACTTGACGAGCGCGACGAGCAGGTGAACCTGCACCATACCCTCATATCGTGGGTCCCGTGATTCCTTGAAGTGTCCACCCGATGCGATGCTGTACTCGCGACCGCGGATGACGGGGAAGAATGAGATAACATACTTCATGGGAAGCTTGACTGAAGGGAAGTCCTGAAGGACTTCAAGGATGCTACGTCGGGGACGAGAGGTATAGTCGTAGAACTCATCAGTGAAAGTAGGGTTCGCAAACTCAAGCAGGCGGTCCTTGTGCATCTGGTCGCTGGTATGGTGGGAGATGAGTTGAAAGAAGCTCCGCTTGGGAATCGCGGTAATGTCGAGATTGTGAGTGAGGAGTTCGCGGAGGGTGGTCTTCTCGAGTGGAAAGAGGTGAGGGAGTTCGAATCCTGAGATCAACTGCGGGCTCTGGTAGTCAGGAAGATTGCTGTGGAATCTCAAAGGAATATCTGCCATCGTATTCCAGTCCATGAGGTCGATCAAAGCCTGTACATCCTCCGGGAAGTTCTTTGGAAAGAGGGTCATTGTGTCGCCCGGGAAGTACTCGATATCAGCCGGGATGATGAATGACAGGTGACGCACATCTTGCCAGTGGTCGGGGGGAGTGAGTCGGAAGTTTGTTACCAGATAGGCCTCGTAACCATGAGGGATGGGAAGGCAGTCGTCGCTTGGCAGCTGGATGTCCTTTGCCTGATCGCCTGCAACAGGTTCTTTTAGCTGAGAACCATCCTCAGCATTCGACTCGTGGTTAACAGGCTCCTGCCAGAGCTTCTTCAAAACCAAGGTCGACATGTCGGGCAGCTCTTCACCACTGGGATCTGGATTGGTGTGGTCCCGTGATGTCGATGACTTCAAAGTAGCAAGCTGATCTTGGCTGGGTTTGGACGCGAATCGGCTTTGTTGGCCAGGCCGTCGCTCTGTCGTTGTTGATGAAGAGCTTGATGCATCAACGCTGACACAATACTTAGGCGGTAGAAAAGCGTCCTCTGGTATTGGCTCGAGGCCATCAGGAAGAGGGAAGGCTGAGAGGAGGTGCTTTCTCAGGTCGGCTGACCAGTTCAAGAAGGTGCCATCAATTCTGCGTCGAGTGAGCTTTGCGGGCAAACATAAGAGGCATTGGTCTCAGAGTGCTTGTTTACGAGTCGAGAGACAGCGGGACAGCATCATGGCATTTACGCACCCTTCTTCGTGTTGCTCGTCACCCTCACCCCGCGGATAGATTTCGTTGGCGCCCAGCTGCAGTAACCGCTTATGCAGTTTGCGTGCACTCCAATTATATCTTCATCGCAGTCAGCAGCCAGCCCGACGCGCAGACTTCACAGCATAGGCATACTTTGGATATGAGCTGTCCCCCAAGCCGAAAGAGGTAAAGGTCACGTGACTCAGACATCCGGGAGGCAACCGCTTCCTGAGAAGTCTCTTCCAGAACTTCCTCGCATTTCTCGGGAACTCGCCCTGGCCCGTCGTGGACAGGACAAAGAAGACCACAGTGAACGTGGATAGATCGTTCTAGGCAGACTCCCAATAAGCAAGACGACGCTGGTGTGGTACGTGCTCACACCTCCCGACAAGCATGGCACCGGGCAGGCAAGCCAGCAGCAGCGCACATAAAGCATGAAATTGAAATCAAAGGGGACATGACATACAATTTCAATCCGATCCATCTCGCACACCCTGGTCACAAAATGCAGCCGCTCCAGCATGCGATCCAGATCGTGGGCGGCATCCTCGCTGTTGCCCGTCTCAGAGCCGTAGACCACGAGGGCGCTCCTCTGGTGTTGCTGGCCGTGGACTTGATCAGTCATGTTGGGGGCCGGCGCCGTGGTGGTCGTGGAGGGTGGTGATGGAATTGTTGCGCGTCGCATCGCAGAACTGCATGGACAACCGGCGGCGTGGAAGGGGCCCACCCAGAACTAGTTCGACGGCTAAAGAAGGACGAGGCGGAGGATGGAAGGCATGGGATCGGATGGCCGTTGTCTGCGGTCAGTCACGAGATCTCCATTTGCGGTGCGGTAGGAGAGCATCCATCCCAAGTTCTTCTCCAAAAGGGGAGATCTGACTGGACCGCAAGGGGCGCACTTCATTCCGTATTGATACAAGCCCTCAGTCTACCGTGCTCTCTTGTTGTTGCTTCTCCTGTTCTCCTCGTCCCTGGCTGCCCACGCCCCTGTGCCCCTGCTCGAGCGAAAAGGACCAAGGGCCATACCGACGAACATAATATACCAACCTAGCCATTATCCAACGGTGTGGTGGTTCCCTTGTCTGCTCTCGCCGGTGGATCGCTCACCGCCATCGTGGCCCCTATCAGCGCCACCATATCCGGCCAGCTATCGCCTTCTCCTCCGACGGGATATTCGCTGGACCCAGCTAGTTACTCACCCAGCCTTCGGACCAAGCCAGCCTTGCGTGACTCCTTTTCGGCGCTTTGGACGAGGCGACGAACGCACGAGAGGCTTCATGGCAGAACTGACTAACGTGACTTAACTCGTACTTAGCTAAGCTCTGGCTGCCGCAACGGTAGCAGCTCCACTGCAAACTGACAACTGACAACGCAACGACCATGGCTCTGGCGTCATGAGCTACCCGTCATGGCACACCATGCGATGCGCTGCGCTGCGCTGCGATGTGACGATGCTCTGTCTGCGACACCCGACCATTCGAAGCTTGGATGAACGCCTACCTACGGTCCCAACGGCGCACACTGCCTTCGACGACGTCCTTTCGTGACCTGACCCAACCCAACCCACGGCAGACCCCGACCCTGATGTAATACCCAGACGGCCGCTTAGTGGCGGGTTCGTCAGATCTGATCGTCTACACACGACACCTGCATTGGACCAAGCCCACGCCCAGCAGAAGTGCGCGCCGATGTAGGTGACAGTAATATTGCCCGATGAATTGCAGTGCCATCGCTCCTGTGCCGGACGTGCATGCTGCCACTCAGGAGAGCTGAGCATGCGCATTCCGCCTTCCCCATGAATTGCTCTCGGCTGAGTCCTAACTGGGTAAGACCCAGCACCCTACTAAATTTCGCTAAACTCGCGGCTGCAATTTATATAACAAAATGCCTTCGTCTCCCTCACCTCCCTTCCCTCCTTCAACTTCACATCACCGCAAGATCCCCGATCAAGTTCACGAATCCATCTCCCCAACCCAATTCACCACAACCAGACCACTAGGGCACCTAGCTACCCTTACTTCAACTCCCCCATTTGTTCAAGAGTCAACTACTCAGCGAACGTCGACCAATCTTCCGTACATCAAGTTCTACTTCAGTCTCACCACCACACAACATCATGTCTGCTATCGTGGAGAAAGTTACTGACGCCGTCAACGACGTTACTGCCTCTCTTGGCAACACATCGCTCTCTGACAAGCCGGCCGACACCACGGCCGGTGACAAGGCTGCGCACAACGAGGCCGTTCTGGCCAGCGCTGCAGAGGGACGACGACTTTACATCGGTAACCTCGCCTATGCGACCACCGAGGGGGAGTTGACTGCATTCTTCAACGGCTACCTAGTGTGAGTGATGTTTTTGTTGATTGCGGCCCTGGGAGGACGAGCGGCGGTGTTCAGGGTGAAGCTCCAAATGGGGGCAAGCTCGATCCACCATCGTCCCCGAAATCTGCCATCAATTTCTTCCCAGCTGCTGAAGGCGCATCAGAATTGAGAGCTGACCTGTGCTATATCTTAGTGAATCTACCTCCATCCCAAAGAACCCACGCACCGACCGCCCAGTTGGCTACGCCTTTGTCGATCTTTCTACTCCATCCGAGGCTGAGCGTGCCATCGCTGAGCTCTCCGGAAAGGAGATTCTGGAGCGCAAGGTCTCAGTCCAGCTTGCACGCAAGCCTGAGCCAGCCGGCGAGAAGACCGAGAACGGTGCGAGTGGAGGAGAGGGCTCAGGAGTCGAGGGTGGCCGACGCCGCGCATCTGGACGCGGACGTGGTCGCGGACGTGGACGCGGTGGACGTACCGGTGCCGCTGCTCGTGCTGCTCGTGGAGTAAGTCACTCGTCCTGTATGCCAATTTCACCGTACTAATGGTATCTAGTCCAAGGGTGAGGAAGGTGCAGAGGCTCCAGTCACTGGCGAGGGCCTTCCGTTGACCGACACCACCAACACCGCCAACAGCACCGAGGAGAAGCCCAAGACCGAGAAGAAGCCCCGTGAACCTCGTGCTCCTCGTGAGCCCCGCGAGCGTGGTCCTCCAGCCGACGGAATTCCATCCAAGAACAAGGTCATGGTCGCCAACCTGCCATACGATCTTTCTGAGGAGAAGGTGGGATTTTGACCCGTGCCGTGGAAAAATATGCTGATAATTTCATAGCTCAAGGAACTCTTCGCTGCCTACGAGCCATCCTCTGCCAAGATCGCTCTCCGCCCAATTCCTCGTTTTATGGTCAAGAAGCTTCAAGCACGCAACGAGCCTCGCAAAGGACGTGGCTTCGGTTTCGTTACTCTTGCATCGGAGGAGCAGCAACAAAAGGCTGTTTCTGAGATGAACGGAAAGGAGATTGAGGGTCGTGAGATTGCTGTCAAGGTCGCCATTGACAGCCCAGACAAGACCGATGAAGATGCTAATGCTCCAGCCGCCGAGGCTGCCACCGAGCCCACCAACGGGACCGCCGAGGCCACCACCACTGCATAAGCAGTTGTATTACCTTGTACGATGAGCGCTGTCTTGGGCGAAAGGAGATGAGTGCGATGCTTGCATTGCATGTAATCGGTTCGCCTGATTCGGCTTCGATGATGTGAGGGACGGACGCTAGTTATCACTTGCTACAAGAATGATACTAGTTCTCATGAATTTCTTTTGGGTGGAACGAAGAGAGACGACTCGGGTGGAACTGTTAGATGTGGACGGAGTAGTAATCAGCTCTTTGTCTGGCATCCTGCCTTTCTCCCTTGCGTACGCTCTTTGCTCGCACGATGACCTTGACTTTTGCAGCAAATGTCTTAGTACAATTTTTCCAGCACATTCTCAGGGTGTACTTCTAGAGGATTTTCTTGATGTGCTCTCGGAATGGGAAGGGGATGGAAAAGTTTTATTGACACTATTCTTCATTGATAGTATCTTGAATGGGAATGATAATACATCATTGAGTGTTGATATTCTTGATTAGACTGACGACATGATTTTGGTGACCTTGACCGCGTGTCTACATTCCTCCGAATTTGAAAAACGTAGCCTTACGGCCAGCCGCGCACAGGCGTCATGGGGCGGCGCCATTGGAAAGGGAGCAACCCACATTCGAGACCTCCTAACTTTCACACCTGGCACCCCAACGTTGTGAGACCCATTGTTTTACGGCGCATTGCATTGGTAAACAAGATACAGACTTGCTCTCTGCAAGTTCACCCACTTCAACATGGCTAGCAAGGCTATGTGGGAGGTTGATCCCGAAACGCGATCCAAGGTATGCCAGCAAGGCTTCAGACTGCCAGAGCGACTTCTCAAATTCGACCGACCTCTGACTGACCACTCTGTCTGTTCCTTTGCATAGCTCCTCGAGATTCAAAAGGTCAACGGCAACGATCGCTGTGTCGACTGCGGTGCCCCATCCCCACAATGGGCTTCCCCTAAATTCGGTGTCTTCATCTGCCTGAGTTGCGCTGGCGTGCACCGAGGCTTGGGCGTGCACATTAGTTTCGTGCGCAGTATTACTATGGATGCATTCAAGGCAGCGGAGATTGAGCGGATGCGGGAGGCTGGCAACCAGCCGTGGAGGGCATTCTTTGACAAGCATGCAGAGAATGAGGGCGCTGGCATAACGTGAGTCCCCTAGGATGGCGGCAATGTGGCTTCTACTTCCCTAGGCTAAGCTGATCCATATCCGCATGAAACAGATTCGACGATGCTACAATTGCGGAACGGTACAGTGGGGATGTGGGCGAGGAATGGAAGGAAAGGTTATCAGCCAAGGTCGAAGGAAAAGAATACGTTGCGTCTGCGAAGCCTGCGCCATCAGCGTCAGCCCCCGGGAGCTCGTCTTTCTCTGGATCTGCAGGCAATAGTCGAAGTGGAACTCCATCTCAATCTGCAGCATCGGGAGGTAAGGTCAAGGTCGACGATCGATACTTTGCTGGCCTGGGCGCAGCCAATGCTTCCAGACCAGCAGATCTGCCGCCAAGTCAGGGAGGAAAATATGCTGGTTTCGGTAGTTCTGGTCCCTTTCAGCCCGAGAAGCAAGAGGCTGCCCTTCCCGGCTTAGAAGACTTGCAGAAGGATCCTGTTGCAGCATTGACGAAGGGTTTTGGCTGGTTTGCAACCACGGTAGGAAAAACTGCCAAGACGGTCAACGAAGGATATATACAACCGACAGCTGCAAAGGTACGGCTCCTGATCTACGTCTTTATTTTGGCTTTCTAACTTTCTTTGTAGATAGGAGAGACGGATTTTGCGGCCCAGGCCCGGCTCACGGCGGCGCAAGTTGCGCGAGGCGCCCAAACTGGTGCCAAGAGCGTGGGAGATGGCTTCAACCGCTTCGTTGAGGGTCCTTCGTCAGGAGGGTACCGATCTACACCTTTAGATGAGAGCAAGAAGGACTTCTGGGACAGCTTTGCAGAGGCGGGTTCGAGTCGACAACAGGGATCGAGCCATAGTGCTGTAGGGACGAGTAGTATCAAGAAGAAGGGCGATGAGAATGCTTTTGGTGCGAAGAAGGATGGTGATGAGTGGGAGAAGTGGTAAGGGATCGACTATGTATGAATAATCTCTGCGCGTTTTGGGCGGTAGAACTCTGAAATTAGATGCTAGCATACAGTCCTTGCTCTTGTCCGATATGTCGTTCTGTGGCATTTACCGTGCTTTTGCATAGCGGATAGACAGAAGGTCTGCCTTTCACGTAACTGCAGTGACACTATATAATCCGCCGTCCCCCGTTCCCCTCCTCTTTTCAACAGCTCTAGCTAGTAACCCACATATTCGCTTCACGAACCGTTTCACGGAGAATACGTAGACTTGATCCACACCACATATGGGGCACTCAGCACGGATATTTGCTTATTTTGGCACTTATTTTGGCTCTAGGACCTCTCGGAGTGACCTTATTTCATGGTCTTAATCTCACTTCTCGTCTTCTCCATTTGATCTGAGAGCCATTCTCGTACCCCAAGCTTAAGTTCTGTGATAATGGCTACTTCGGAGACCACCCTGCGGTTTCTCCAGCTTGGATGCACGCACCCAACTGATATTTGAACGTTCTGTCCAATCGCCACTTAGTCCAAGTCGCCATATATTGCTTCTTGCCAGCTTTTGACTGGCTTGTGGTCGTTTTTCTCGATGGCTGTCCTCGAGCTATGTCTAGTTCATACTCCCCACCCCATGGCGCAGTGCGGATATACAAGCCTTTCGCGTCTTCCATGACAAGTATTCATTAGGTCTTCAAGGTAAGAAATGATATGTTTTCCATCATGGGGAGACCACAGTCTGGGAGATTGGCTTTGTAGACTGGATTTGCGGGATTCATTTGATCGTGTGGCAGATCGCTCTAGGCATGGCTGGAGTTGCAAAAGCTCTCTCTTTACAATATGAATCTGTCTGTCTCAATAGTCGAATCTACCTACTTTTGAATTGTTGTGATTTTGCTCTGCCCTTGTTGCGGAAGTCCCAAACTAGGTTATTCAATAGTGTAACTTCCAGTTGCCTTTTGGTCAAGAACTGTACTAACCACTCTATTGTTGCCAGCAAGGGCAGGTTTGTGACGTGAGAAAGATGAATATCCTAAGTGTAAGTCCTACCAGAGAGCCTATTTATAGTGTGCAGTTCATCGCAAGCTTGACTCTACCTTTCGTGTTGTCAATGGTTATATCTATTGTCAATATATTCTACTTGTTGGCATGGACGAGAAAGTCTTTCTACCCCGCCTCTTCCACAACTTGAAGAGGTTATTCTCAAGGGCATCCCGGTGTTGTATACTGCCTCTTTGTGTCTCGCCTCATACTGTATCTTCTATCTCTCGCAGCGATTCATCTGTGCTTGCCTTTCAGATGGTCGAACACTATTTGTGGCACACTCCTAAAGTCGAAACACCGATAAATAGATACCCAATTTCCGTTGCTTGTGAAACTAATACAACGCCTACGGAAGCCTGTAAAGTATACCCAATTACTGAAGTGGCTGTATAACAGACTTGGAGCAGTATCGAGATAGTGGCCCTTGGGAAGGTTAAGGAGCAGAGTAGACTGACGTAGTTGAGACTCTAGATGGCCTGCTTATTAAAAGTTGTTATTTGTCACCTGGTCCGCCAGTAGAGATGTGCCAGATACCTGCGAAATACAGGATCAGCTATAAAGTAAGCGTATATGCATAAGGAGCTGGTGGCCTTTCCAAAAGTTATTGAAAATTATAGTAACAATAAAACTATTTTGCAAAAATTCCGATTCAGTGTTGTGCAGGACTATCAAGCCAATTTGTTACAATTTTGGTGTGTAAGAGTACGTTTTATCACACAGCACAAGGTTTCTAATGACATGCCTTTGCATTAAGGGCACAATATATGAAAATACGATATATGTGGCAGAATGTAACGGTGTGTTTCGAGGAACCAGCCCTGAGATCGCTATCAACAATAAAGTGAACCAGCTAGACTTTCAATGCGGAGGTATGTGGAAGCTGTACATCAAGCCAGCACAGAAAAAGGTTCCCAAATTTATGGAACAATCATACCTCCTCAGCCGTGCTTGACTCAAGATTCGAAGATCGTATTGTCAAGCCGGAGTTTCTCCGAAATTCTTGAAAGAGGCCACAGAAGGCTGTCAGCATGCTGCCTGTTCCAAGCCTAGTGAGACGGAGGATTATTAGAATGATTTATGATAGGTGCTAGATGCAGAAGCCTTTATAAGGGTCTAAATGAGAATGTGGAGTGGGCTTTGTGTGGGTTTCCTATGCAACTAATCTCGACAATATTCTTATGAGCTCCAACCAGGAGCAGAGGGTTCAGAAATCACAGAATAGACATTCATTAATCATTCCCAAAGTTCTATCATTACAGGTAAGGGCCATGTTCTAGTTCAGCCTCGGCACCTGAGATCATACCATCTGCTCCGTATGCTCCAGTGCTTTCTCGTTGATGTTCCGTGAACCTGCGATATGGTCTTTCCATTCCGGTGCAAAGCCACTACTCTGCTTCAGCCACGTCTCAAAATCCTGCAGCGTGGGTTCCTCCTTCCTCAACTCCTCAATATCGCCACCAAATCCATCCTCCTTGCAGTATTTAAACATTGTTCCAGCTTCGCGGTTCGTCAACTTAACCAAGGTCCCCACGAAGCTGAACGTCTCTGGCAGGTTTTTTTCCATTGTTAACTTGAAGATCTGCTTGGCTTCTGGGAATGATAAATCATCGCCTGCCAGTGTGATCGTCCAGCCCTTATATTCTCCTTCCTCGTTGAAGGCGCGTGCTGTGAAGAGGCCTAGGTCTCGTATACTGACAACCTGAAGAGGTGTATCTTGTAAACCCGCCCAAATAGAGGCAAATGCCTTGCCCCGAAAGTTTGGTGTGAGGTTGTCCATGAAGCAGACTGGCCGCAAGATGGTCCATTGCATATCTGAATATATTGCGCATCTGCCTCGCAAATATACTTCATTGCGCCATTTCGCCGCAAAGTGTGGGAATCGTGTCGGGTTGACGTCGGATTCCCCAGATCCACCGCGATCGATAGAGCTGTAGATAAAATGCTCTACTCTATTGACGATCGAAGCATCGATTAGGCGCTGCCAATTCTTAGCAGTTGATCATTCCTTGGAATTGGCAATACATACCTTCGCTTGACTCTCCTCCTCTCCAGGCTTCCCAGGAATGGTATAGCAGAACACTCCATAGAAGGGGCCATGGTTGGAAAATATTGGGTATGGGGAATTCACATCGCCTTCAACAACTTCTACGCTGGGGTTCGACGCGTGCTTTTCAATGAGAGCTTGTGACTTGGGTGATTGGATATCTCGTGTCAAAGCAATGATTGAGAAAGGGGGATCAAGGGGTTTGGAAAGAAGCGCATCAATGACTGCACTGCCTTGTCGGCCTGTAGCACCAGTAATGAGAAGTTTCCTCACAGCGCTCGGAGAGTCTTGAGAACTTCGGATTGCTTTGATGTCTATCATCATGCCTTGGACGAGAGCCTATGCCAATTTGGGACGATGGAAATGGGAATGGAACTGAAGAAGACTGCAGGAATGGAAGAACGACGATGCATACTTATGCACAGTGGGAGAAAACTTTATCTGAAAGCCTCCTGTGCGCCATCGTAACCGTATCGACTCGGAAACCAACGCTGAAGCCGCAAATCGGGCACCAAGTCTCGCCCAAGAACCTTGGAGCCCTGGTCGAGATTCTTAACCGTTTAACTATATACTTCTCTTACTCCTTGTCTGGCCAGTTCAAAGCATTTACAAGAAGTCCAAGAATAGGCACTGCTTGGGAGGAATCGCAAAGGTATTATATGTGACATATAAGCAAGTCGTATAGACTTGGCATTTGACTTGGCCTCGACACGCTTGGCATGGGGACTGCTTTTATATGCCAAATACCGCCGAAGGGAGAAGACAGGGCGGACAAAAAAGCCACGTCACGGTATGACAGGCTTGAGCATTCATGCAGCGACTCAGTGCGCACCGACGCTTGTTGGACTTCTATGCTGCCAGCCCAATGGACGTGCTCTGATGAAAAGTTGTCCAAGTTAGGGAAACATGAAGCGTTACGAACAAGAAACAAGAAACATGAGCCTCGGCCAAGCGTTGGGGCGGTCGTGAAGGGCAGAATGCTTATCTTATCGGAACCCACCACTGCCACAACACGTACGCAGACGCTTCTCTGTACTCCGAGGAATGTCATCCGAAGACTCGTACCAACCGACTTGTTCTTGCTCCTGTCGCTCATCTTGAAGCGGTATAGCTGGCATGGACGGGAAGAACGAGCCCCGTATCATTCAGTGGCTCCTCGACACCAGGCCTCTTTGGCCGGTCTCGAGGAAAGCTAGCCCGAAGGATGAGGTACAAGAACTCAAAAGTGTGGTAAGCACATCCCTACGACAAGATCGAAATGCATCACCAGAGCAGTACTCATGTCGCTAGGCATCAAGAGCATTGACACTGCTGTCGCCCGCCGAGCAGAAAGCGGTCTTGCAATTTTACCACGTGCGAGATGCTAAGATGAGTCTTGCCTCGCATTTGTTGAAGCATCTTGTCATCACCAAGTATTGCAATGTCAGCTGGCAGGATAGCAAGCTATCTCGAGACAAAAACAAGAAGCCTTGTTTCGTCCCTGCGCCGGATTGCCCCGAGCAAAGGCATATCGAATTCAACGTCAGCCACCAGGCCGGAATTGTCTCCTTGATCGCAAGTATTGGTTTCGAAGGCAAGGTGGAAGTAGGCACCGATGTGGTCTGCGTCAATGAGCGCCTCGCACACGACTATAAGTTCATTGAGAAAGATGGCTTCTTTGAATGGGTGGATATGCATGGAGATGTGTTTGCTGAACACGAGCTTAATGAAATGAAGCTTTACCCTGTGCTTCTGCATGAAGATGTGCTGATCGACAGTTTGCGGGGATACGCCAAGGATCAGATCTCCAGATGTCAATGGAGAAACCAACAGATCAACATCCCAGCCAGCAACATCCCTAATGGAATCCAGGGAAAGCCTATTCCCATCGACACGAATGTTATCATCGACGCTAAGCTCCGCCGGTTCTATGCATTTTGGTGCTTGCGGGAAGCATATGTCAAGATGACTGGCGAGGCATTACTTGCACCGTGGCTGAGGGAATTGGAATTCCGAGATGTCCAGCCACCAGCTCCGTGTGCTAGGCCTGAAGATTCTGAGAGCCTTGCTGTTGGAGAGACCCTAGCGGAACTCAACATATATTTCAAGGGCAGGCCGGTCAAAGATGTTGAAATGGATCTGGTAGCAATCGGTAGCCATTACATGATCTCGGCAGTGATCAGAGCGGCCCGAACGGTGGACAAGGAAAAGGCTGCCCTGGGCCTCTGGGAGCAATTGGAGTTGGATCGAGACATCTTGAGCCTGGCCGAGTATAGCCAGTAGGAATTTCTCGCAGTCAGCAGAGGATGTTCTAGTGAGGGGTTGTACCTACGGGGCTGGGCATCTAGACTCCGGATGGACCCGAGGTCCGTCACCATATACTCATGTTGAAGTGCAACGATTGGCAAGAACACAAGCTGGCAAAGATCCGCAGGACAAGATCAAGGGAGTCGTCGAGTCGTCCAGGCGTGACGATACCTTAATCACGTGATGCTAGGGCGCGTCCAGATTGGCTGGCATTCCGGATGGTGCGTTTCTGGCTTCCCCATGGGCCCAGGAACGCTAATGCACCGGAGTTTTTCCCCGCTTCTCCACCACATCATCCACACTACACACCCACAGCCACCGTCTTGGGAACAACACTGTTCGTGCTTCGGGATTCCTCATCACTCCTTCAACTCGGATACATCGTTCCGCGGTGTCTCCTTCCCGCTCTTTTTCTTTTCTGTCCTTCAAAGGCGATGGTTATTGATCACTTCAAGATAGAAACAATTTGACAACCTTGGAGCCCAGTACCACGGGAAGTTCCAACCAAGTGGCAAAGCCCGAACATTTCTCCAACATCTACACGACTCGCCCTGCCATTGCTAATTGCCGACAAAACCCCTTTGCCAATGGCCGAACTGCATTCGTCAATGGTCACGCAACCCAACGGCTTACCTGCATTATCTCGAAGCAGACTATGGAGTTTCCCCTCCGGACCAGGCGTTGTTTCAGAACCATGACCAGATATATCCGGGGTATGCGATTTGTTGCTTTTGTCAGCCCCAAGATTATGACACTGTTTCTCCTCATCTTACCATCAGACACGCAGAATCATGCCGCTCCTTGAAATAAAGACTTCCCCAGCCAATTTTGACTTTTGGGTTGACTTCCGATAAGACTTCCATCTCAAGACTGTCTCCAGAGGTATATCTGATTTTGATTGGCTTTTGATTCTCGTACTCTTCTTTTGGTGTCTTTCTTTGAATTCATACACAATATGCCCACCTCTTCGACAACAGAGTACTCGCCAGAGACCAGTCCAATGTTCAAGGACTTTGCCCTCACGAGTGGAGGCCATGGACCAGGACTGATCGATTTCAACGACAAGATCCAGAATTCTGACACGGAGTTCTTGCAGCACTTGAACAGAGTGGCAAAAGATGTCGGTGCTGCCCCTGCAACACGAACCACGACTGGGGCCTATGCTGAGCACATTGAACACCGGGACCTCGGGCGCCCACCAACTCAAAGCACAAATTTTACAAGCTCTTCACAAAGTTTGGAGCATACAAGTACGCTATCGAGTATCCGAAAGAATATCGGCTTGTCGGCCGAAGCGCCAATCTTAGATGGGCATGAAGTGCATAGTCACCTAGCCTGGAGTTCAGTACGAGTGATAATGCGAGAGCCTTTTGCCGAGTTCTTTGGTACTTTCGTAATGATTTTATTCGGAGATGGCTCCGTGGCGCAGGTGCTACTGAGCGGAAATAGTTTTGGCATCTACCAGAGCATTAACTGGGCGTACGTGCCAATCTTCCTGTCCAGATTCTAAAGAGAAACTGACCATTATAGGTGGGGCCTTGGGGTCATGCTTGGTATTTATGTCGCCGGCGATAGTGGTGCTTTCCTTAATCCTGCCGTAATGTTCGGTTTCTGCGTCTTTCGAAAATTTCCCTGGCGTCGCTTCCCGATTTACTTCGTGGCTCAAGTTCTCGGAGCCTTCTGTGCCTCGGGAGTTGTATATGCAAACTACATAACTGCTATTGACAAAATGGAGGGCCACGGTATTCGGACAGTGCCTCCGTCTCCAACCGCCACCGCTGGAATCTTCTGTACTTATCCACAGGCATTCCTTACAAAAGCGAGTCAATTCTTCAGCGAGTTTATTGCAAGTTCAATTTTGATGTTCGTTATCTTTGCATTGAAAGATGATTCGAATCCTGGTGCGATGGGCAAGAGTGGTGCGGGGGAGTTGTTTCCTCTTGCGTTGTTATTCTTAATCTTCGGATTGGGTTCTTGTTTTGGGTACGTCTTCCAAGAATTCCCTTCCCGTTTTTGTAACGCTAAGCTCATTTGCTAATGTGACTTTGCACAAAGATGGGAGACGGGCTATGCAATTAATCTCGCTAGGGACTTTGGGCCACGATTGATGTCCTACGCGGTTGGGTATGGCCACGAGGTGTGGAGTGCTGGAGGCTATTATTTCTGGATCCCAATGGTTGCGCCATTCTGTGGATGTCTCTTCGGCGGTTTCTTGTATGATTTCTTCATCTACACAGGACCTGAAAGTGAGTACCTCCTATGCCTTTGCAGCTCTTCTTGAAGCTTCTCGGTTATGTCAAGGTCGCAGGCCACTGAAAGCAAGAACTTTTACTAATTGTGTTTTCCACCCACAGGTCCCATAAACAGTCCCTGGCTAGGGTTTAAATACCTGCTAAATGGTGGATACTGGAAGAAGAAGAAGGAGGGATTAGAGATTGGGAAGGTATAGTTTCATGCGATGAAACCAGAAGTCTTAATGGAATAATGCTCCATGGATAAGGTAGTGCTATTCACAACCTTAACGAGTGGCGACGATATTGACGGTAGTAATGCGTACACGAATAACATTGCAGTTTAGTATTATCTGGATTTACTTACGATGGTTTCGGGCTTAGCTTATCGCTGTTTTCTTGCAGGGGTTATTTATAATGTCTTCTTTGTATGGAACTCGTTTGACATTCAAGAGATGCCGTTTCACAGTAGCTTAGACAGTTTCCAGCTTCATTTTACGCACTTTGGCATGGAGGCTTTAGAGATCCAGATCAGAACTCGGTGAATACAGTGAAAATCTCCATGATTCCTGCACGACCTGTTCCAATGAGAGGCACCTGCACATGCCTTGAGTTGAGCTATAAGGAAAAGGAGAGTTTTCAGTGATTAAATGGATAGTGGGTGCTTCACCCTCGGTTTTCCAATAGCCTAAGAAATCATCGTTAGAGGACCTCAACAGGACTACGTCAAACAATACCACTTGTCATGCTCAATATCAACAACAGTGTTCATAAAAGGTCCTCGATTTTGTTTATCTAGTCCACAAAGCTCCCAGCGTTCCATGACAAGATCTCATGCACCAGCAACCTTGTTTGCGAACACGCGTTTATCAATCTTGCCACACCGACTATCTTCCTCATAATCATCATGCAAGACAAAATCATCCTCCTCGTCACCAGCCCAATCCCCATCTCTCTTCAAAGACGCGACCTCATCTTCGAGATCGGTCCTATCAAGCGGCCCACCAATCTCACAGTTCTGATATCGCTCAACTCTCTCTACCCAGTATCGAATCGACTCACTACAGGGGCCCATGTCAGCCATCAAGTCAAAGACATCGATGCCCTTCTTTTTTCCCGGCCCCGAGGAGAAAAGGTCATCCCAGCCCTCAAAACGAGCCGAAAATCTGCTCTCGTCGCCGGAAAGCGCGTGCGCCAGCTGGACCAAGCCGGTACAGAAATCCACCCAGTGGGCAATGTCATTGTGGTCGAGCGTGCCCCGAGCTTGTCGGAACTCGACCGTTCGAGCTCGCCCCGCCTCCGATGGCATCAGGTGGCGAGCCAGGGCTGTGAAATTGACCAGGCGCCCTCGGGCACCCAGCGGCTCCAGTCCGGTTGCGGGTCCATTCATGAATCGTGAGAGGTTGTAGTCGATGTCGTCGTCTTCGGGCACGTAGTCGTCGAAGCACTGGACCAATTCTTTCCAGCCGAGTTGGGAACGGAGGGCCTTGATGGAGCAGTCCGCCTTTCCGACCACGGGGGTAGTTTCGTTGTCGGAGCGGTGTTTTGTTGTCAGCATCTGGCGGTTGCTTTCGAGGTTGTTGCTTGCGCATGGGTGGTTGGGTTGTCGGCAGGGTGGATGCAGGCGTGAGATCTCTTCCTCGTAGACGAGGATCAGGAGCGCGAGGGTCTTCAAGACTTTCAGGTCGGTTGGTGCTTCCACGTGGACGTGGAACCCGCATTGGTTGGTAATGAACACGCCGGTGCCGTTGGCTGGCTTCTGGAGCGCTTGGACGACTTCCTCGATTTCACGCCGGTTTTCCGCTCGCTGTGTGTGCATCACTGGGGACACGATTTCTAGTCCGATTGAGTCCCAGCTCGCCTGCCCTCTTTTGGGATGGTTACTGGCATTGACGATGTTGGGGAGCCATTCCGGCAGGTTATGTGAACCCACTCCACAAACGGTATAGTCTTTCGTGATCAACCATCTCTTATAGTCCTGGTGAGCCTTTTCTCCCCAAGTCATGGTGTCTCTGATGTCGAAGCGGGCCATCAAATCGTTATTAGTGAGGTGGTCGAAAAGTATTTGCTGCGGCTCAGTGGTATATGGAGCTGGAACAGCAAACGAATCGTGCTTGGGTCGTTTTCCCCAACTGTTGTAAATATGGAGTGGTGTGTCTCGGATGTTTGTAAAGGCCGCTGTTCGTCGAAGGGAGAGAGACAGGTCTTTAGCAATTTCCATGTCTGGCGAGAGCGCTGGAGAGGGGTTGTTCCGAAGTTCTGACTCGTGAAAAGCAAAGACCAGCTCTAGCTCAATGCCGTAAGTGATTCCCCTTGGTGGCTTTACTGAAATGCTTTCGTTGACTTTCGAGACGATGGCTGTTTTCTCCCCAGTCTGTATTGAGGACATTTTGGCGGTGATGGGTTTGGTTAGATGAACTTAGTATCGAGACCCAGAAGTAATTTCAGAAATAGTGAAAGAAATAGCAGAGAATAAAGCGTCTGTAAAGTGCTGGACGTGAAATAATTAGATGAGACAAAGGTGGTACAAATGCAGGTCTTCAGCAAGAATAAGAGCCCTTGTTCTTATCAATGTCAAAATCCCTAGAGTATCAGACTAGGCCGACTAGATTAGGCAGCTTGCACAATACTAAGGCTATATGCCACTGAAGGTATTTCTCGCCCGCCACTAAAAACTTTATACCTAGAATTTCCCACTTCGAATTGTCCGCACGTCAACTAAGAAACAACCAAGCCATCAAGCCCGTTCCTGTCGCTTACCGTCAAAATCTGGGTTTTCGCTCAATGTGACCAGAATCCAAGTGCAGACGGAGTATTCCATGATAGCCTCTGGGAGGCGAGACTGGAGATGCGTTGCTTTGCTCAATGGCAAGCGTCAAAATGTCTTTAATAGAAGTGGTAAAGCTGGGATAAGGTTATGGATCGGAGTAGATGCTATAGCATGATCGATGTACAAATCCATACGGAGCCATTTCATTCTGCTATTTCATTTCGTCTTTACCTGATAGTATTTTCGACAAAAGCTCAAGGGTGTAATCTAGACAGGTATCAATACAGATGGTGAAATGCTCAAGTACAGTCGCCGTCTGTGCCTCGTTGAACCCATGGCAAATTGTATTCGAGGCCAAACCCAATGCTCTCGGACAATGTAAATCTACGAGTAGAAAGTCGAGGCCAAAAGTAAAATATGAAATTTATACCCAAACAGTCTCTGTACGCATCACTTTGGAAACATCAAAGCACTTGCCTTCCATTATTGGTGTCTGGGTAATTTTGATAGGCAACAGAAACCCAAATATAAGCAGGTCAGACATCTGTCGTGCTATTAGCTGCCAGAGACAGTTTCCAAGACATGGCTATCGCCAGGTCCATGGATGGGGTAACCATAACGTGAGATTTGAACACAGGTAAGACAGCTTGACAAACTCAGATGTCGTCATCCTCTGCGTCTCCTGCTCCGAATTTCCCCCAAGAAAATCCCTTGCCTGATATTGTTTAGAAAACAAGCTCTCGTTCGCGTTGATTAAGATCACGTGACACAGCATATTTCAAGTTCGTGGATTGCAAATGTCATGTATTGTCTCTTGAATGGTTTTTGCCAGATAGATGCTACCCTTATTGGGGTCTCCCGCCCAGAGAGTCAACGCGACTCATGTCATCACGTGAAGATGGTGCAATATTAAAGGGGCAGCGACGGCAAGCGGTTTTAAGCGTCACGTGAACCGCCGACACCGAGAGGTAAGCTAGGATTCAGGTCAAACAACGACCTCGCAACTCCATTTCCACGCGGAATCATCGGGTTGTTTGATCGCAACACACACCTACCATGCTGAGAGCTGGAGCCAACAGCCTCAGACCCGAGCCAGCACAATCTGAGAAACATGGACCAACTCTCAGTACGCCCCGGCAAGAACCGGAGCCATCGGGGGCAGCAGTCAAAGGTGAGTGAGAAGCCAGGACTTGCGCAAGTCAACTTTCCAAACTAAGTCCGACATGCTAACCAGCGCGGAGCAGAACCTGAAACAATGCAGCCACGAGAATTCACCCCGTTCTCTCGTCTCCCACCTGAGATGCGCGCCTACATTTGGGATCTCGCGCTGCCTGGTCCCAGGGTGCTAAGCCTGGGCACGGGATTCGGCAGCCGGCGCAACAACGCGCACATGCTGTACTTCCCCCAGGGCAGCACAGCGCCCAATCCCGCCCTGTTGAGCACCTGTCGAGAAGCTCGCGCAGCAGCCCAGCGTCGGTATAAGCTGGTGTTTGGCACGCCGAACGTCTATGCCGACCTGTCCGGCGGCGACATCCTCTACTTCGGGCCGGAGTTTGAATCGGCGGAGTTCTCGCCGAGCACGGGCAACTTCTGGCAGTGGTATGGTATCTCAGCTGAGCAGGTTCGTGGTCTTCTCCCCTCTTTATTTCCCACCGAGGATAAAAATAGATGCCTTGTCATGAATATTTATATGAACTTCCTGGATGATGCTAACGTGACGCTCGTTAGCGAGAATGGCTCACCGAAGCGTCGCCTTCGCCACGACATATCAGCGGTGCGGACTACAAACTCAACACGTACACGCCATCTGTCCTAGCCGACCTGCAAGCCGTAAGGCACATCGCTCTCAGCTACACCATCTGGCTGCAGTACTGGGATCCGCTGGACGTCTTCCCGGAGCCAGCGGCAGACGGGGACGAGGAAGTCACGCGAGGGGGCGCGGCTCTCCGGCGGGATCTCGCCAGCTTTCCACACCTCTCGCATGTCACGCTGAGCGTGGACCCTTCGAATGGCGGCAATTGGGGCATACCGGGCTTCCCGGTGTTCGAGAAGCCACCGCCCGGGACGAACGACGAAATGGCCGACATTGGGGGCCTTGCGCCCGCCTTCCCCCTGCCCGGGGGAGCGAGCAGCAGGAGGGACTTTGGGGAGCGAGGCGAGGAGTTTTACCGGCAGCGGTACCGGTATCGAAGCGTGACAGCGAATCATGCCCGGAATGTCATCACGTCGTTCCGGTACCGGGAGGTGGATGCCGAAGAGAAATGTCCCGAGATTGAGATGGCGTGGGTGCTGAGGGATTGTAGAGGTGCCAAGACTTCTTAGTGCGTGAGAACTGGTAATCTGCCCAGGGGTGACGAAAATGTTTACGAATCATGATATAGCGACTTGGTTTTGGGTGTTTGGTTGGCACTTTCCAACCTAGATATAGACTTTGATAGAAAGTAGGCGTCCTTTCAGGCGGCTAGATGGTGTATATTGATTGGGATTCAGTTATGTTTTTCTAGATGGAGTCCATAGATGGAGGGATACAGGGCAGATTAGTAGACATCCGAGCAAATAGAGATGCAACACCTCAACGAGAAATGAGCTCTAGGTTTCTCAGCGCAAGTTGGTCGATGTCAGACGACGTTAAACGAGCCTCAAGATAGGAGTATCATGATTCAAGTAGTTTGATATTTCCAATGGTCTATGCTACCGGTAAAGTCTCTTGCTAAAATCAGGGTATCATTGCTGATCCAACGTTCCTTTCACTCTAAGATTCCAGGTGGTCTGAACTGAATTTTCTGACGATTTGGAAAGACAACCATCATACATCTAGTTCTGCCTCCGTTAGAGAGAGGGTATAACTGAGCAACTTTTACGCCACCAACGCCAATAAGCCAAATATGGATGAAAACGCCCCCTTGGCTACCGTGCCAATATGTTACAGTCATTAGGATCCAGCCTTATTCCTCAGCCGCTCAGGCTGACGCTTGGTCGGATGGTAGAGTATCTCTCTCTATTTGTTTCGTGTCATAAGTGATAGTCATAAATCTGGCTCCTCCAGCCTTTCAAAAGGCACCATGATTCAAATTTCCTGGTTGGGGTCCATTTCCCCACAGTGCGTTGTGAACATGTGGATTTCCCGACGATTGAGAATACTCATCATCCTCTGTTATCGGGGTTATGGGTTTCGGAGCTTGGGGCCACTGTCGCGAAGCCGCTTCTTGTTGTAGTCGTCTCTCCTGTCGAAGTTGTTCTAGGTATACCTGTGACGGGGGCTGTTCATAGGCATTCGGTGATACGTAGGCCTGGTATGGTCCCGGCTCCCCACTCAAGGCCATACCAATCTGCTGATTTGGCTCTGGATTCATGGACATGAATTTGTGGGGGTTATCTTGTGCAGGCCGAACATGGTACATGCCGTCGCTGATATCTTGACCATCTGCATCATAGCGTTGCCGTGCCGGAACATATCCAGAAGATGCACTGTTGAGAGGGTTTGGTTGTGCATTCGTGATTAAGCCGGCAGCTTCGTCGCTGCGCCCGCGTGCCGGTGTCGACATGGGCATTCCAAACTTACTCCGGCGGAATTCATTTGCGATGGGCAATTCTCCAGCTATGAATTTGCCTTCTTTGCCCCCAGTTGGCTGCAAAGTCATATCATTCTCGTTATCCGTATTCAAGTTAAAGGTTGCGTTCTGGTAGGATGGATCCTGCTCTCGGTGCTTCACTCCGATGAATAGCCATCGCATGCCCCGAGCGAAAGCTTTCACCATATCCCATGGATTCAGCGCATCGACGAAGGCCTTGAGGCCCAGGAACCCGCCTTGCTTGGGACCGATCATATTTCCACTCGGGCTTCCCGATGTAGGCGACATTGGGTACTTGGTGGGCGCAGCGTTATTGGCGTACGGCGCCCAGGGAAAGGCGAAGATATGCAGAAACGAGAACAGGGCCATCTCCACGCATTGCAGAAGGGCGGGGATTCCGATCTGAATATCCGGGTAGGCAATCAGCGAAGAAGGGGTGATTATATTCAGGCTGGACGAGGTAAGGAAGCTGATCATAAAAGACTGCCAGAAGGAGAGAAAGATGATGAGCTTGATGGCGGCCACTTTGAGAAACGGGCTGTGCGGGGCGAGATCCTTTCGTAATTGAATGTAAAACTGGATGATGAAGTACATGGCAAAGGAGACGGCAATACTCTCAATAACAAGGATCTGCGATGCGGTTAGCCCATAAAGATCCAAGTGCGAGGGTCAGCTCTCACCCAAACGTGTGCAAACACCGGAGAATCGGATGATTCGCAATATCTCCCGAAGTACTGGGTAACTACGGCTGTGATGGTCATGGCCACCCGGATGAAGCAATACTGGTAGATACCCGTCCAAATAATATTGAACCAGGTAAGGCCACTTCTTGGCGTCCTGAAGATCCCTCTTTCTCCACCACAACACTTCGCCAACCAGTTTACGGGCAAAACCCATGGTTTGGCTGTGATCGATCGGAAGTATTCCTTCTGGTCGTGTAGATTCGGCGCGACATAGTGACAGAGGAGCGCGAAGAACGACGCAATGGCAAAAGCCTCATAGCAATCCGAGATAACGGCGAAGTAAATTTCATTCGTATAGAAATACAGTTCAAGAAAAGACGCGACCGCATAGACGGGGATCATAAGCAGAATACGGATGATACTGAGCACCATTAGAGCCAGACATGGAGGGAACGCGGGGGCAACTTGCTGTCTTTGTTCATAGGGTTTGGTGTAGTGGAGCGCATGCATCCAGATCAGATAGAAGGAAACCAGCACCGCGATGAAGGAACAGGCTGCCGCTATCAGAATCGCCAGGTTATGAAAGGTCAAATTGCCGACGATGATTTCTTCCGAGGCACCAACTACGCATATTAGCTCCATCCATCCGGCCGGTCCTCCCAGAAGTTCATACTCAGCATATTATCCAGCGTCGCATTACATGTGGTGTTGAAGCCCATCGTGAGGGGCGTTCGGCAGAGGATCCCCCTCTGGAAGCAGCAACACCGCGCACCACAGTCGTCTACAGGCAATCCGTGTCGGCGCCAACTTGAAGCCCCCTCTGGTCGCGCTGCAGCAACGTGCTCTGAGAAACTCGCCGGCGGTGGGTAGCAGGTACAACGGTTCAGCTGGGTTGGTTGCTATTCCTAGGGCCCGGCAGCCAAAATCCTCCCTTCAATGCCGTGGTGGTGTATATTCGCGGTAGCTTGGGCGATGCTCAAGGAATGGTGATGGCCGTCAAGGTGAGGCTGTTCGACGAGGCGTGAAAACGACGGAAGGGTTGGGAAAAGATTGCAAGGTTGGAAAAGGAAAGGGAAGGGACGAAGATGTAAGAGGTGAGCGAGGCGAAGTGCATTCGTTGGCAGCAGGCAAGGAAGGTCGCGTACCGCCAGGACGGCAGTCAAGATCTGGTACAGAGGCGGGTCGGGGTACAGCACGCATGCATGTGTCAGCGCCAGAAAGGACAGTCAGAATAACAGGAACCGCAGCGAAGAAACAGCAGGAAGGGATGGGTATTCTGGGTGAAGGGAGCGGATGCTTAGCACGACTGAAGGGAAGGGAAGGGAAGGGATGCATAATTCTGGGGGGGACGGTCGTTCGAAAAGGTGCATACCCCTGGCCCGGCCCTACGTACTGACGGTCCGCTGATGCCAAGACCGCAATGTTAATCCGGCTGCGACCCTGCGCTATCCCCACCCGACTATTACCGCTAAATTCCCTTAGAAAGACGCCCCCATCCGACCCTCCGTCACGGGGTCTGGGCCATGTTTTCATCCACAGGCGCCCAGTCCGCTCGAGGCACGCCGTCGACAATATGTCGCTTACGGCAGCTCATCTGGCTAAGCTGCTCAGCCTCAATGGGCGCGTCGTCCAGTCTTTCGCGGATTGATGACAGCTGCTCCCCCGTCGCCCATCTCAAGTCTCAAACCACCCGCTGAAATTGAAACCGCAAACCCTACTCCTTTGGCGCACCGCCACGGCTCCCACAGGTCTGCGTCTGCGCCTGCGTCTGTGTCGGCGTCTGCGTCTGCGTCTACAACGTCGTCTTGGCCTCGTTGACTTCACATCTACTAACTCTATCTCCGATCGCTAAGCCAGGCACTCTGCATGGCGCGCCATTCGAACCAGCCACGTCTTTCACGTCAACGGGACAAGGCTGAGCTGGCGCACGAGGCGGCGACGAAGGATACACCTGCGTCGTGTCCTGCCCCAGCAGGATGGGTTTCCTTCGTAACTGCAAGGTCATTCTCTGCGCCAAACATGTAGCACTCTGTAGATCGTCATCACCTCACTGGACGATCAGCGCGCCGATGGGGCGTGGGCTGGTCAGTTCGACTCCTACTCCAAGCACCACCACCACACAGGGCTGGGAGCCTCACCCAGCGACGACGAGCTTGCGACCTTGTTGCAGATTGAAACCTGCCCTTTATGCACCGTGAAGAGTTCGTAATGCCCCGACCGTGATCGAGCCCAAGCTCCCTCGACTTGGCCAGCTCCCACGGCCTTCCGGGCTCACGTCCCTTTGCGGCTCCATCTCATCTTTTCTGACATCCTGCACCGAGTCAACGGAGGTTGCATAGATGCTTACCATGGCTGAATCATCAATGGTTTCATGGAAGCTCGGCTCACTGGGAATCCTTCCCGCTGGCGAGCTTCGGATACACAGGCTGTTGGCACCTCCGGCCCGGATGGTTCGTCAGACTTTCCTTGCACCGGCGGACCATTAAGCATGCTTTGCTCGTACGAGCTTAAAACGGCCGAGACTCTTCTTTCGGCGTCAAGCTTTTCTCCCCCTTATTGGCGTCAATTAAGATTTGCCGTCGATTTTCCATCACATGTTCGCTGCACCCATTGGCGCAGCTACAAATAGGTCGCAAATTAAGCGCACCTGGCCGTTGCACCTACATGGCAGCTCTACGGAGTATGGCCCGCAAGTTCGTCTTCGAAGCCACGACACTACAATAAAATGGTTTTGATGGATGGCTACTGTGTTTCGTTTTGGGTTTGGTTTTGGAGGTTCGGGTTTGGATCTTGCCTTATTTTGATTCGGTGCAGTTGCTGCATCTTGAGATCAGTCATCTTCGTTTCGTTTCTCGAGACTAGATTTGCGAACCCGTTGTTGCACAGTCTCTACCTCACTCATCTCCCCCGGTGAAGTCTTCCGCACCCATTGAAAGCTCAACCCCATGTCGGTATTCACTTTCCACGAGATAGCATAACTTGCGGTGATTCAGTTTACCCTCACCCTTAGGGTCATGGTCAGAGCGTACTCGTGCGGGCTTTGCTAATAGGCTTGGGCAGCAGGTGAGCTTGCCTTGGTATTGGGGAATAGTCCTCAGCGCTCGACAACCCCATACGCCAAGGCCTTGCGATGCACGTTGGAGGGCTCGTGCTCGGCACGGAATAGATCTGAGGATAATGGAGACATCAGCATCAATTTTCGAATTTTCCGGGCAAATTGACAACACACCATTTAAGCGGGTTATCCGGCCAAAACGCAGCACTTGCTTCAGAAGATGCGTGGCCCCTACCCACGTGGCCCCGTTAAGCAATTTTGATGGCTGCTAACTCTGTGGCCACTGTACAATTCAGGGCAGTCTTTACTGCGTTTATGCTGTCAAGTCGGGGCTGGTAGAAGGCCAATGCAAGCTGTTATGCCAAGTCGGAACACGACTTGGTAGGAGGCTACAGTGTAGTCTTCTGCCTCAAGTGACGGAGGTATGAGGAGCTAACATGCCCCTTGACCAGAAGGGCCTTAGGGTATATATCTCCATACACACACATGGGGCCTGAAGAAGATGAAGCACTTCAAAACAATCTCGAACAATTACTTACCTGCGGTATATAATGTGAGCATTAGTATACAACCATGAAGTTATTTTTCTTAAAGTTTGGATCCTAGCTTGTTGTATCCTGTGCTATAAATACTCACTAGGGCTCTCGAGTACGTGTAATATTAAAGCTGAGGTCACCTTAAATGAAAGTGGTTGCTCAGTCCGTTCCCGTGCAGAGACACTTGTATAGTCCGTCTTCTACCAAAGCGATATTTTGAGCAGGGTCGTTATTCATAATATTTCCTCACGTTCGCAAGCGCTGGACAGTCCTGTTTATTGCATAGTAATTGGAAGCATCAGGACTCTACACAAGGAGTTTGAGTGCAAGCCAGTGCTCCTGAAGTGCCCAAGCACGTGCATACCAGTCAAGTATTAGACCTTCTAGAATAAAGTGCCCAATGGAACCATCGTCGCATTGCACAGAACGAATCGCGGCATCCAACGCGTATCCATTTGTGGCGAATATTCCAGAGATACTCGGTGACCTTTATCTGTGACCGCAGCCGGAGGCGGTCGCGTTGGCCTTCTCGTATATTTCTAACAATACGGAGATGCCCGTGACGCGATGCTTCAAGTAGCGTGGCACGACCAATTGCGTCGCAAGCTTTCCCACTGGTTTTACTATCTAATAATAGACATTTAACTATCGCTTATAAACCATCCCAATCGCTTCCGTTAGGGAGTCCCACGTGTATAGCTCCAGGGGCCGCATTCCAACCTTTCTCGATATTGCCGCCAAGCTCAAGTGCTTTCATGAAATCTTCATATCCTTTCCCCACCGCAGCATTCAAAGCCAGAGATAGGAAATCCCGGGATCTTTCTCTCTATGAAAGAGATGCAACCAATACAACCAGGGGCTGGCATAGTACCTCCATGTTCTATCCTACCACGACGGTGATATCAATAGGGCTGTGGCTGCTACTCGTTGCGAAAGAGAGAGTTCGCCTCCTTCGCCGCTGCGAAGCTCACCCATACCCACACCCGCTTTCAACGCAGTTGTGTTCAGCGTCCTTGCACCAACCTATTACATGCTCATCATGAGACCGTGATATCCAAAGCATCATAGCTATAAACTCTCTCCGCAACAAACACGCGCCCAGCTACCTCGCGCAGGCCAGCACTAGCATAGCATCTTCGAAAAAGCCCCGTTCGCATTTCTTGAGCCAAGGTATGGGAAAGCGACCGTCTATTCGCAATTCTGGTGAGTAGACAGACGTGCGGTATTGGTCCAGCTGCTTCTCGGGTGAGGTATGGACGTGCATGTCTGGATGGGAGGTCTTATCGAATGAGGGAGTCCTTCCACCTAAGCGAGACGTTAACCACGCTCTTATGTCGATGCAATACGGGCGAGCATTTAACTGACTGCTTCTTTTTCTTTTATTTCCACTGTGCCCCTTCATGTATAACTATACCGTGGAGGCGTTGTAAACTTACGGTGAAGGCATTGTGTACTAGGACAGATCCAAACCCTCCTAGCTAAAGGACTATCATGGTATTCTGGGAGGATTCAACAAGTAGGTATGTATTGTACAAATAATACGCTAGCTGAATCAGGTCATACTTCTTATAGCTATAAAGTTTAGAAGACAAAGTGTACGGTTGAGCGTGATGCAAGGAATCAAATAACGTGAAATGTGAATATATCCATAAGTTTCCTAACCCGACCCTGCCTTGATATTTGAGTTTTCTCTTTGATATAGCTCTAGGCCATTTTCTGATACCTACCCCAGGCCACCAACATCAAAACACAAGTAATCAGAACAGATTATTATTTTCCCCCCAATAATTATCGAAAACTTGCATATATTACAAATTTCTACGGTGCTTTTGCACCCACTTGGAACCCAATATCAAGCCCAAAGCCCATGACCTCGATCTCAGGAAGCCACGTTCTATCACATTATGTATTTCCCCATCCCAAGACCTATAAAGAAGCCAAACCCACCGAGAAAAGAACCTCAAAAAACCAAAACTCCATGAAAAGCCCACGGAGCACACATACACGTGCTAGCTACCTCAACAACGTCAATCCTTCAGCGAGTTATCCTTCACCAAACCCGCGTGTCTCGCAATCTCCACGCGAGCATAGATGCTCAACAGGATCACCGCCATGAACCAGAGGGCGAAGACCACTACGCCGATCGTGACGCCGATCGTGATGCAGAGTGCCTTCCGCCGGGCCTTTTTCTGCGCCTCGAGATCAACCTCCTTGCTCGCCTGAGAGGATCATTGTCAGCATGCATCCCACGCAATAAGTCCCTCCCCAACTCGCGACAGCAGAAACTCAACATACCAACGGGGCATCCTCCAAGCGGCTCTCGAGCCGCTCAATGCGGTTCAACAACTGGGCGATCATGTTCTCGCGGACGCTGACACTATCGGTGGTGTCCATGACGGAGCTCCCGCCCCAGAGACTGATGCCCGGGTCCTCGACGACGCTCTCGGCATCCTCATCGGCGCCTGCGTCGGGGCCGGCGGTGCTTTGCTGCGATATGCTGGTGGCGGTGCGCTGGGCGGGCTGGTGGTGATAGTAGGCGGGTGGCAGCGGGGCGCGGGAGGAGACGGTGGATGCCCGGGAGCGGAATGAGGGCGGTGCGGAGTTGGGGATGCCGGTGTAGTACGAGGGATCGAAATGGGCCTGGGGAACGCCGTCCTCGACCATCGGGACCTAGGATCATCTCAACGACTCTGCTCTGCTCTGCTGTGCGCTGCTTTGTTCTGGCGGGCCCGCGACCTTGATCGTCGTGATCATGCCATACATCGTGGATGTGATGAGGGGAGGGATGGAGCGCATACCCGCTGATATGTCTGAGCCATGGCAAAGAGGGATGAAGTCCTCGTGCTGCAAACTCGCCTGCTGGATCTCTCTCGAAGATCAACTTCCGGCCTGTCAGCCTATTCGCTTGGGAGGGTCAGCAGAGGCGACTAGAAGTGTGTGGGGTAGCTTCCGCGCGAATCTGATCAACAACGGTAGGGTGATTACAGAAGCCGGAGTCGAAGGCGAGAATGGAGTAATATGTTAGGTGTCAATGATCCAAGGCCATCAAGGACAGGAAAGAGCAGGACAGGAACGGAGGCGAGTGGTGGTGGAGGTTCCAAAACTGGCTGCCTATCGGCTCTCGCTTGTGGTAGCTGAGGGCATGCGTCAGCAAGTCGGGTCATCTCGCCCGGTGCACTTCAGCTCCAAGCTATGCACCAAGGCTGTGACGCCGAAGAGTCGTGCTGCGGAAGGAAGGGAAGGCGAGCTGTGATTGGGTGGGTGGTCCAGTTGGGCTCACGACTGCATCCCTAGAGGGGGCTGTGTTGTGGGTGTCCAAACCCAACGTCGGCTGCTCTTTAAGCTTATTCTCAAATTGGGGCCGCAGGGAAAGTAGCCGTCGTAGCGTCCCGTCGCCTCAGGCACACGGCTGCATTGGTCGAATTAGACCAGCACAAGATATGCACTTGTAGATCAATCTATGGTTAAGGGTCTCATATTATTCGTTCAAACTATCTAAAGGCTAAGAGACGTCCGATGCATCGCTCGGGGTGGTATATACAATCAAAGAGAACTATACAGGTGAGCGAGCTTAATCACTGTCCAAAACCACCACCTCCGCTTCCGCCTCTCCGATGCTCTCAAAGGAGAGGACGTCGCCGGCGTGGACATTGCTGATGAATGCACCGTCGCCCTCACCCAAGACGGCCTCTTCGCGGCCATCGACGCGGACCTTGGCACTGCCGCTCTTGCACATCGGCACGTGGACGTAGACCCGTCGGCTGGTGTTCTTCACCGCGTTGGCTCCGACGGTCCATTTGAAGCGCTTGTCGACCCCGATGATACCGGCCGCCATGACCAGATCAGCATGGATCGGGATGGTATCGGGGAGGGTTGGTTCGGCTGCCGTTTCTTCGGCGGCGGTAGCTTGCGGCCCAGCCTTCAAGGGCGAGAGAATGGGCACGAAGGCTGATCGCTTGGCCTCCTCGGGAAAGGTCTTGGTGTGATAGCGAGGCGTGAGGCCGCGAGCCCAGGGGAGGGCCCAGATCTGAAGGAAGTGGACGGTCTTCTTGCCCTCGTTCTGCTCGGAGTGCGCAATGCCAGAGCCGCCGGTGGTGAACTGCACATCGCCGCGCTTCATGCGGAAGAAGTCGTCGCCTTGTGCGCCCTCCTTGCCCTTCTGGATCATGCTATCGCGGTGGGTGAGCTCGCCTGACAGGATGTACGAGAAAATCTCCGCATCACGATGGGGGTGGGTGGGAAATCCCTGGCCCGCCGAGACGCGGTCTTCATTGAGCACGCGCAAGCTTCCATAGTTGGTGAACTTGTGGTCGTAGTAGTTGGCGAAGCTGAAGGTGTGGTAAGTATCCAGCCAGCCGTGGTTGGCATGTCCCCGATCGCTGGAGCGGCGGGGCACAATTTTAGCATTGACAAGAGCTTTCGACATGGCTGATTTGATGGCAGATGTCGTGCTCATGGGGATGGGATTGGCTTGCGTGGAAATGGTTGCGGTGGTGGTAGTGGTCGGTGCGATGGTGTTGGACTTGAAGCTGTCGGTTATGGTTGAGAGTAGATGCCGGAGTGGATGTGAGTAGAGGATGGAAATTGTTGCAATGAAAATGGAGGTTGCGAGAAGAAAGAGCTTCATATATACTTCGGGTTGCAACGTGCGAGAAGCATGGAGAGGGTTGGAGAAGGGATTAGGGATGATTGGAAAGAATTACCTGTGGCTTACTTGTAGCTGCTTGCATGCGCTTGACGGCTTTGATGCTTTGCAAAGATGGGAATGTCCATTTACAATTCTTGGGTCAGCATGCGAATTTCTGAATCAGCCGCGCTAGAGCCGTCTGGGTTAGATCAAGGTGGATCAAGGGTCCGTGCATGACGTAGCTCTCGCTTATCTGCACCCAGAGGCATCTCATTACACGGATTACCAATCAGAGCGGCAGCCTTTCGTGCCTTGGTGCCTTCCAATCCAGGTCGCGGAGCGTAAGGTCAATGTTATTCATCAAGCCACCCAGTGCCGCGCACGAGGTACCTTGAATCTTCAGCATTGGCATGCCACGTCGGAGAGCAGGCGACATACCACCAAGGCCAAGGCTGTGGTTACTCAGCAAGCCACCAGCCCTCGAGCAAGAGACACGACAAGGTGCGAATCCCGTGTTCTGACGTAGCAACTTGCTACGAAGCGGCTCTCGACCTATGTAGGGGAGGGAGACACCACACGGTCCTGATCTGCACATTGTCTAGCCAGTCAGTTCTTCTCAGCCCAAGCGAAGGGTAAAGTCTCAAATTATCTCGGCCTCATGGAGTACGTGCAGGTTGAGAAGCAGCAATGGTAGTTGACCTATATTTTGTACTTCCTAACCTCATCCCTCAATTATCTCTTTTCCAAAGTCCCCTGCGTTTGGAGTTCCTGCTGCTGAAGCGGAATTCTGCTTTGAGCTACCCCTTCTTTCCCCCTAACACGCCCCCAGCTCCACCGCAGCCAAGCAAGTTACCGACAATGTCCCCCAGAGCGACACCGTTGCTTGCACCGTTACATTCCTGGCCATTCGGAGGACTCGGGACGAGGTTCTGCGGTGTACGTGCCTGTATATGGTTAGAGAGCGTCATTGAGTGGAGGGAAAGTCCTGACCTCAAGCGATGCTGCAGGTGCCGCCATGGCAGCGGAGAAGAGAGCTGAGCAGGCAAAGAGGAGTGCGATTTGCATATTGGCTAGAGACGAGCTTTAGGGGAGATGACTTGGGAGAGTGGTTATTCAAGACTGCAAGGTTTCAATCGGGAAAGATATGTCTCTCAGAAGCAATGAGGATTGCATGGTCCCAGTCGATTCTAATAATTCTACAAAGTACTTATGTCACCGGTTCTCCGCACGTCGCCACTAAAGGCCTGATGTTGCAGATCAGCTCAGAGAAGAAGTTCGCCATGCCAAAAGGAAGAGAGAAACACGAGGATACCGAGGCACCTCCAATTTTGGATCCGTCATTCTGACTTGATCTCCGCAAACACTGTCCAGTAATGACCAACCGAGAAGTCTCTCCGCAACAAGTCCATGGCTAAAAAGAGGAGTTATGCATCGCCCGAGGTCCCTCTTCTTGTCGATCACGGGCGATACAGACGACGTCCCGCGTATGAAGAGGCATCCTAACTCAATTCGAAAAGGGCGGTCGGATTTAGTCCGAAGTCCTGAGTTGAGAGGCTTGGTGGCTTGAGCATGTTGAGGAGCCAGCGTCCGTGATTGAATGGACTCGGCAGTGTAGCGAGACCAGCCCCTATTTGTGTTGCCGAGGCAGTTCCCCTTTGTAGCTCCAGCCATCCACGGTAGTCCGCCGATGACAGAATCAAACAGTGAGTGGGGTTGGTCCATTCCATCTCATTGCATGTTCCGCTCTGGATAAAATAGCTATGCGTGAAGCAGAACTTGGATCTCCAGGTTGCATTACTTATTGCAGTGCACATGGTCTTAGCACAGGGTTCTGTATACATTTTCTGTTCGTTCGATTAGATATCTGATGCCTTGACGGCCAGGGTATCAAGAGATGCAAAGTATGAAACAGCTTATGCACTCTTTCAGACCAAAATACCATGCCAAAAACACCGTCCGTCCCATTTACTCCAGTCCATGTATCAATCAAAGTGACGACAGATTTCTTGTACACGCTTCCTCACAGGCTTCCTTACATTTCTATGATACAAACGGGCATCAAGTTCCTATTTCAAGCCCCACCTTTCTTTAGTTGTGTGCAAAGACCAGGAAGCTGACAAGGAAGGCCACCAAGAAGCCGAATTCAGAGGCCGAGCCAACACCAGCTCCAGAAGACTGGGAGGGTGCACTTGCGCGCGCACTTGTGGTGGATGCACTCGACGCGGAACTGGACTTGGAGGTGGTGGTCACGGTCGCGTCAGAACTTGCAGTGCTGGTGGTTGAGGTAGCGGAAGCTCCCATCGCCTCAGATTTAGTGGTTGAGGACGCCGTTGACTGTGTTGATCCGGACGAAGCTACCGGCGTAGCAGTTGCACCCGAAGCGCTCGTGGTGGAACTGTTGCTGCTTCCATCATTACCAGAGACTAAAGACTCCCAGCTCGGATACGTGACGCCAGGGCAAGCAGCAACGCACTTATAAGTGCTCTTGTATGCACTTTCGTACGTGCTTGGGTCATCCCCCAAGTTTGCGGGGTAGAACTGCTGGTTGCAGTTGCGGGCGCACTCATACGCACTGCAGGGGATACTGTCGGCATCCCCCAGGGACAGCGGGGCGGACTGGTTGGTCTCATACGCGCTCCAAACACCCGTTCCGCCCGTCAAAGTGAAGTCTCGGCTGTAGTCAAACCCCGAGGCATAAATGCCGTATGAGGAAGAATCCGGGGCGAATTCCATGGCGACGATGGAGTAGTTAGAGGCACTCGGACCGACACTTGCGGGAATCTGAACCGTGAGGTCGGTCACGTCGATTGTGGACGAGTTGACCAGCCAGCAGCATGGATTGGAGCCCCATCCGGGAGGGCTGATGGAGAGGTAGACGCGGTAGTTGGTGAACTGGGCATCGAACGAAGAAGACCCCATTGAGATATCATTCTGGATCATGACGTGCGCATCTTGGCCGGCGACCACGGGCGAGGAGATGGAGATACCATTAAAGGCCGAGACGCGGGAAAGCGTGACCAGAGCTATTGTAGCGATATGGCGAAGCGAGGAGGCCATTTTTGGAAACTGCCGTTGAATAAGGAACTGTAACGTGGAGAAAGAGCGTATCAAGAAGAAAGCGTATGCACAAGGAACAGAAGATGCAGAAGGACGAGCAAAAGCAAGTTGGATGGAGGTTGACGATGAAGCTCCTTCTTGAGTTGAAATGTTGCCCCCTACCCGACTAAGTGAGAGTATCGCCAAGCCTGAAGCGTAGCCCGTTCGGTGACATGGCGCCAGCCTTTGTGCAGGTTAGGCGGGAATTTAAAATTAGAAATGGCGCGTTCTCTCTTTTACCCAGAATGATCTCTTGGTTTTGCTTCCTTTGTCCTGTAGGTATCAGGGGGACCTATGCGAAACCCATCTTCATGATTTCTATCGGGCGTGTCACTCACTCACTCACTCACTCACTCACTCACTTACTCTCACTTAAAGACAGGTCTCGCCTGATGCTACCTCCTTCACGTGACGACCCCATCCGCTACCATCCGCAATGAACCCCACATAACCACATAAGTACGAGTGCAGCCACTCCATTTCGACAGACGGGAGCTGTAAGCCACTTTGAATTTAGCAAAGTAATGCCAGGTCAGTTTACGTCTAGTCCGGAGCGGTGACACTTTCGCTTGATCATGGCCCTGCTGCGCTTGCGGCGGCTCATTACTACCATGGTCAATCTCTCGCGTGGTAATTAGAACAACGCCGGAGACGTGCGTGCAGCCCTTCGTTTCAACAGCAGAAGCTAATCAGGTAGCGCAATTTCTATAGTAGATTGCACGTGGTTTGGTATGTGAAGTAGTTGGAACGCTCGAGCAGCTCAATCTATCTCCTGGGCTCAGTTACCATCGCTGGCAAGCACAACGAGCTATTAGGCACTGATTCAAGCGGGAGGCTCAACAAGACCAAGCTCTCGGTAAAAGGCATCTGAGCTCGGCTGTCGGCCGAGAAAGTCCATCACCGTCTTCATTTCATCTTGGCTGCCTCCCTTCTCGAGAATCCCATAACGATATCGGCGACCTTCCTGGGCATTCATGGGGTCGGCCTGGAAGACCGTGTGAAAGATATCATCGGCGAAGACTTGTGAGCTACGAGTTACCCGATCAGTAAATGGTGAGGCTCCACTGGCAATGGACACTTACTATAGATAGCCATAATAGCCTGCATCATAATCCCCCATGACATGACCGAAATTGCCCTCGCCATGCCCCCATTCATAGTCCTCGCCCAAGACCTCCGGACCGTCAATCTTCATCAAGTCTTTGCGCAGCTTGTTGTATTCCACGGACATGTTCATTCTCTCAAGTGCCTCGTGACTCGTCGGCTCGTGGACCATCATGTCAAAGATACTGAACTGGAGCACTCGCAGCTGGAAAAGCGCGCCATTTACATGCCTGGTGCGGATCAATTTGTTAATAACCTTGTCAGGAATCTGCACCGGCGGCACAGGCTCTCCGCCCTCCGACCTCGCCTTCCACGTCTCAAGATACCGAGGGGAAAGGGAAGAGTAATGCCGACTGAGTGATTGCAAGGTCGACGGGGTCCAACACCAATTCTCGAGCATCTGACTCGGAGCTTCCCCAAAGTCTATGACCATCATGGTGCCATGAAAGCGGGCGTAGAGTGTTTTGGATACGAGGTCATGAATTCCATGGCCTAGCTCGTGAAATAAAGTCACAAGCTCATCGTGTCGCAGTAGACTTGGTGTTTCTGCAGTGGGCTTGGTAAAGCTGCACACCAATGCGGTGGAGGGGTATTGCCGCGTCCCGTCTGCACGGCAAAAGCCCTTGATGGGTTAGAAACCAGCCAAAGACGAACATCCAACTGCAGGAGACTTACCGGCTGCACATTGAAATTGGCAGGAGTGCCATACTTCCCATCTCGTGGGAAGAGGTCAAGATAGAGGTACCCAAGGAAGCCGCCTCCTTCTTCTACATCATCCCAGACAGCAAAAAGCTGGACGTCTTCATGCCAGACCAGTTCACCTCCGTTGCCCGACTCTGCCAGGTCATTCCTCTTGTTCTCCTCTATCTCCACAAAAGTAAGGCCAAACAAGTGCTGGAAAATCTCGAGCATGCCATCTATGGATGTCTGAAGGGGAAAATACTCAGCGATTTTCTGCTGGTCAATGGAGAACTGCTGCTCGAGCATGATCTGCTTGTAGAAGGCCAGGTCCCACAAGAAGAAGCGGCCATCGAACGGTTCGTTTCTAGATTCGAGGTCCGCTCTTTTGAGTTGGATCAGATTTTGGAGCTCCTTCTGACCTCCCGAAGCCAGTCTCGATCGCAAGTCCTCCAAGAAAGTGTTCACCGTTTCTGGCGTCTTTGCCATCTTTTCCTCGATGCGGAAGGTTGCATGGTTTGGATAGCCGAGAAGGCGAGCAGCTTCGTCCCGTAGCAACATGACCTCTTTGAAAATGGGGATATTCGCGTTGCACTTGTTCTCGTAGCCAAGAGTGCAGCGCTTGCGGATCTCGCCATCCTTTGCAAACATCTGCGCGGGAATAAGATGGTGAAATTCGAACGTCAAGCGAAGCTTGCCCTCGTTTTCCCCCGTTCCCTTTTCCAGGTCAGAAATGATCTCGCTGGAGATGCCATCCAGCTGCTGAGGAGTAGCTCAGAAGCCCCCGGCTTCTTTGCTTTGGTTCTTCCGGAATTCCAAGCACAGCATACTCAAACGCTTCTGAATCTTTGCGAAGCGGGCTCTCTTAGGACCCGCGGCCAATTTCAATCCGTTCCGAAGGTATCCCTTATGCTGCTTGATAAGCAGCTGCTTTGACTCTGAGATCTTCTTGCTTCCCCAGAACCGCATCGACCAAGGCGAAGAGATCCTCCCGCATGGCTGATTCAATGGCAAAGTCGTTGAAGAGCCTTTGAGCCTCCGCTGAGGCATCTCTCAATTCTGGATCTGCTGAGACATCGGTATAAAACCCCAGCATATGCGATTGGGCATGCAGACCGTTCTCGGCATTGGCCAGAGGTTGAATGACATTTGCAAAGGTTGCGTGATCCGGACGCACAGCTTGGACGAGCTGGTCTTGGACTTTTCGCTTGTTCTCAACCACAGCCCTTGCATCAACAACAATTGACCCCGGTGTGCCATTGAAAAGCGGAGGGGCTTGAGGTGGCTTTTGCATTGTGTGGGAATTCATTTGGCTGGTGGAACAAGTGCTGTAAATTCGGCTGGAGAGAGAAGCGCATGCCCTAGAAAAGGATACTAATGGGAAAGTTCACAGCCATCTTACCCAGCTCCCTTTAAATAGTACCGCACTTGGATTTGCCATTGTCTGCTCAGAACAGCTGCAACGACGATGAAACGTTCGTGCAGCTGCCTTGGATATACCGTAGATGCCTGATTCTCACAATACTCTAGTGCGTGTCCTTCACAACAGAAATTCGGTCGGATCATTTGGTGGCTGCAATAGTTGGTTTCATTCGAGGCGGTTGCCTGTGGCTTTCTAAGCGTTCCAGTGCTTTATCACGTGGGTGTATTTGGGTGTACTAAGGTTTTGGACTGAAAAAGACTTGCCATACGCCCAATGGAGACTTGATGATGTTTGGTAAACGATGCAGTGTAGAATCGAAGTATCCTGACCACATTCCTTGGTGGAAATCCAAGAAGGTTGGAGCTCTGGCATGGAAATGACGATATTGATCTTGCAAATGAAAATAGAGTCATGTCACAACAAAAACAATCACAATTCCTGTTCAAGACAGGCAGGTTCATCAGAAAATCGCTTTTGTTGCATTTCCTAACTATCAAAAAGTACGATACTATCTTCAGTTTTGCTTTGACTGTGCAATTTAACCCAAAGATTTCCAAACGCCAACATGCTGTACCAAAACAACCGCTTCCAAACACTTGTGCACAAAGACTTAAGCAGCAGCAGCAGCCATGTGTGCCTGAGCTGGCTGGACACCAACACGCTCCTTGGAGAGAATGTCAACAAGAAGAGGAGATGGCTTGTTATCCTTGCCGGCGGGGTAGACGGCTTGGTTCTTCTTGTATCGTTGGACGTTCTCAATGTACATGTCGAAGAGGTAGGCAGAGTCCATTGGTCCTCCCTTAGCTTCCGGATGGAACTGAGTGGAGAAGATTGGGCGGGTCTTGTGGATCATACCTGGGTATTACGTTAGATTTTCCGACCCTAGAAAAAGGTGAGGGGTGTGCAGCTTACCTTCGTTGCTACCATCGTTCAAGTTGACGAAGTATTCCTTGTACTCGGATGGCAGGGTAGTCATATCAACAGCATATCCGTGGTTTTGACTGGTGATGTGGCATTGTCCCGTGGTCAAGTCCAAGGCTGGGATGTTGTGGGCACGGTTACCATACTTGAGCTTGATGGTACGAGCACCAGCTGCCAGAGCAAGAAGCTGGTGACCCAGGCAGATACCGAACACAGGGATCTGAGAAGACTCGACCAAACGCTGCAAGTGGTAGACGGTCTCCTGGCAATGGGTTGGGTCACCCGGGCCGTTGGAAATGAAAACGCCGTCAAAGTGGTGGGCGACCTTGTGGATGGGGAAATCGTATGGGAAGACCGTGACGCTGGCACCACGGCTAACCAAGCTTCGCAAGATGTTCTCCTTGACACCACAATCAATGACCGCCACGTGCATATCGCCGGTACCAGAGCTGACGTGGAAGGGTGCCTTGGTGCTGACTTTCTTGACCAAGTTGATCTGCTCAGGGTCAATGAACGCCTCGTCCTGATCAGCATCATATTCCTCGCCAATGGTGATCCGGGCAAGGGAAGAACCCTCCTCTCGCAAGTATGTAACGATGGCACGGGTGTCAACTCCAGTGATGGCTGGTACGCCCTCACGAGCACACCAATCGCTCAAGCTCTCTACAGCGGTCCAGTGACTGTACTTCTCAGCGTAGTCGGCAACCACAACACCAACACACTGGATGTTTGGTGACTCAAAGTATTTAAGGAGTCCGTGCTCATCGCGGGCCGAAGATGGCACACCGTAGTTTCCGATAAGAGGTTGGGTGAAGACAAGAATCTGTCCACGGTATGAAGGATCGGTCATAGACTCGGGGTATCCGACGAGGGAGGTGGTGAAGACAGCCTCACCCGAGACGTTAGACTTGGCTCCGAAAGCCTTTCCGTGGAATACTGGTCCATCCTGCAACGCTATGTTAGCCCAATTCTCGCCTCCAGACCGCTATCCTGCCTACTCTGATGGTGAAGGTTGCTCGGTCGTGCGAGATTGGAGTAGCACGAGGACGAGTAGCTGGCATAGCACGACCAGCACTACCCTCAACGGTAGCCAAGAATCGGGTCTGCTGGGCGAATCGGGCATTGAGAGCCAAACCGGCTGGCTTCAGGGCCGCAGGCTTTACGAATCGTGCAAACATATTGAGTAGGGAGCTAAGGATGAATTTTCGATGGGTTTCGTTTGTGTGTGGTGGGGAACTTTCAGTTCACTGAAGCTTTCCAGATGTGATCTGCCACTGGCTGTCAGCTTTTCTGTTAGGGGTTCGATGGCGGTGAAGGCTTCTGAGAAGCTACTCTATGGACCGTCATACCTGAAAGATAATCCTACGACACAAGGTGTTAGCAGATAGTCGCCAGCAGACGTCTTAAGGACGAGCCCGGTGCACATGTGAGTGCCATTGGGCATGTGTAGTACCATCTGGGTGACGATGGTGGGCACACGAGGAATGGGATGGACTGCAATTGAGGGAACACAGAGCCGGACCGCACATACCTGAGAAGTGAAGATTGACGGGCGTGCACTCATACGCGCGACGGTTCGACAGAGACAGCTGGAGCAGCTGGAGGGGGGTTTTGTGCAATGGAGATATAGAGGGTTGACGAAAACAGATGGATGGATGTATGGGTGTGGATTTGAGATGAGTTGAGGCAAGAGGAAGGGGAGGAGGATGCAGAGGAGTCACGGCAGGGAAGACAGAGTCGATGTGGGGTTCGATGATGCAGAAAGTTCCCAGCCAGCCAGCAGGCGAGCCAGGCACGAAAAAAAAAGTCGGGTAGTTCCTCCTTTGTGGGCACGCTCATTGGCCCTGCAAGCGAGCCCGATAGCCGTAGGGAAAAAGGCTGTCAAATTTATTTGTACTGTGCGTGGTGACCAGCGTCGATGGTCCCAAGCTACCGTGGTCCAATGCAGCCCAGCGATGGGCGCAGCCTTCAGCGTCCCCGTCAAGCTGTCTTGACTAGGTCCGCGGGGAGCAAAGCCGTTCTCAGCGGGTGCAGCTGCATGCAAGGCGAGAATTTTCCACTGGGGTGACTGTCTTTTTCTGCCCAGCGGCGTCGTGCTTGACATCACCTCGACTGAACAGAGCCCAGAAGCGGAGCCACGTGAGGCGACCAGAGGCACGGGGAGCGCTGAGAGGCATGTTCGTGGGCGAGCGAAATTGAGTTCGGAGGAGCTTTTCACTTACAGTCTTGTTGGCATATGTCTGTCGGTCCCGATGCGGTAAAGTGCTGTGTAACCCCTCGCCGGGACTTCCCTTCGAAGTCCTCGAGCAAGTAACAAAGCGTGCCAGGGTCCTGATCACCGGAGCACAAAAAGCTCTTAGTTGTAAGTACATTCCAGAGAGGCACGGGTTCCTCGCCTCGCATTGCGAATTCCTTGACATTGGTGCCACTGCTATGTCAAGAGTCGTTTCCATGATGAATTCATAAAGAACATAAAGATCATAAAGAAGCATCCTCCATAGGGCCGCGAGCGTTGTCTCGATGCTGTGTAGTATATCCTCCGGTTCCATCAAAGCAAAGTAGGAACACAAAGACAGAGGTCGGGACAGTCATGCCTCTCAAGCATCAATGACAACGTCGACACATTCCCTTCCCTGCGGGATCTTCCTGACCACCATCCATCCACCCTCCTCCACACCCACAATCAAGCCGTCAACGCAACATCTACGCCATTTCCAGTCCTCGCCCGGTTCTTGGAACTCAATCTTGACCCCATCAACCGCGTCGTATCCCAACTTCATCGTCTTTCCCTCTTCCTCAACCCCGTCTTCGCCTTGCCATTCCATCCCAATATGGCTTCCGTTTCCATACGCAGCTTTCATGACTTCCATGGCTTGCAGGCCGCTGGTAGCTCCAAAGTGCACTACTCGAAGTTGGCTGTCTAGCGGTTCGCTGTCCGGGCTGATGGTGAATCCTTTCTCGAGATTGGATACCAAGGTTGCCAGCACATAGCCATGAGTTTTCCGGGGTACTTTAATCTCGTCCTGGTCGCGAAGCAGAGTGACCTGCGCCCGGTATGCGTGGGGGAATGCTTTCCCTTCCGGTCCTTCAGGGAAGAGGAGGTTGTTCGCGGCGATTCCAAAGCGGTCACGGCCGTGTTTCCGGTACTCTGTGGTATCAGAATCGGCTACGAGCGTGGCATGTAGCCCGTAACTTGCAACAACAGCACCGTAGAGGGTACTCTTGGGAATCGGCGATGCCGTCTGGCCTTCATTAGATAAGACTCGGGTGCCGGACGAGAACTCCGCGCTGAAATTCGGAAGGGATTTCGGTATGCCATGTAAGAGCGTGCGAAGACCTTGAATATAGGGAGAGGCAATCGACGGGTTGGGGGACTTGTGGAGCGAATGGAAGAGAGCATTTCCGGTGCCGAGTGGTAGCTGTGCAAGAACAGGTTTGGTATAGCCACTGGGACGGGTCAGTGAGGTGAGCATCACCATCAAATATCTCTAACGTACCTCGACCTCAGCTCGTCTTCCAGTAGACCATTGATCGTATCGACCATACCCCCGTCTCCACTCAGCATCAGCACCGTTTGCTCTTGCCCTGCATTCGCTCCAGCCAGCAAAGTAGACTTCGCAAAGTCCTTGACTGAATCAGCACTCTCGGTTTTTATGGTAGTGTAACTGCTGCTACTCAGTCCCACCGCCGTGAGCAGCGGAAGAAGGATCGCATCGTAGAAAGCTGGCGCAAGGCCGGTGCCGGACAGAGTAGAGACGAGCACATGTATATTCTTTCCGTCCGCAGGGTCCAGCCATGTCGGGAGGGTTTTGAACAGGTGAGCATCTAAAAATGGGCCCGGAAGGTGGGTCAAAGAAGTCGATCGGAGTTCGAAAGGTTGCTTGTCAACGGACTTCTCGGGCGGTGGGATGTAGAGAACCCGGTATCCTCCTGCTGCTTTCGCGGTGACGACGGCAATTTCTTCATCTTTCAGGCGCAACATGTGACTGGATGAATCAGCGCTGGCCCAGCTGAGCTCGCCATCGCTGTATTTCAAGCTCGTGGGAGCTATATCATAGACGCTGGTCGCATTGCTGTCGCTATCGCTATCGCTAGCCGGGTAGGTCGTGTCGGGGCTCGCAGATGCGACCGGTCTGGAAGACTCCATCTCCTTACGAGGATGCGAGATGGATTGAGGCTATACTCTTCGGCGTTGGGGGATGTTGTGCCATGACAGAAGAGTCCACGGCACAGAGGAGGAAAGCAGGCATGCTGACAAGGAGTAGTCAGCAGCGGGTGTACAAACATAGTGGGGTAATCGCGTCATGACGGGACGCAGATAAGCGATAAGCAGGCCCCAACGGCTCTTTCACACACCCTGCACTTTCTATCCTCCATACTTCATGTATATCTTCATGAGTTTAAGCAGAGATATGCTTACTTGAGGCCACCCCTGTGCCATCTTTCCAACAAACACCTGAAATACGCACCAACGGAAAGAGTATCCGTCTTGTATTTATCTTGCATTTGAATTGCTAGCTAAACCTTCGCTCCCTAATTTACAGCAGTATTCACATTCCTGCAGCTTCCAACCCAAACCCAGGTATTGCGAAGAACAAATTTGTTTTGAGCCAACCAAATCGTAACCTTACTCTCACAAACAGAACACAAAAAACATACCCGTGGTCTCACATTCCGTGATGCGTAGAGATACAGCTCAGCCATGACGAACCAAACAGCAACCTTCAAGACACCTGTGCACTCTCCGCCTTCAAGGCTCTCTTCCCCTCGCGGTCTCTAGGTTCAAAGTCCAACGCAATGAGAGCCATGTCAAGGATCTGCTGGCCGTATTTCTCCTGGACAAAATGCGCCATCATATCCATCCCAGCCGCCGCCCCGCCCGCGGTCCAAATGTTGCCATCCTCAACCCACTGCACTCGCGCCCACTTGACGGCCGGACGCAACTTCTCTGCGAGCGGGAGTGCGCTGTGGTTAGTCGTGGCAGCTCGCCCATCGAGCACACCCGACGGACTAATCGCCAGACCACCGGTGCAAGTGGTGAAGATGCCTTTCCCGGCCGCGACGTGCTTCTGTAGGAACGCAGCGTACGCCGGGCTCAGCTGGAACGTGGCTGGATCAGGGCCGCCGATGAGTAGGTAGTCCAGCTCGGGACAGTTGTCGATTGTGGTGGTCGGTGTGATGGTCATTCCAGCCGTGCCTGCAATGGGGTCCATGGTCTCGCCGATGTGGTGGAACTCGACATCGGGAGCGGCGGCCGTGGTTCCTGCTGGCACGAGTCCCATGTCCTCGAAGGCTTGCGCCAGACTTTTCGAGCAGGAGGATAGGATGTCGAGCGGACCGGCGACATCAAGAATCTGATAAGGGATGCAGAGACTGCCAATTGAAAGCTTGTTTGCAGCCATTTTGCGGATTAGAGAGACTTGACGGTGCAGGATGTGGTAGAAAAGTAGAATTGTAGAACCGATCGGTACGGAAAACTGTATGACTGAGGAATGCTGGTATTGCTGTTTACTTAGTCCTGCGTTGCTCCTCTGTCTTATACTCGTACGTCGGATTTACGCGAGACGCGGCTCGCAACTCTGGATATCCGACGGCTCAATTGTCGATGCCCACTGCATCTGCATCTCGGCCACTCGGCGCGAGGACAGTTTGGCAACGCCACTGGGCTTAAAATATCCAGCGCAAACCAGCTCACTCTATTAGAGTCCATCCGTCTTACAAGCATAGGCGGATATTCCCGTCGCGGAGGTCGGACTTGTTGCGACTGCTCGCTTGTCGCCAATGTTTCTCGAGCACATATGAGCACAAACTAAGTCGCGTAGAGTCGATTTTGATTGTGTATCAAGGACGTCAGTAGTAATGTCAGCAGGAATACAACGTAGAAGGTTGTCGGGCTCATCAATGAATCGCCATGTCTCAAGCAGCAAGTAGCTTTGAAACTCTCTTCTCCAAGCTCTCCTCAAACGCCTTGACCCCATTATCAAGCACCTTCATCTTCCCGCCCTTTAGCAAGAACACAGTCCGCCTCCTCAACTCCTCCTCCTCATCGGTCTCGTCGTCTTCATCCTCACTGCCCACGTCAACCTTCTCTCCCTCCACCACCCGCCGAATCATAAACCGATCGTGACTAACCACCAAAACAGCTCCGTTCCAATAACTCAGCGCATCAGCGAGTGCAGTGACAGTGTAAAAATCGAGATGCGTAGTAATTTCATCGAGGACGAGTAATTGCGGTTCTCTCCAAAGGAGCATGGCTAGCGCAAGTCGGACGAGTTGTCCTCCCGAGAGTTTGGTGATCGGGATGTCGGACGCGGTGCGTCCGGGAAGTCCAAGCGACCCGAGCAGACCGCGGATTTCGCCTTCGTTCAGAGTGCCCTCTACGTCACGCGTCAGCAGCGTGAGAGCTGTAAGATCAGACTCGGAATATCCTAAGGTTTGGAGTTCCTCCACAGCGTGTTGCGAATAGTAACCAAGGCGCAGCCGAGGATGTCGTGAAACGGTTCCTTTGGTAGGCTTGGTTGTTTCCGTAATGAGTTTTATCAGAGTTGATTTCCCGCAGCCATTGAGTCCGACGACGCCAACCCGGTCTCCCGCGTGGATAGTTAAATCTATCTCCTCGAGCACAGTCGGTGCAGGCACAGCTGACTTTTTCGGCGAGGCGTACTTGAAAGCCACCTTTTCCAGCGAGACCAGTGGGCCGGGGAAGCGTAGATCGGGTGCAGCAGGTAAGAGAATGGACACGGCTTTTTCGTCAGCGGGTATGTCAATTTCGGCCCTCGCAGTAAGATGGAATCCAGCCAGGTCGCGGTTCAGCTTGAACCTGCCACCCTTGGCAGACCGCTCCATACCCATTCGATCATCTAGTTTCTTCTGCCGTGATTTCGCTTGGCGCAGTTTATTCTCATCCCCAGCAGCTTTTCCTTGTTTGATATTCTGCTGGATTGTCTGTTGAATGTGTGCTTTTTGCTTCTCCTGAGCATCTCGCATCCGTCCAAGGTAAAGCTTTTTCTCGCGAACCGAGGTATCGTAGGATACAAGGTCACCGCGAAAGTATGTTAATGTTTGGTCTCGGAGGATGATCAGTTCCTGACAAACGGTGTTGATGAAATCTCGGTCGTGAGATACAATGATCATAGTTGGTGGGTCTGGTCCTGTTTCCCTCAGATTGATCAAAAACCTTTGTAACCATATGATGCCAAGAAGATCAAGAAAGTTAGTAGGTTCGTCAAGAATTAGTATGTCTGCAGGGCTAAGCAATACACCTGCTAGGTTTGTCCTCATCATCCAGCCACCAGAGAGACTTGATACCGGCTTCACAAGATTACTAGCAGGAAAGCCAAGACCTGCCAAAATGCTTCGAGCTTTTGATTCTACCTCGGCTAGTTTGTTGGGCTCGAGTTGAGACTGTAGCTCAAGTAGTAAGTCAGCAGCAGCTTGAGTTTCTTCTTTTAAGGTAGCATCGTCTATCTCTTCGTCTGTCTGCGCGATGCTAGAGAGCATTAGCCAGTAAATCTCGTCAGAGGAATCTGAACACACCGATCTGCTGATTCAGCGATTTTCTTCTCGAATGCCAGAAGCGCCTTTCTGGCTGCCATGCCTCGAGTTCCACTCCTGAGCCTTGCATCTTTGTCCAGCTCAAATAATTCCTTCTTCATTCTTTCATGCTGGACTTGCCAAAGTGCTCTTAATGGCGCGTATGCATTTACGCTGCTATCCACAGCTGCAGAAAGAACTATGAAGCATGAGCAAAGAATGGCGGCATGGATGCGTGAAACCTACTGTTAAGCTCGTTCTGGATCTCGTTCTTTGCAGTAGCTCTGTCAACAACTGCCTCAAGAACAGAAATATCACCAGCAGAATTCGATGGCATTGAGGAGTTCGCTGGTCCGGTTGTATCTTCTGAGGAGTTTACAGGGCCGCTAGATGTCTGCTGCAACAGAGAAATCCTCGTCTTCAATGGTATACCAGGAATCAACTTCTCAGCAACAGCCCTCAAGATCGCTAATACTGCTGTTAGATGAAAGTCTGCTGCGTCGCAAGGTCACGTACTCGACTTTCCCGTCCCATTTCTGCCAATCAGCGCATAACAAGTCCCAGCCTTCAACCTCAAAGTCGCACTTGACAGAATCTCTAGCCCTTCAGCTTTCGACTTGCCTTTGGCCTTAGCCCCAGACTTGCCACCGGATGTTACTGTAATATTCAGGCCCTCGATATCAAGCTGGCATTCTTGAGATAAGCACGTAGTCTTCAAGATGGACGATTGGAACTTCAGCGCACCTCTTGATAGTTTGGAGACTCGATATGGAAGCGAGTCTGCTTGCAGGAGACCAAAATGGTCGCTGCCGATTCCTCAACATTGCTTGTCGCCATGTCAAGCGTGCTTTGTATGGTTACTGCGGGTCTTATAAGTAAACCCCAGGCTCTTAATCAGAGATCACGGTGCTCTAGCAAAGAGGACAAGAACAGGAAATTCCAGCGCAGTTAAACGACAGCCTTTATTTCGTTTGCTTGACTTTGCGGTCCTTCTGACGTCCAGTTATCCAGAACTTTGGCCAATCACAGCGCTCAGCGCATTCGAAGCTTGACGCACCACTTCATGCACACTGTCGGCTCCGGCCTGACTCACATCTTCCGTTCCCTGGCGATGAAACTTGTGAGTCGTGCAACATAAGCAAAAGGACGTCGAATCTGCACGTTAAAAGTGGTGGCTTCGACGAATATATGCCATGGTACGGCCACTGTTCACATTAGGCAGGTGGGAGAGATAAGGTGAAGTATTTCAATGGATCGGAGGGTTGAGAGCGGCCACCTCGTCATCTTGCCTTGGCTGCGTCATCCACGTGACTATGCACCCACGCAACCCTTAGTATAACTTGATCCTCGGTAGGTACTTACATTATTCCGATAAGATTCGAGCTGCGGTCTCAGTGCTTCAACAGGCTGCTTGTATACCCAGAGCGCTTCGAGTCAATTTTAGGTGTCATTCCAACCGGGTTATTCCAGTGGGGTGGCAGCGGATTAAATGAATATTGATCGGAAGCAAGGTATGAGTTTATCTTGAAGGAGTACGAAAGGAGTGATATAATGGCAGATTATATCGCAAAAGTATCTGGGAAACCAGATACTTCACAGACTTACTCTACGAGTGTTTCTCAAAAGACTTCACAACCAAGAGTCTTAATGGGTACCAATTATTTTTATAAGGCATGCATTAAAAGGATATGCCATGATACAACCCAGGTATCTTCATAAAGTCATCAACTTCTTCAACTATTTCCACACTAGAATCAACGAGGTATATTTTTTCAAAGTGACGCCAAGCAATGCGTATATATATTGTTGGTTAACTTTGCTTTAGACCGCAGACTTCTCAACACCAGCATGATCGATGTGTGCAACCTCGCCATCAGCATGTCCGCCAAAGACACCAGTGTCCAAGGCGACTCCCTTCTCAGTAAGTCCCATTTCAGAAGCGAAGGTGCCGTGTGGAACCCACTTGGCGGACTTTCTCGCCGAGGTCTCCTCCAACATCTTGTCGACCTGCTCCAGGGAAAGACCCTTGGTCTCGGGGACGAGGAAGTAGGCGAAGATACCAGAGACACAGCAAAGACCTCCCCACATGAAGAAGATGTTTGATCCAAGGTTGGCATCACCCTTTCCAGTACCAACAAGGTATGGAGTGATGACACCAATAATGCAGTTCCAGAGCCAGTTGGACGCGGTGGAGAGTCCAATACCACGGGATCGAATTGGGAGAGGGAAGATCTCACCAATAACAACCCAGGCTCCGGGACCCCAAGTGGTGGCGAACATGGCAATGTAGATGCAAATGAAGGCGATCATGGACGAGGTAGCGCTTTTGTTGTTGTTGGAGGTCTTGCCAGCAGTGTCACCAACGACACCGACAATAATCTGAGCGACAACCATTCCAACGGCACCCCAGATGAGAAGGGCACGACGACCAAACTTCTCAATGGTGTAGAAGGAGATGGGGGTGGAGAGACAGTTGACGAGGGAGGTGATGAGGGAGATCAAGAAAGAATTGCTGATCGTGCCGAGAGACTTGAAGAAGACGGTACCTGGGATGTTGTAAGTACGTGCATTGGAACACTGACATGGAAGCTTCTAGTTTTACTTACCAAAGTAGAAGATGAAGTTGACACCAGTCAATTGTTGCATCATTTGCAAGAGGATACCGACGACCGTGCGGCGGCAGTTGGAGTTTCCTTTCATGATGCTTCCAGAGAAGCAGTTGAGCCATCCGCCAACGTAAGACGTCTGAGGGATAACCGAGCACTCGTACTCGTGGTTGGCAATGATCTCGGCAAGCTCGTCTTGGATGTAGTCAGACTCGACTGGTTGACCGCGGACGGAGGCAAGAGCCTTAGCGGCGGCTTCGAGTCTACCCTTCTTGACAAAGTATCTTGGTGACTCGGGGAGTATGAACAATCCAGTGCCAAGGATGAGAGCCCAGAGGAACTGAACGGCGATGGGAATTCGGTATGATCCTGTGTCGTCACGGTTCTGGGTGGCATAAACAACGCAGTTGGCAATGACAATGCCGATGGTGACACAGAATTGGTAACCAGCGACGAGGGCACCACGAACTTTCTTGGGGGCAATCTCGGACATGTACAAGATGACTGTCGGTGGGTTAGTATTGTCGCGATCAAGGCTGTCTATCGAGACTTACTAATAGCAGAGATGAAACCGACACCAAGACCAGCAACGGTACGACCAGCAGCCATGAGAGCGACTCCCGTGGAAGCCGTCTCAAGGACACCACCGACACAGAAGATAGCGCAACCCATAATGATCGTCCATCGACGACCAATGAAGTCGGCAATGTCACCACCGATGATGGCACCAAAGAAGGTTCCGGCAGACAGGATCGAGGTAATCAGAGACTGGGTGTTGGCTGGGATCACAAAGGCAGCAGTGGCAGCAGCGTCGTTGGGATCAGGATAGGGGAGACCGGTATACTGGCGAATGAAGAAGGGCATGGCAAGAACACCGGACATCCATCCTGTGTCGTAACCGAAGAAGATTCCACCGAACGCCGCAAAAGCACACATGAAGTATGCCTTCATCGTGACGGGTGCCTCGACACGGCCCGTGTCGGCCGTGCCTGTGATAATGGCTCCTCCAGCCATGGTTGAGAGTTGAAGTTGTCGGAGTACTATGCGATCACGTCAAGACCGGCAGAAAGGAGTACTGGAAAGATGAGAAGGCGGAATGAACTGGACTGGAACGAAAAGTCGGATGGGCGTGAGCGACGCTCTTATAAGAATCCAGATGCGTGCCCGACACGGCTACCGGCCTGGACTCCCGTCCGCCCTCTGGTTTGAGATGACATTTATTGCCTGCGGTAAACAGGAGAGCAGGTGAGCAAGCATAGCCCCTACGGCGAGCCGACTGGAAGATTTGGCCCGATGGATGGGGATACGCTTACTGCTTCCATCCCATGTCGGGGGCCCCGCTGTACCAGAAAGCCAAAATTGCAGACGGGGGACTCGTGTTTGGAGACGCTTGGTGCATTGGATATGGGGCAAGACGTGCTCTGGAGTCGATGCATGGTGGAGAGCTTCCTGGAGTTCGGCCCTTCTCCTCCTCACGTGGAGGTAGCGTTGCGCACCCCAGGACCGGGCGTCATTTTATTTGGCACAACTGCGCTGGACAACCTTGTCCACTTTAGGTGCTCCAGCCCAGTATGCTTGCTTTCGGAGGAAGAATGGCAGTATGGAGCCAGCGACGATATTTTCACGGGTGCCCTTGGTGGTGTTCATGACGATGAATTAAAGTTAACAGGCCAAGCCGGGATATGCAGCCCAGCGGTGGGAGGCGCACAATTTCAGCCTCACATGGTCATCCTCAGCAGCCACGTCTATTTAGCCAGAATCCCACGACCACGACCTGCCACGGATATCTCTGGTTGCGACAAGATCTCTCATATTGTCCTCTTCCCCTTCTCCTCCTGCTCCATCTTTCGTCCTCTCCGCGTTGCCAATTAAGCGACTGTGCCGGCTGCTTCTCCATGGGACCGGAGCCCTCCTTCGGCCCTTTTGTGGGAAGGCCATCCTGCCTGATTCAGCGGGCATCCGGTACAATCTCGCCTTACGGTGCAGAAAAAGCTGTCGCCTGCACAATTCTCAGACGGGGCTCCCCAAAAGGACCGAAAACGCCTCTCTTCTTCAGCCATTTTCAGTCCACATCGGCCAACTCTCCCCACTGCTGCTGGGAAATCTCCACTGCCCACACGACCACGCGGATTCACGGGTTTGGAGACAGAGCTGGCCCCATCGTGGAGTCTGGGGGTTCAGGGACCACGGAGAAGAGTTTATCCCCAAGACGAGATCTGGCTGTGGCCGTCGTCGTCTGCTGTTTCTCGGGCGTCCCGTCGCCTCAACCGCGGCCGTTGTCGTCGCCAAGGAACATGGTACGCGTTCTGCGTGACGGACTTACTGCTGTTATCGTGCGAGCACGTCCACTCTCCCACGGCCATGTCCACTAGACGTAGTCGGCTGATCGCACGGCTGACGTTTGCCTTCCAGACCGTCTACCTTAGGTCTTTCAGCTCAGCCAGACCGAGTGTATTGTTGGTCACCGAACAGCGCCGCCGCTCGGGACGCCGTCGAGCTTCCTTCGCGACTCGCAGTCCGCCTCGCTTGCCGGCTGTTGTCTGGCCCGGCCCCTTTCCCATCCTTTGATCCTGTTTGTTTCTCCCATCTCAGCCCCGGAGATTGGCCACTCAGAATTTTCCATCTCATTTCCTGTCCTTGTTTTCTTCGTCGTCGCCCGTCATGCAACTCGATGCACCCAATATCACCGTCACTTCGATGGCCATTATTCTCAGCATTCGGTCGCGATGTAGCGGTGCTGCGAGGACATCCCCACAAACTGGCTGGCGCTTCCCCGACTCCGCCCTCGTACTCCATACTTCCTCGTTATGCGCTGGAAAAGAAGGGCCGATTTGGCCCAGTTCTCAGCTCCATCCAAAACATTCCTCGCTTTTCAGTACTATGGGGCGCGGAGACTGAGGACCTGGAGAGCATTGGAAACTGGAGAATGGGGATCGTGAAAGGGCCGATTCGTAGACTTCTGGAATTCTTCGCTTTCCTGGAGATACGGAGGATGGGGTAGTGGGTGCGGCTTCGTGACGTCTTGGTTTAATACGACCACTCATCCCGTCGATCGATCCTTGGATATACTGATGTCTTCCACCTGCGTCATCGTGACATGACCAAGGCGTTGAAATCGCGACGGCTTTATTTTGCTCATCCGCTTACTCGCTGGCATTTCATAAATCTTGCATCTTAGAGTCGTTGCAGATAGGCGAGGCTGATGAAACTGCGGCGCCGAGCGACACTGGATTTTTGTGATCGCTATAGCATTGCCGCATCCACGGCGAGACTGACGAGCAACCAGGGATTTTTGGACTATGTGGTAATTCTGAGGCAGTCCTCGGGGCTAAACAAGACAGAGTTGGTGCTCGTATGATAGGACAAGAAAGTTTTTGATCAAGTGCATCCTCCTTCAAGTGATGGCGAGGAATTTTCGTTTCGATTTGATGATTCTCATGCAGAATTTTTCTGGGTAGCTGCAAAACAGAGGTCGCGATATCAGGAGGAGTACAATCTATGCTGCTCCAATTGATGCATAAACCAACTTGAGCATAGAGCAGAGGCTGCCTTCGAATTGGCCATTGTATGGCTGGTGCCGAATGCAAGATTGCTTAGTGGGTGCGTGCTTTCTGCTTCGAGAAAAGACCATTTTTTTGCTATACCGAGGTATTGACATTTGTTCATTTTTCGTTTTATGGGAATGCCAGTCCTTAATATCCGTATCAGATTCCGCAACCTCTCACAGCATAAAAAATATCTCTAGCCCCTCAATTTCCCCAGCGGGGACGATGCTGCTTGTATGCTTTTGAGCTGAACTGGCTGCCCCTTAGACAAGTACCTATTATTCCACTACTTCCATGAAGCCCTGGCAGTCCTGCGATAGTCGTTAGCAGAATGCGTGGAGAGTATAGGCCCGATGTGATTTCATCTGTCTCTTATTCATCGGCGATCATTCGTCACTCATAGTATCTCTCCGATCCATCAACCATATCTTCAGAAAGTTCTTCTTTTCAGAGATTTGCGGACCCTTGTCTACTTTTTAGCCTCTATCTCATTAGAGAAATCGACGAGGTGCGGTCAAAGACTCTCACTTGACACCCAGTACAGCCACCCTTGATCGAAGGAGGGTGGCGTCGTTCGATGTACATTCACAAGAAATGTGTTGTCTCTACCTCCAAAGGAGATGCAGCTGAGTCTACTGCCATTGCCACATTTAATCATTGTGCTAACCAAGTTGGGGCGAGTCTTTCCTGTAGATGGCCAGAATGGTTTGTAAGATGTGCTCAATCTTTGAGAGCTGGATAGATAAATTACACGTATTGAGTGCATAATACCACTCTTCCTCGAGTTCGACAGAGCGAGTTGCGACTTCGGATGTCAAGTTCAGCAAAATTACCACACTTGTGCCAGCGGTAGAATACTTCTGTTAGGATGGGGGGGGCGGGTGATGCCGTATCACATATATACTGTGGTGACTGAAGGGGAATATTCGAACTTCAAGTTACAGAGATAGCAGAGTAGGGTATACTTGGGGTCTGAGTAGTTCACGAATAGAATTGTGCGGGTAGAGATTCAACATGAAGTCAGCATCTACATAATAAGGCTTACAATTGAACTCATCACTTCCAAATTCTACTATTCCAAGGCGCAAGATGATGAGACTTAATGTCTAAAATAATGATTTCAGGAGAAAGAGGGATAGAGATAGCTAGAGAAGTGCATTTATATCACTTAACTTTTGTAAAGTAGTAGAACATACCAAGTATAATAAGTTCTACTACCTTTTTCAATGGCTACTTTTGGTATCGGTCAATGGATCAAGATCTTTTGAGCTTTTGAGATCCTTGAAGTCCACTATAGAGAAGCATCTTGCAGTTATCTATGAGGGATCTGGGGGGGGGGGGTGGCGTTCCAGAAAAGGAACATATCTGTCCCAAAGCTGAATTGTAGGCCAGCTTTATTGCAATCACATCAACGGTGCCGCAGCTTCCGGTAGTAAGAGATGAGGTAAGCTCAGTGCCGTGTTGATTTTTTTAACGTTCAGATAATCTAAATGTGGGTATCTGATCAAGAGATTCCAAAAACAGACCCAAGATAACATAAATCAAATATCTTGCCGGAAGCACAATTGACTGCTTAGGAGACATTGATAGAAAACTTCAGCGTATTAAGCATCATACCGAGGCCTTAGAAGTCTCGATGACTATTAACCCCGTCATCCCTACCCCCCCACACATTGGCCGCCAAACCTCAGACCCCTGTCTGCAATTCTTGGTGCCGTAAGCCGACATGCTTTCCCAAATTATCACTTCGTATGAACGTTCCCACCGTTCCAGAACTAGCTATGAATGCAAGGCACCACCTGCGGCAGCGTGAGTTCATCTGCTCTCAATCCTAAGGTGGCGGGAAGTTCAAAATGGCTCTTCGCCAATCCTGCCGAGGCATCTTACGGCTCAACGAACCTACTTTTGTTGACAGCCCCACCCCGGGATGGATTATCCTGTACGAAGGCAGGGATAGAAAGGATCTCGAAGATGAAGCCAATGCAGGATGCACTTTATGCACCCAAGTATGGAGAGGTCTTGCCAACTATCAGAGGGATATACTTTCCAGCCCAAACTGTTCTGGAAGCTCGTGCCGCTTTTTCAACCACATGAGAACTGGCCCTCGGAGACTCAGTGCCTTGCGTATGTACTTCCATTGGCGATGAACCACTGACATGGGTAAACAGCAAATATACTCTTGTGACTGGTGTAGGTTAGTGACTTTTTTGGAACCCGTGGAAAAGATACTCAGTGGAGACAGAATGCAAAGCCACAGACGAGATACAGAACCGCAACAACACGCAGCAGGTTATATCACAATGTAAAGACTGGCTGAATGAGTGCATAGAAATCCATGAAATCTGTCGCAGTCGCATCGGCGGTACCGACGAGTGGCTCTCTACCAGACTGCTAGACACTGGGCACCTGGTCAAGCGCCCTTACTCGGGCTGGTTCTATCAGAGTCTTTGGACCGCGCCGCAACATTGTATCTCGCTCTAAGTCATTCCTGGGGGCAGGACCTGATTTTGACGCTGAAAGGACGCAATGCAGATAGTTTACAAGAAGATATTTCCTTGGTTTCCGTTCCCACGCGCCTTCCAACATGCAGCGGTTATGACCCGCGCCTTCGGGTACCGATATATCTGGAATGTCGACGGTGCAATTAGCCAGGTTCTCGATTGAGATTTGGAGGGTGATTTTGTCAACATCCTTAACGTCGTCATTGACCAGCTCGGCGTTAATGGATATGGCGAGTTGAAGAGTGCTTTCATGATACTCGAGGGAACGCTGAACGGATCAAAAACCCAAAATTATTTTATGTATCAAGTTTAAAGATATGCAAAACATATCAACCTGATGACGTTCTCAAATTGGAAAGCCTTGACGACGTTTATGCTTTGCCTTGGTGATATGACCGTAGGGATGCCGAGTAGTCAGGGGCTGTGGGAGCACGTGCTAGCTCCCATGGGTGACTATGTGAGAGGGTTGGATTCTTCAAGATAGAGAACGGTGATAATATATGTAGTGTGGGCGGCGATGAACCCAAGAACGTGGCGGAAGAGTATGGTCTTTCAGCTGTAGAGCTGCGTCAGGTCATCAGGTTAGCATAAACAACAGAACCTTTACTTGATACGCTACATACCTGCTATCATTGAGTCTTGAGCTAGGCGTTTCCTTCGGGACGAGTGGTCGTAACTCTTAAGCATCGTCCTTTTCCCCTTTCTCTTTCGGGTTTGCGAATACGAATGGCTGCGGAGAGCAGAGATGGCTATATGTGATGGTTTTAGGTATCTAGAGATCTCACCCAGAGTCTGACACATAAACCTCTGGAAGTAGTCATCGTTTTTTGTTTATATACGCATTAAGCTTGTCATTACCTTTATACCTACTTCAGTGGTGTCATAACTAAGATTTCAGGAGAGCTTCGAAGTCTACACCATAAGTTCTATGGCCTATAGCTCCCAAGGTCTGTTTCGTATTGTCTTACGCAAAATATTTCCCCAACGGCATACTTTATATTCCATCTCTATGTCAGAAATATCATGACTGAGTAGTCCTAGTCTCGGCTACTGACGGAAGTCAACACAAACGCACAGGTCTCGCTTACCACCACGAGGACACCAAGTGGCAGTTTGAGAGATGGAAACAAGCGTTCAGATAAAAACAAGGGCGGTTCGAAACGCAATCTGTTGCCAAGTTTAGAGGCGAATAAGTATCCAAGCATAAAAAGCAAAGCCTTCCTACATATAACCTTCAATGACTAACTCGCAAGTCACTTCGAGGTTTTTCGAAGCGCCGCCTGCACTCAAGCCAGGCCCCCACCAAAAATCGATTCCAACGCCACCTCAACGCTTGGGCTCGCTACGAACATTCGGCACGATCCGTCCGCCTGTCAGTGCAAAAGGGAATCAAGCAAAAAAGACGACGCCTAAGAGATTCGAACTCTTGCTCCCGAAGGAAATGCCTGACTTAGTTTGTAACTATAGCAGGGCATCGCGTTAACCACTGAATGACGTGTTAGTGAATGTTGTTGCTGTTCGGTGATGATGTATGCTTACCTCCGCCAAAGCGCCCGATTTGTTGGAAGAAACGCCTTATCTGGCTATATGTAGCCTGACACGAAAGCCAGATCACGAGATCTCATCTGACGATAAGTCATGGTTAATGATCTCAACAGGGTTTCTTAATGCTCATATGGTTCAAACTGTACTTATAAGGCGGACTGAATTAAGGTAAGAGTGGAATTATACCTAAGCTTATGGTAATAGTCTGCCTAATCTGACGCCAGCAGATCAGACTTGGCTGAACTGGTAAACACTAGAACACAAGCAGATCTCGTGTCAACCACCCGAAAGCAGAAACCCAGACAAGTCAGAACTAATGGGAACCAGCTCATTGTTCCTTTCCTCATGCATTCTAACGAACAACTGAAAGATATCCTACGTGAATGGGCACGTGATCATTGCGTTGGTAAATAGCCTGCACAGATCAAATTGGATTGTCTTCTACTTACTGTCAACACTTTTCTTATCGTATAACGCATGAGTGTACAAGTCTTCTCTTCCGGCACCAAAGTGTACACTTTGTTGATATGTGTTCAGAACCATAATAGAGAGCACCTGGGAATAAACAGTTTTACGTCTCGCTTCTATTTCCATATTAAGATAATTAATCACAATCAAGTTATAAGTAGCCAGTTTTCACACAATAGCAGCCTGTTTACGGGCTCAAGCCAATTTCTCCCCAGTCTTAGCATCATCAACGGTAACTGTTGGTTCAGCCCCAGCTGAAGACTTGTATGTCTCATCGGGAGCAGAAAAAGACCCCGATGAAGATGTGCGAGCGGGCGGATCGTCATGCCAAAAGTCCTTCTTGCTGCCAGGTTGTCAGTATAAAGCCAGCAATTGAAATGGGAAAAGCTTACCCCTTGGAAGCTCGAACGAGCCATGCTGGCAGAAGACCCCCCTTAACTTTGTAGGTCCATGGATCCTTCAGATCTTTGTTAGCAGGCACGATTCGCCCTCCTGATGCTTTCTCGATGATCCAGGTCGTCGTGTTGATGATCATATATGTGATAATACCCGCAATGAGACCATATGCGATGGAGTATGTGAAAGGCATAACGGCCAATGTAACGAAAGCTGGAAGCGAATCCCCAATGTAATTCCAATTGATGTCTTTGGCGGACTTACACATCATAGCTCCGACAATGATAAGTGTGCAGCCAGTAGCCCAGGGTGGGATAGAAGCAAAGATAGGAGCAAAGAAGATGGAAATGAAGAAGCAGATTCCTGTCACCATGGCCGTAATACCAGTTTTGCCACCTTCGGAAATACCAGCACCAGATTCGATAAATGCCGTTACGGGAGAGAGACCGAACAGGGATCCAATGGAGATTCCAAAAGCTGAATTGTTAGCATCAAGCCGATAAGGTAGAAGAACTGCTTACCATCAACAAGATAAGCAACAGCCGAGCCTTCAAAATCTTGAGTTTCTTCGTCAATAGCTCCGGCGAAACGTGCCATGGAGTATAAGGTTCCGGTACAATCCAAGATATCGACATATAGGAAAGTGATAAAAGCTAGACCGAACTGTCCAGTAACTCCAGCCACATTCCAATCCTGGGCTACAAGAGTTTCTTGAATGCCGTGGAAGGTGACTACCTTCTTGAAGAAATTGAAGTTATCATCTCCGACAGGAGTATGAGGGAAGTAGGTAACTGCTGTCGTTCTTGGCCAAGAAATAATTGAGACCAAAAGAATGCCGGCAATGATCGCACCCTTGACTCGATAAGCCATGAGAATAGCGGTCACGAATCCACCACAGAAGATTCCAATCCATAATGTTGGTGATCGCATTTTCGCAAAGCTCGGACACAAGCCGTCAACCTGCTGGGATTGGAGACATCCTGCAAGTTCGAGGGGTGTGGATATAGCTCCGGTGATGAGTCCGATTCCAGCACTATAAGTCATGCCAATTATGGCTACACCAAATTAGTGATGGGCTTGGCCCAGCTATGAAATCAACTTACTCAAGTAAAGACCAATTCCCACACCAGAGGCAAGTTTAATTGACACCGGGATCACTCTTGCCAACCATTGTCTCAATCCGAGCAGGGACAAACCGACGAAAACAAATCCCTCGACAAATACGGCGGTCAGAGCGAGTCTGTAAGAAACAGGACCAAGACCGTGAAATCCAACGACAGTATAAGTAAAGTAAGCATTCAATCCCATACCAGGAGCCAAAGCAATTGGCATATTGGCGAAGAGTCCCATACAGAAAGATGCCAAGGCGGAGATAGCAGCTGTTCCCGTAATAAAGTCACGATGAATCACGCCAAGACACAAATTGTAGTCAACATCGGTAGCACAGGTAGGATCTGCCGTATCTTTGCAAACACAGGTTCCGCCACTATCAGTCAAGATGGTAGCGTTGACCTAAAGTCATAATTAACGCTTCGGCCACGCACTAGGATAAAGTCTAAAGTAACAAAGCTTACCGAAATGATGTATGCCATCGCAAAGAACGTCGCAAGACCGGCACGAATTTCCGTCAAGAAGCGTGATCCCTCTCTTGCTTTTGCGTGTCCAGAACCCTGAAGACGAAATCTTCTTCCAATGATGCTGCTGGCGACAGCATCATTAATCTTGGCGGTGAACCCAACCATTTTGTCGAAAATGAGAGCTCGAAGACCCGAGATTCGGAATTAAAAATATATCCTTTCCGCAACACGAGCTGGTACCACGGCAGCTCTTATATAGACTTCCTCGCCTTCGTAACCCACAGCTCCTTATCTCTGCGCTTGCCAGGCGTTTGAAGATTCTATTTGTTCTTTGCTTCAGAAGTGCAGAGTGTGCCAAGAGGCCGAGCATATAGGGCGGTACTTGGCCACTTGGCGTGGCGCCTAGGCCATTCATCAGCACAGGACATCGGACTAGGAGCCTATCGAGGACTTAGCCCACAAGTGCTGATGCTGCTTGGGCCAGACTGGCTTGCTTCTAGAAATGCGGTGCCCGCCGCTGTCCACTGCTTGGTCCGGTTCTATTAAACTGCTTTTGGGAGAGCGCTCGATTTATCATGTTTGCGGGCGATGCCTAGACAGGATTTGATTCTAGTGCAGATTGTGGAGGAACCTGCAGAGAGATAGCGATTCATTCCAGAGTCAATACAGGGAGATAAGATGCACTCCTGACCTCCTACTCACCCTGTCCGGCTTTTTGAGTTTGCTCCCAAAGAAAACGTAAAATTGAGGCGAGCGCTTCTCGGCTGGGTCGTGGGAGATCGGAAATATGCTGCACGTGAAACCAAAAGCAGAATGGCCAATTGCTGTTTTAGGACAACGTGACACAGCTTCATGCTTCTGGATGTGACAGGTCTGAAATGGATCCTCTCGAGCGTTAGTTATGTGTCAATTTTAGATGGCTGATCACGACCGACAGGAACCGCCTGTCCGCGAAAGCGTGCGCCACAAGGTCACATGCTGGCCAAGCGCTTACCGTAGATGGTAAGGCGTTCATTATGCTTTTTGGTCTTTCTTTTGCTCATAAGACATAAAATAGAAATAGTTGGTGAACAGCTCTTGGGCCGGATGATATATATATACAGAAGAATCGAACATAGAAAGTAATCGTTGCTTTCGAGCAACAGCCTACATGGCTTAACAAAGTTTTATCTAACGAGAAAAGAGCACTCGGCTTAGACCTGCTTCTTTATGCGAAGAGAACAGCCATGCTGCCAAGGACCATCAGGGCAATCGAGCCTTGAATAGTTGATGCAGCACCTGTGAATACAGTGGATGTAGCTGTGGGAGAATAGGAGAGAGCAGTGCTGTTACTGTAGACAATTGGCACAGGTGACGGGGTGACGGCTGGGGTGACAGCAGCGACTCCCGAGCTCGTCGCGAGACTGGCAAGCGATGCAGAGCTGGTGGTTGGACAGTCATAGACTGTCTCTGTCACTGTGACAGGAGAGGCAGAGCTGGTAGTTGGACAGTCATAGACTGTTTCTGTCACTGTGACAGGAGCGGCAGTGGAAGCCATGGACGAGGAGGCTGGCTTCTCGTGGAAAACCGCAGCAGCGGCCGAGGTTGCGGTAGCGACGGTCGAGGTTGGGCTGGAAGTTGAGCTGGAGCTAGTTGTCTCGACCGCGGCTACGGATATGCTGGTTGCCTGAACTGGGGCCACTTGCGCGTGAGTCTTGAGGGTGCTAACTGCGACTGGGGTGGAGTCGGTCGTGGTCGATACCGTTGAAATTGCCGCGGATACTACTGCAGAGGAGCTGGCTTGAGTGGCAGCCTCAGTGCTTGCAGCAGAGTAGGCAGCAGATGTGGCGACTGAAGCTGCAGATGAGGCGGCAACCGAATACACAGAAGATGCAGCAACCGAAGACACAGAAGATGCAGCAACAGAAGACGCGGCAGAGCTGGCAGGAGTATTGGTGCTGGCTGATGTGCCAAAGTTGGAGGAAGCAGTAGTAGAAGCACCGCTGCTGATGGAGACATTGTTGATGGTGACAACATCGCCATTAGCGCTTGTGACCTTCACGTCGACGGTAGTAGTTCCAGTACCACTTGAGATCTGGAAAAAGTTGTATGTTTGACGTGTAGTAGTCAACCAAGTGCTTCCTCCGTCAGTACTGACCTCCAAGCTCTCCACGGCCTGATTTGCATTCACAACTTGCATGGAGAACCAGTTTGCACTAACACCCTCCTTATTGTGAACTTCGAGGGGCGAGCTGATGGGACAGTCGACATATGACCAGGTAACATCGATAATACCAGCAGACTCAGAAGCCAGAGCCGTAAAGGCATCGGTAAACAAGTCGAGGTGATTCGTACCGCATCCGGGGCATTGGTCGACGATCATAGCCGTGATGCTGTTTCCTGATGGGCCTGTGACGGATACACAAGATCCGCATTCTGCCGAGTTGGCCCAGTTGGAGTCGGACAGGGCAGTTCCATATAGTCCCGACGGAAGAGTGTAAGTAGAAAAGCTGCAAGTTCCTCCTTGAACATTGCCGCCATAGAAGGTTGCCTGTCCAGAAAGGCCATAAGCGACGGACAACACAGTTGACGCCGCAGCGATCTTGGAAAAGTGCATTTTGTGAGGGTGAAGGAACGACGAGAAAAGATGAAAATGAATGGACGAAGACTGATGCTTCTGGAGTTTGGCAGGACTGAGAAAAAGGAGCTGTTGGGCAAGAGAGGGAGGGGATTAGAAGGAGAATCTGAAGTTTTACAGTCCCTCATCGCGTCGTGTTCCATCTGCTAAAATAAGGTGATGGAACGAGCGGGCCACTCTGACAAGATCAGATGGCCCGTGAAGTACTATGGAGAGGTCACCTAGACCTCACACCTCGTCAACCTGACACTTACCCATGAGGACGAGGACCAATGTTGTCGGTTGATGGAACGGACAGTCTGGGGCGCCGCGCACGCGAGGCCCCTCTGCAATCTAAATAGATGAAGGGAATTCGGGCATGCGAGGAAAACGGCGAGGGTTTGATGAGGTAAAGACAACTAAGCTTTTGCCGCATAAGCAACCTTGCCTCCAAGATTGAGAGAATCTTGCTCAGACGCACCCGCGACGAGCTGTGCGGTGTTGTCATTATTGCCAACTCAAGACGAAGAGGAGGCCACTGCTTCAAAGTCTAGAATCCCGGGAACGCCATAGCTATGCCACACGATCCAGACACCACGTGATCTTGCATCAGCTCAGGTCAGTATGCGACAAAGTCACTTTCACGTGTCGGGGCAACTCCAATGGATTCCTCGACACGGATTCACACGCTGACTTTTAGCTGCCGGCATAGAAATGCGGGGTGTGGAAGCTTAGCTGCAGGCTTGAGAACCATTTCTAAGTCCCGGCGCATCATATACGGTGCGCAGTTTCAACTTTAGCACCCGTGGAGCCTTTCAGTAAACACTGGCAGCGTCTATCTGAAGCCTAGAGCATGGCGAGACCGACGGACAACCGCCGACCGGCCCCATATATACAAAGTTGCCTAGAGGATCGCTGAGCGTCTCTCTCCCAGTGCGCTGCTAATGCTACCTGAAATGCGAAGGCGCTTGATCGCAATCACAACATTGGCAACACTCAGCGAATCTTCAAATTATACGTTTCGCGGGCCTCGGTCGTGTGCATCCGGTCGCCGTCGAGATTTCCTACACAACTCCTTGTGATGGAGCAGGACAGATCACGCATGCGAACTGCGGTTTAGTGAGAAGGACAATTGCGACGACACATGCTCTACAATAGTCGTGCAGTTTCGAGCAAACGAGGTCCAGAATAGATAGACTTTGTCAACCTGAGTCATCTGGTCGAACTACATGGCCAACGTCTGGGATAGAATGGGCACGGGAAGAGTGCACTTCGTCACTTATGATGGCGATACATTGCCATCATTTCAAAACGTATCAGGCAACAAAAATATACGACATCTTTGTGAGCCAAGGCTTGGATGTCCAACTGCTTTTGATAAAATTTACAGAACAGTAGGAGCACTTTATAGGAAGACTAGCTCCCGCTCCTGTGGTCTAGACAACACCAGAGTGCAGTTTTATCTTCTTTTCATGAGTACTGAGATCAACGTATAGTAAAACTTTGGTCTTTTGCACTGACAGCCGACCACTGCTATGAGCAGGAGTGCATTTATGATCTATTCTTCTTGCTGAAGCAGAAATATCCTCGAGTTAATATCTGAGCTTCTTGTGACGAGTGTACACAGAAAAAACATTTCGATATCCAAGCTCAATGTTCCGTGCTATGGCAACGGAAAATCGCAATGCGGCCATGGCCCGGATTTCAAGATCGTCCGACAATCGAAACTTCCAGAATAGGGAAGTGGTCAATGATAAGAAGTCCAGAAGTGGGACCTGGATCTGCATCTTCGAAAAAAGACTACACTTCTGTACTTCTCTCCTCATCTAAGAACGAAACCTGCTTTCATGCCGACGGAATATATTCAAAGATATTCCGCTGGCCGTACAGCTAGGAAGGTGCACAGCTTTCTCCTGTCGGTTGAGCCTGCGCGCATCGACCAGTCTTCTTCCCCATTGCGTTCACCGGCGGAACAATGCTCGCCGCCACAGGAGAGAGTGCCAGGCCGGAATAAAGACCAAGCTTCATCCCATTCTATGGCGATTCGTCGGCCCGCTGCGCGACATGGATTGCCGATAACGACGACCAACACAAGACCACAACGGCAGTTGCTTATCTCGATCGTCCCCGCATTTTAGATGAGTGTTGTTTTCTTGCGCTCAGAAAGGAAACTCGATCAAGACTGGTGACGCACATTCCTGTTTAGAGCTCATGACCGTGATGCTATTGCATGTTACCCTGTCACTGGCATTGATCAGTATGCATCGGCGGGTCAAGGCACTGGCTATGGAGGTTGCGCGGTCCATATAAACAGGAACTGTTCCTGCCAAGGTTGCGCTTTTCTACCAAGCTTCTTGTCATCTCTGGGCAATTTTTCATATCAAGCCTTAGAAGTTCAGCGCCATGTTGTTCTCCGCAATCCTCGCTGCCACGGCATTACTGGTTCAGACCTCCGAAGCGAGACTCTTAAGTAGAGACAGCAATATCACAGTGACCGTCTCGAAGCCAACCGCATTCAAGTCTCCAAGCACCGTCCAAACTACGGACAATGTCCTTACCTTGAGCAAGACGAGCTCCACCGGGTCAAAGGCAAGAAGCGCTGCGCGGCTGTTGGGTCTGGATATTGCGCCGGGCAACAGTACTGGCCTGATCTCACTTTTCGTTGGCGAAGAGTTTGCAACCAATATTACTTTCGGTACCACAACTCTCGAGGTCATTGTCGACACCGGATCGAGTGATACTTGGCTTGTGGAAACTGGATTTAGCTGTGTCGATGTCGATACTGGTGCCTCTGAAACGGAAGACTACTGCGCTTTTGGACCTACCTACGATGTAACGTCTGGGTTCAAAGAGATCTCAGGCGAGGAATTCAGCATCACATATGGCGATGGTGAATACCTGGATGGTGTTGTGGGATACCAAGAAGTCACCTTGGCTGGTATAACTGTCAACCAGACAGTCGCACTTGTGAATTATGCCGCTTGGTATGGTGACAGTACCACCTCCGGTCTTGTAGGACTCGCATATCCTGCTTTGTAAGCCTCCATATTCCTTTGTTTGTAGCATGGCTAACAACTCTGCAGGACGAGCGCCTACTCATCGAAAACTGGATCGCAGATTGTATATAACCCAATCTTCACCACTATGTATGAGGAAGGGCTCATAGACCCACTTTTCAGCTTGATTATTGAGCGAGATGTATCTGGACCTGCTGGATATCTTGCTCTCGGTGGTGTCCCGCCAGTGAACTTCACGCAAAACTTTACAAGCACGCCGATTTTGATTACTTCTATCAGCGGATATCCCGTCACTTATGACTTTTACACCATCGAAGTTGACGATATCGTTTTGGATGGCGCTGCTGTATCAGGCTCTGGTGGAACCACTCAATACATCGTATGTAATCTTTGAGCGGCAGATTGAGCAGCAGATTGAGCAGCAGCTAACTTGATTAGGTCGACTCTGGAACCACTTTGAACTACTTCCCTACAGCGGTTGCTGATGCTGTTAATGCGGCCTTCAGTCCTGCAGCTGTATACTCGGATTACGAAGGTGCATATATTGTTGACTGTAATGCTGTAGCACCTTCGCTAGGCATTCAGATCGGTGGCACCATCTTCTACACTAACCCTCTCGACATGATTCTACTCGCGGGCACCGATAGTGCTGGTAATGATGTTTGCATATCTGGTATTGACGATGGTGGATCCGCAGGCAGTCTCTTCATTCTCGGTGATACGTTCCAAAAGAACGTGGTCACTGTGTTCGATGTTGGCGCGGTGGAGCTGAAGTTTGCTTCTCGGGAGTTCTATGATAGTAATGATACTTACTAGATGCTGTAATCGGCGGCGATGGAATATGACAGTCTTCTTGTAATTAAGTTAGGATGAGGATGATCTAGATTTGGAAATAACAAAATCTTAACTCGTCAATATCTCTGTTCAGGATAAGAATAGACTTCCCAGCTTATATTAGGCAAGTAGGTAAGGTAGATTAGACCCTAATTGGCAGCAAGAAGGCCCAATTGTAATTGGAAGAGCCGCAAACCAATGAACAATGCCTATGGCAAATCCAATGAAAAAAGCATTAAGCCAATCCGCCAAGAAAGTCTCCTGCACATCAGCACCAACGTGCTCTCTGAGCATGGCGTCCCAATCTGTGGCCGCTTGACTCTTCTTCGCCCTTCCATCTCTATCAACCCCAACCATGCAAGACCCGCTCAAAGAACCATCCGCACTCCTCTTTTTTACTCATGTCGTTACTAAAGAAACCACTGCCTCTCCAGCTCCAGGCCTCCGTGATGGAACTGAGGAAGTTAAGCGAGCAGCTAGGAGTAGGTAGTTCACTACCCAGCTCGATAAACAGTCCTGCTTAAAGGTATTCCCTGGGACGCATTTAAGGGTCAGTAAAGCCATTGTTGCTTGTGCAGCAGCTGTGAGATCCTGGAACAAGATGGTTGGGAAAGGAAAGAGACGGACAGAGCACAGGCAAGATTTCCGAGACTGCTTTGGGTTGATGATAAGTGATTTGCCTGCTTCAAGAAGAAGGGAGTGGGCCGCAAACATAGGGATGGATATGCTGAGCCATGCAAGAAGAGATATGTGGCGTGTCAAGACATACTTATACTAGAGAACTTTAGAGGATGGTCCTTCTTGCAGGATCATCCCGTGGAGGGCGTGTTTTCTGCAGTATAATCTACATGGACGTGAAGAACAGGGAGCTAGGCAAGATATCTAGAGACAGGGAAGGATAATGGAAGGTAGATTGTCTAAATCCGCTCTGTCTTTGATAGTCCTCACAGCTTTGCACATTGATTGCTTATGGCGGCTCTTTGATGTTTCAAAGACAATGACTTTGTTAGTTCAGAAGTGCAATCCTTCTTGACAATCCAGCATTTCTATGAGCGCCTGTCTTCTTGTCATATATTGTACAAGTACAAAAAGTGCGCCAAACTGTCACCGTCACGCCGTGCATCCCGTTCCATGCAATCCAGTATCCACTCCTGTCTATGCAATCATATACTCAAACAAAGGTGGCAAAGAGGACAAGCAAGTTCCAGCCACCTAACTCCCAGTTTTTCGAGATTGCGCCAGTGGTATCTTCAAGTCCAGATGCTGAATCACAAGTTCGTTCCTGGCTCCCTCCAGCCTTTCCGTGTTTCATATGCGGCATGCATCTCAGTAACGCCGTCCGTCCCGTGAATCCCATGAACCTCTTCGGTTTCTGTAACTGTCAAACCCTCCGTCATTCCTACCTCTGGAGCCCCCTCCATAACTGTCAAACCCCCCGTCATTCCTACCACTGGAGCTTCCTCCATAGCGGTCGAATCCCCCGTCATTCCTACCTCTGGAGCTTCCTCCATAACGGTCAAACCCTTCATTCCTACCTCTGGGGCCACCTCCATAACTCCCTCCATAAGTCCCACGGCCACCTCGGTCGCCTCTGTATGGCGGAGGACCTCGGTTCTCTCTACGGGGGGCTCGAACGCCCGGGAAGATCTCCCGTCCGCGATCAACTAATTTGACATCATCCTCAAAGGTATAGCGATTGATGTCTTCTCCCAAATGACGACTGGTGTCCTTGGTCGTCGCGTCGAATAATGCGTCGAGTCGAGCGGTTGCAATTTCCTTGGAAACGGGCTGCCAGTACAAGGTGGGCTTCGTGGTTGTAGACTTGAATAGTTGATCCAGGGCAGAAATATTCTGAGCTGCTTGCTGTTCTCGGTCCTGTCTTGCACTAGGTCCAGAGGGAGCGCCAGCCATGCCCATGGACTGATGTGGTACATTTCTTGGTGGCTCAGCATTATCAACCAACATAAGGCGATCCGGGTGAATTCCCGTCTCAGCTTGAATCGCAGCTTGGATTAATGGCTTCCGCGCTGGTGGTGGAGGCATTGCTCGTCCACTTGCATCCTGAAGGATTGCAGTAACTCTTCGATCATCGTCCGTCTCATAAACAACCTCCCACTTATTCGTTGAGCTTCGTCCACCTCCCACTGATTGTTCTTCCGTCTTCCATTCCTCTACCTTATCATCCGGAACGAAGTCTGCCCACAAAGCTTTGCGGTTTGCTTCCTCAGGCCAAACACGATCATGAATTGCTGATCTAACTCTGGCAGCAGCAGAAATACTGGTGAAGACGAAGAAGCCATGAGTGCGAATAGCATCAAGATAGAAGCTCACGATAACACTGGAATCCGGGTCTTGGCCTGGAGCTGTTGCAAGGTTGGTGAGATGAGTTTTCAACGCATTGAGGTTGAGAGGGCGCATGAAGTTGCGAATGTAAAGGGCAGATGTTGCTGGATGGATTGCTGGGTTGATAGTTCGGTCGGGTTCCGCATCAATTCCTGCCTCCGTGGTTGATTCCTCCTTTGGCTTGTCAAATGAAGGTGAGGTGTCTTGACGAAAGAGATCTTTATATCTCGTATCTCTCAGCCGTGAAGGAGATTCTGCATGTGCATCATTGCCGGTAGTAACTCCCTCTATCTCTACGCTGCCAACTGAAGTGTCAACAATGGTAGGACCAGGCTCAACACCTCCTGAAGCAATGACCTCCTTTGCTTCAGCATTTACTTCAGCAGCATCGACACCATTGTGCTTCTCAACCCAGTGCTTATCTTGTGCCGTCGTGATGATCTCCTTATTTTCCTCGCCATCATCTTGTCGTGCTCGCTTGTGTGCAATCTCATCTGCAGATGGGACTGGAGACTGGGATCGACGCTTTCGCTTTTGTCTATCTTCGATAGCCTCAGCTGGCTCAACGGACGGCAGGTGTGATGCGTCTTCGCTGGGAAGTACAGTCTGTGGTACCGCCGTAGTAGTATTCGCCGGTTCAATGGTGATGCTTTCATCTTGTGGGATTGCCGTTGTTGTGATCGGGGATGGAATCGAGCTTAGATCGGCCACAGGGTCCGTGGGAAGCGCATCCAAAGGCAAAGGAGACTGTTGGGTGGGCTCGATGGTCTCAGGAGAGTCACTAGCAGCAGCATCCTGAATCGTAGCTTCACTCTCAGAGCCAGCTTCATTCTCCGCCGCGGTCAATCTTGCGACTAGATCGGCCTTCAGACCAGTCTGGGGTAGGTTGCGCTTCTTGAGCTCGTCTTTCAGGTCGACGACCTTGAGTTTACTCCAATCGGTGGTCATAGTGATGAATGCTGAAGGCAGTCTAGCATGTCTAGTGTGGAGGATGCCGTGTAACGGTAGATCGTTAAGCGTGCGGTTCTTGAAAGAGAGGATGTTGATGATCGAGTCGATTGCGTCTAAAAAGTCGCAAGGCTGATCGGGGCAGGGATCGTGTGAGAGATGATGCGCGACTCGGGCCGTCGTTTCTCCGGCCGTCAGCGAAGGTTAGTTGGTCGGTCCAGCTACAGTACATTGGGATAGCTATCTGTAGGACGGAATTACCCAGCGACAAACCGAGTGTATTTAATCCAGCCTGGAAACCTCAATAAGATCTCAAATCTCAAACATATTATACGTAGTATGACTTTACGATACTTGTAGTGCTCAGAACAGAGCAAGTTTGGTATTGTTCGATCGCACATCATTGTCACCTGGGTGCCCGGCTGCTTTACAATCTGGAGGGCATGGTTCTATAGCCCTTATTCATTGCTCTTGTTGCAGCGACGCAGTCTCTGAGCACTACAGGTGTCTCGGTCCCTGTTAAAGGTTCATCTCTAGATAATCCTTTTTGGTAGTGCCTATGTCTCTCTGTGTATCATACAATGCTATCTAGGTCCTAATATTGTTCTCGCTAATGCCAAACTGATTTGACCCGAACGGGGTTTTGATCCGGTGCCACAAATGCATAGTGCAATTGACTGATAAGACATGGCATGTGGTGATTCTAACGCGGAAGAAGACGCAGGCGATGGGAGATGAGACACTGTAGCCAAGAGATGCTTTGTGGTCTGTGGCTGAATGCAGTAGCAGGGTATCCCAGCAGGAGTTATTCCGGCCTTGTAGGCTCGGCACGTTCAAGCTCTTTTCTTCTTGTTCCTCCATCCGACAATAACCACGAACAGACACGTAGAGCGCATGCTGGCTCCTAAGTGTCGTCAAGCGTATAAAGTAAGGTTCGTTTTGGAAGAGCGAGTAACTGAGATAAGGTAAGTGTGTCGTCTCAGTATCTGTTTCCTAGGCGTTAGCCCCTTTTTCTTGAAACCACGACACCCCCATGACCACTCCCCAGGCGTTCTCGTCCTTCTGGATCGCTTCCACGACAGGCCTGCCCTGGTTCCCATGCTGTCCACAGCCCGCAATTCCAACAGCAGCCAGACATACTCTTTGACCATTCTGCAGACAGCACCCTCAGTCGTAGAGCATGGAGGTGCTTGGCTGCCCTACTAGTTCTGCCTTTCAGCTGTGCCAGTTCGTTGTCAAGGTAGGGGATAGGCATGATTGATGATGGGGCAGTGATCGTGAGTGTGACAGGGACAGGGACAATGCCAACTGTCAATGTTCAAAGATGGCGGCTGGGCAGAGGAAACATGACAGATCGGAGCTGTACCTACCGGACTCGAGCAGATCTCAAGGCTGATGGAGCAGAAGGTTTACCGGTCAGGTGGGCACTGGTGGTGGGCAAGCGGAAGGTTTGTTCAATCATAAAGTCCCAGAGCGAAACTCCGGCTGAATGGATAGTGCTGTGCAGAGGCGTCGGCTCGGCGAGTGCAGGAGTCAAGGAGAGTTCAGATCGTAGGCAGGGTACATCGTAGCAGCAGATCACCACCGAGCCCAAAAGCCGATAAAGTCAAAAAGGTCCAATGGTCTAGAGTCAAAGTCGTAAGATGTATAACCATAAGGCCGGTTGGAAGAGTGCTACTATAAGGTTTTGTTCCAGCGACGAGACGACTTCTGTGCCATGGGCTGTGCAACGAGATGGGACCAGCTGTTGAGACTCAACTCAATTGGACTGTCTTCTTGCGCACACTTGAGCCAAGCCCAGCTCAACCTTGCACGAATGACTCAGCCATGGCTAACACTTCCCAAGACCTACGTGCTTACGGTCCCATAGCGATGCCAGCGGAAATATCACATCGGTGCTAAGTTAAGCATTGTTTTACCGTTGTTGCACAAGCTCAGCACGAGATCGGCATAGCATTTCTGGCCACCATCGGGAGGACGTCACAACACATGGAGGATGAAGATCTAGTGTGTGTGCTCTGCGACGTCCTGTGCGACATAGCTGCGATGTCATTCAGAATTGGGCACTGCGCCGGTCGGAGACGATATGTTGCAGTCCAAGCTCCCGCGGCTCTCTTACATTTTGATTCTTTTCACTTTCCCCTTTGGTCGTTATCTTTACCAGAGCTTGCCCTTCTGCTTCCACCCCTGTCCTGGGACTCGCCGTCACCGTCGCCACGAGAGCGGGTTTGCGCTTGCACCTCCCGTTCTCTTCCTCGCTTGTACTGTTACTAATGTTGACGTTGATATTGATGTTGATGCGGCGCAGTGGCAACACTAATGCGAATGTCAATCAATACTGCACCAGCCATAGCCGTTTCCTTCACCGAGCCGTACTGCATGCATTCTTCCTCTTGTCCTTCTTCCTATCCTGCTACTTGTTCTTTTGCCTATCTCTGTTCAATTACCCGGGCACAAGAGCCACCGTCACGACTGCGAACAGGGATTGCCAGGAAGAGATCTTGATACAAGCTAGGCGTTCTGGGCACTGTACCTGCATCCGATATGGCCTGTCTTGATCCTTATCTCGACCCGTATGACTGTACGGTTGGTGTATTGCAATGCGGTGGTACGAAGTCCAGCGTCTACCAGTATCCCGCTCCCTGGTAGCCCCGTCCTGCTCCACCTCTGCCGAGCATGCGAGCGAACGAACGAACAACCAAGGAAGACTGAAGAACGCTAACTATTGCATAGTCCCGTCGTCCACGCATGCGCTTCCCTGCCTTATCTAAACCCTCGTGGCCTTTGCCCCGTCCTGTACTTACTCGTAGCTACCTTGATTGCGATCCCCCTCGCTGTCTGTCCTGTTCCCCTCCCCGGCTCGCTTCACCTGAGTCGATCAAAGAGGCAACATGCACTTAGCCGGCATCTTCTGACTCTGCATATTCAAGCTGCCTTGCCTGCCCCATCTCTGCACGTCGTGATATCCCTGCTCCATCGGGCCCAGCGCGACCAGACGAATGATTCCTTATATGCTCAAGCCCCAAAATCTCTCCCGCATACTTTGTCTTTGCATAGTGTTGTCCTGACGGCTTCATATTTCATTCTTTGGGCTTTCTCGTTACTTGCTCTTTGTTCAAGGTAGGCACCGAAGGATAAAGCAGCCATACCACCACAACTGTCTCATCCTCATATGATCGTTGTCCTTGCACCCGGACTTGTGCGAGGGCTCCTCAAGTCTCTGGTCTTGGCTGCCCAATATGGTCACTCTTCTCGCTGAGAGCTGGACTTGGTGGTCGTTTGCAACGCTGGTTCTAATAGCACGACTGTAAGTAGATGAATTTCTACTTGTGTCTTCCGCTCCCGTTTGGTGGTGCGAGTAGCGGTTCCCTAGGCTAACAGCTGTCTCTCTGATAGTATCTCCCGCTATATACAACTGGGATCCATCAAGAAGGCCCAAGCTGATGATATTGTGATGCTCTTTGTATTTGTAAGTAGATGAGAGAGTCACTTTAGACGACATTTTGGACTTCAACCAGAATGCAACTTACCGCTCTGCCTATGCGCCATATCCCTACCCAGTGCGATCAAGACCCATGTGCGTTTTCAGCATCAAACCTCTCTAACCATCGCGCCACTGTAGGCTTTCTATACATGCCTAGTATCGGTCATGAACATCGTCGCCCACGTCGACACGAACTTGATGCTACCGGGGGATATAGCAAATTTAACACCAAAATCAATCAAGGCTCGTATTTATGGCAGCAAGCTAGTTTTGGTAGTGGAACAGTCCATGATTATGACAACATGGGGCTGCAAAATATGTCTGCTGCTCATCTACTACAAACTGACCTTCGGTTTGAAGCAGCAACTGGCGGTTAAGGTCTTGGGTGCATATGTCGTGATCACTTGGATCGTGATGGAGAGTTTTTATTTCGGATATTGGTGCAGGCCCTTTTATGATTACTGGGCCGTCCCAACACCAAATGGTAATTGCCCTTGTCAATTGTACCAGTTGTTTGCTAACACCCACTCAGTGCAATGCTCCACAGCACTGCACCACCTAATCATGAACGCCGTCTTCAATATCTCCTCAGATTTACTCATGCTTGGCATTCCGCTCCCAATCTTCCTAGCATCCAAGCTCCCGCCGATCAAGAAACTCGTTCTCTGCGGCCTCTTTGGTATGGGCATATTCGTCATTTTGTGCGCGGCACTGAACAAGTACTATTCATTCGCGCACCCTTTCTCTCCAATGTGGACATTCTGGTACATTCGTGAAGCCAGCACGGCTATCTTGGTTGCCAACATGCCTATGTGCTGGACGTTGATGCGGCGCCTGTTCAACCTGCGCGCCTTCAACGCCAGTTCGCAGAAAAGCCATATGAACTCCAAATCCGCAAGCCATAATCTACGCTCGATGAATGCCCCGATGGGCAGTAAGAAGCGCTCGGTGCTGGATAAGTTGTCGGTTACCGACCAGTCTGACTCGTCTAGGGGGAGGGAATGGTGGGACGGTCGTGGAGGGAGGTCGGGATCGCAGGAGGATTTAGTGACGCCTCCGGGACGAGCGAAAATCAACCCCAGCCCAGCGCCGCCATTGGAGATCTGGGCATCCAAGGAATTCGATGTTGTCGACGTGGAAACAACTCCGGGTGGGTCGTCGAAAGCAAGCGAGTATACCGTTGAGATGTTTAATACCATTGGAGGCACGAGGTTTCAGAGCAAGACAGTCGTTACAGCTAGGCATTCGGACGAGGAGGATGACCCGTCGCGATCTAGGAATCCATCTAGGCCGAGATGACCTCACTTGACATCAATGATATTTTAGCGTGTTGTTTCTCTTCTTGTTGTATACTCTTTATTTGTGAAGCATGATGGGATCTTGAAGCCTCCAAAATCGGATACCCCCTTACGAGTGTTCTTGGAAAAATATGGAATTTGGCTGTACTATATCTAGGATTGGATGACTAATTCATAATTTTCCCTTTGGTTCTGGTACATGATACCCCATTTGATCAATCTTGGTTGTACGATTGCTGAGTTTACTCTATGGATGAGGATGATGGTTCTTGCCACAATATCAAAATGGCACCGCTCATCGCTTAAGGGTCTTGATCTCGTGTAGATGGCATGGCAGACCATGTCATCAAGACGTTATTTGCTGTTCCTATTATGAACGCGATGCTTACCTACCAATAGTGACTGCACAACTCCTATGGTTTCTTATCATACACGCAGAATGCTAAACAGGGCTGTGGAAATGATTCTGCTGTAAGAAACAAAACTACAATCACTATCTTTCTTGAAATTTGAATTGCATCATTAATGCTTTATGAACTGCGTATGGAGAATGTGGTAGCAAATCACTACAATATGAAGGGATTCAAGACAGATTGGCCCCTTTCCTTGTGCAGTGGCCATTGTCAAGTCCTTCGGTAGATAGGTTTGATTGATCAGCAATCTGTAAGTCTGTTCCCTTTACTATCTCTATGATCATTACCCAGCACGAAAGTGTTTAGTATGAGGGCCTGGATCGTATCTGTGGTCTGCGATTTGCAAGAATCATTCATTAGTTAGTGTATCTTCCACGAACCCTGTCTGAGTAAAAAAGGTAATCGATATAGACAGCGGCTCTTCAAACGTCCAGAAACGAGTTGAGTCACTTCAAAACACAAACTCATGATCCTAATTCTTCCAATTTACGACGTCTGTGAAATAAGTCATGAAGGACAAGATACTGCACCACTTTCTCTGCCCCAAATCGAACTGGTATAGCGGTGGACCCGAAGCAATAACGATCTCCTCCTTTGGGAAAACGGAGTTGGTAGAGCGAGGGTTTAAGCAGTGACTCAGTCTGCCAGGCAATGCGGTTCAGATATTCTCATTTTAATGCTAAAGTCTTTTGTCTACTCGGCTTTTAATTTCTCGCGTATCCGAGAGCGGCTTTGACGTGAAGAAGTTGAGGTTTGGTGAAGGAATGGGAATATTTAGAGGGCGGGTAAGGCCGAAAGCCCAAACAGTTCAATCATCGACAGCGACGTCCCTCCACCTTTCGCAATCACAACGGCGATACATCTGAAATCTGGCCAACACTACCAAGTCAGAATCCAGAATCCAGAGCCAAGATCCACTCAAAGGAGAACAAAGGACTTGACCCATTCCACCACTAACACCAGTTCAAAGCCAGGAGCAGATCCCACCATTGCAAACATGGCCGGCTTCCTCAACACCACCCTCTACTCACCCACGCACCCGCTGCTCCTCCGCAATCCACAACCGGAGGACGCAGCAGCACTATCGCAAATCCTCTCGGAGCCACGGAACATCGAGTTCGACCCGCACGCGTCGTCGTCGGGGCTCTCGCCCGCAGTGTGCAGCTCAGTGATCACGCGGATGCGCGCCTCGGCAGCCGACGCCGTGCCAACGCGCGTGAATTTGCTGGTCGTCTTGCTGCCCGCCGTCGGCTGCAAGGACGCGGGTGTGGGCGAGGTGATTGGGATTTCCGGGTTTGGGGGCATCGATGTCGTGGATGGCAAGCGGTTTGGCGATGTGGGCGCTATGCTGAATCCCGAGTATAGGGGCAAGCGGTTTGCGGTGGAGTGTTTGAGGTTGAGTATGGAGTTTGCTTTTCGGGACTTGGGGGTGGATGGGGTTAGTGCTGGATGTTTGGTTAGAAATACGCCTATGATTACGCTATTTGAGAGTAAGTTGGGTTGGTTTGGGGAGAGGAGTGAGGGGGAGTTTGGGGAGAGTTGGAAGGGAATTTTGAGCCCAGAGGAGTGGATAGAAATGAAGAAAAGGATGGGTTGGTGATGTCGTGGGCATCAAAGCATGTGGGAGCGACTGCATAGCCAGCGTTGAAAGGAGCCAAATCCATCCTTTCTCAGAAGTGACATGGGACTTTTGCAGCTTGCATCAAATTATATTTCACATCTTTTCTACCTTATACGATGACCCGTCAGGTTCTTGGGTTTCTCATGAACGCCACAACACCACTGCAGTAGCCAACCAAATCTCCCAACCTAGCACCCTCACTCTCTTGATGCTGCTTCCATAACCTCAAAGCCTCCACCAATCGATCATCATGCGTTATGGTCTCTGAATGGAGTCTCAAGAACACTGTCATCCAAGCTTGAACCAGCTCGTAATCCCGCTTTTGAACAAGTCTGCTTGTCAAAGCATCTACGAAATTTACAAGTTCGTCGGATTCAACGTCTCCTTCGCCTGGATTCAAGGACCTGATCTCGAGATCCGCTGCCGATGGGGAGAGTGTCTTGAGGTGGTCAACAAAAGCCGTATCTGTGATTCAGTCAGTTAGAGCAATGCTCGGGGAATAGCCAGAAATATGAACGTACAATCGCCACTCTCGCTGCCGGCTCTCAGTGCAACAGTGAAAGCACCCTCGGAAGAAAATCTATCCATCTTCATGATCCTCGATTTCTCAGCTATATTCTCTACAGCCTTTTCTTCCTCCGCCTTGGTAAGGGGCAGAGGCTTTTCGAGTGACGGTAAGAAGAACGGTGCCTTCTCTGGTAATTTTGGAGCTTCCGTAGGTTTGTTTCGCTGTTTGATGAGATCGAGGTGCAGCAATGTTTGCCATTTGCTCTTGGGTACCAAACTCAAAGTCATCATATCAGTACTTAACTGGTCAAGTGATTGCATAGGTGCGCTATCCTCGACGTCTTCGTTGTCGTCCTCGAAAGCACCATCAATCACGCCTTGGCCACCTTCGCCCGACACTGTTGGCCCTGAGATCTCAGCAATCTCATTTTCAGAGATATGTCTTGTTGGAACATGCGTGAAAAGCGTCTTGTTGTTCCAGATGTTGACCCCAACCTGACCTTCGCAGGTAGTGGCAAGAAACTCACCCGTGCCAGAGAATGCAAGAGCAGTACACGGCGTCTCGGTTCGAATCGCATCGATCATATGGCCAGTAGGAAGATCCCAGACTCTGATAATGCAATCTCGTCCTGCAGCAATGATCCACCTACCGTCGTTAGAGAAGCAAATATCATTGATAGCTCCTTGGCACCCCCAAAGCTCTCTAATAGTCTTCTTTGTCTCGATGTCGACCACACGAATAGATAGGTCGTCGCAGGTGAGAGCTATAAGATCACTTGGAGCATGGTATCGTAGATCCTTTATGGCGGCCATTGGATGCCAATTGATCTCATCCACCAGATTTCCAGTCATGAAATCCCAGAATTTAACCTTGCCGTCCAATGAACAGCTGATAATGTTCTTGTTCATTGAATCAACCATAATGCCGGTGACTGCTTTTGTGTGCTTGCCCAATCCAGGCTGAAATCCGGAAAGAGGCTTGGTCCCGTCGAGCATCTGGATTTTGAGCTTTCTAGCTTGTGCTGGAGTCAACTTTGACGGATACCGTTGTCGGTGTAACCCTGATTGCAGATTGAACATATCGATACCGCCCAGCTCGGAGCCAACAACCGCAAAAGTCCCACATGGACTGATTGTGACAGTGCTGACATTTCCGCCATCGCCTGTCTCTAGGGCCCATCTTCCGGCCTTCTTTCTACCCCAGAACCAAGTCCTTGCAAACTTGTCGTCTTGATGTCCAGTCACAACGCTTTCCCACCCTGTGACACCGCTTTGTGTAGCGTCGGTCTGTTTCTTTGTAGCATTGGAACCCTTTTGCCATACTGCTCCAGACCCCGGATTGGCACCCATGCCACCATCCCGGTTGAGAGAAGAAGCCATGCAAGTTATTTCGGGTGCCTTAAGGTCCTCCAGGGTCATACTTGGTTCATTAGCTAAGCTAACATTGGCCAGTATGCCCATCTTCCTGGCCTTCTTTCGAATGTTGCCCTGACTGAGCTCGGTGCTTTGGCCATCTCGTCGCAAACTCCAGCCCCATAAGCTGCGGTCTTTTCCAGCACTCAACAACCATTTGCCTCCAGCATCTGCTCCGTCAGCATCAGTGGGAAGCCACTGCAACTGTGTGACTGGCGCAGCATGACCACTTCTGGAGTGGAGAATTCTTGGTACAGGAGAATATGGTGTTTCGTCAAAGATCCATGATTTCAAGGAGTTGTCTAGACCGCTAGTCACAATGACAGGTTGTCCAGGGAGGAATTCGACCTTGCTTATTCCTCCTCCCACTATAGCGTCAGCGTGCGCCGGAGGGTTGTGCGCTCCTCGAAGAATGCCCATGACGCGTCCGCCTTCGTTAAGGTCCCAGAAAGTCACATCTCCTGTCTCTGTTCCTGCTGTCGCCATCACACCAGCTTTCCTCCCATCATCTCCGGCGCCCATCTCATCAGTCCGGAATGATATTGAGGTGACTTGGGATTGCGACGAATTCAAGTGTATCACTGTCTTATCCCTGCGAATATCCTGGATTACCAATGGGCCTTCGGAATACGCGATCGCAAGCAGAGACAGTGCTGGGGTTGGTTGCAAGGCGGTCACCGCGCCACACTTTGGTCCGGGAGGGAGTACTGTATATATCAGCTTTCCCGAGTTGACATTCCAGATTTCTACACCTCCGTCTTTCCTGCCGGCAAAAATCTTGTTCAAATACGTGGGCATAGTACAGATGCCACCCGTGAGTTCATTGCCTCCTTTTTGTACTGTTGTAGAAAACAAAGTCGTGTAGTGCTCGTACGTAGCTGATTTCCAAATCTCAATCCTTGTTGTGCAGCACGCAACAATCCAGGTGCCAAAGATCAAGACTTGCTTGATTGGTTGATCTAGATCTGGAGGCATCACCAGCTCCTCAGTCTTCTTGCCTCGTTTGAACACCCACAAGCCTTGCGACCCTCCCTGCTTGGATCCACCCCAGGCGGCAAATACTCGATCTTTCCATGCTACCGTAGCTGAAATATCTTCAGGGGTCTGTGGTCGCGTTAAGAAAACCAAGTTCAAACCACGCTTGAGGTCGTACGTCTCGAGGCATCGCCCGACGGATGTAGTGATCTGGAAGGAGGTCTTGCCAAGCGGAATTGAGGTAAATGGGACGGTTGTGGACGAGACCAACCCGATAGTCTACAGAGGTTAGCAAGCTGAAGATTCCATTAAAGGGCTTGGGCATCTACTCGAAAAGGCGTGAAGATCCGCGATTCTCGCGATACTGTCTTGGACCGATCAACACTGTTCAGTTTCTGCCTCTTGACAACGGGGCCCTCGCGCTGTGCGGGGATAGAGGAAGGCATTGCGATGGACGGCCGATCGCAAAGATCGAAGAGGAATGGATGGAAGTCAATGGCGGCGCTGATCTATGCTGTTGTCAATAGCATGGCGTTGCTGCGCGATTCTCTATCTGTCGTCTACTCTGCACATTCCCGACTTTTTTTTCTCCCCGCCAAAAGAAATTCGGCAGTATCCTTGTCCGCCTGCGCTTCCAGCTGCCAGGCGACTCGGCGTCCACGACAGCGATATTGACCTATTAGAGGTAGAGGCTTTCTGGCACAGGTTGAATATTGACGACCATGGCCACGATTCTATAATCTTGTCTTAGACAGTACTCAGGCACGATGGAATCCTTGGGCTCATACACGCAACAGTTCCTCGCTTCTGCGACATGGGAATTGGACGGCTAGCCACACTTCGTAGCGCTGCCATATAGCCTCCTTGCTTTTTGGCGACTGCAGGAATGTCACTTGCAGGATGAACGACAACAGTTTCCTTCCAAGAGTCGCGTGCTCAATTTCCTAGGTCTGACAACCCCTCCTTTTCTATCGACCTCTCACCTATGTTTCCTCTGGTGGTCAAGATGTCGCATTGTCGCCCCTTCCCACGGCCCTCCAGGGCGGCGGCGGCGCTGTCACTCTCATATGCGGCTGCATCTGGTCGTGCGACAAACGTCATTTGCGATAAGAGATTGCATGTCCAGAAAAGTCAAGCCCTCCTTGTTGTCCCTCGTCTTGTCGCCCAAGACCTGTCGTTGCGCCTTCCTTCGCTGCGCGCACACTCTCCCACTACTTACTCTCATTTGACTTCTCACGATCCCCTTTCGCCCCAACTTTCATTCTGAACGAGGACGATCCTTCGAGCTGGAAACCTGTTACAATGCCATGACATTGATTAACGAGGATACTGCCGCCACCTTGGCCGCGGTCGAGAACATGGCCACAACCGACAATGCTAGTACTCAAGCGGTAGATTTTACTGCTGCAAACGCAGAAGCGTCTTCCTCTGCTCCACACGCCGCCACGGGTACGAAATCATATCCTGTTTCCCGGGAACGAACGGATTCTTATTCTCTTCTTCCTTCTTCTGCCAGCATCAATTCGTCTTCTACCAAGAAAGGTAGACATGCAGAACCAGGAACTACCGAAATTCATTCCGATCGAGCCAGTATCTCTATGCCACCCCCTTCTACGAGACCATTGATCAAATCACGAACTTCTTCCGTTACTAGCCAACTCACAACAGGCTCAGACCGGTGGCGATCCGGTGCTGGTGCCGTGGTGGACGATTTCGCAGTGGAGGACTTGGATACTCCGAAGCTGGTTGCCGGAAATATGAGCGACGAGACAAAATATTCTTCTCTGCCCGAGCCAGCTCAGCGATCCCGAAACTCTATGTCAGATGCAGGTACGAAGCGCATGTCCGTATCGTCTGTATACTCACTGAGCTCTGCGAGAGCAGGAGGCGCCCCGAGTTCAGTTGGCTCTGCGCCCGGCTCGGAGAATGGAACTACCAACAGAGTTACTTCTGGCACCCTCTCCCCTGCGAAGGCTCTAGGAATTTCCCAAGCTGAGACTTCTACTTCCGCCATTTCAATCACAACATCGTCCACGTCACAATTCGGGAGCCAGGGTACAACGTCACATCAATTGACACCTCGCGAAAGTCCTGCTCATGCTTCTGAAATTGCGAAACGAAATGCAAGTGCAAGAGGTGAAACCGTGGTTCGCTCACACCCACCCCAGAGATCCAGGAGTCGGGCCAAGAGGAGGTTCAGTGGCAGTACAGCTGCCAGCAGTCATAGTCCAAGCAGTGAGAGGGGGATACATTTGAAGGAGGAGGCAAAACCAGCGCCTTGGGGAATTATAGGTGTCTGCGCCCTCGATGTTAAAGCCCGAAGTAAACCGAGCCGCAATATTTTGAACCGGCTGATTTCCAAAGGTGAATTTGATGTTGTTGTCTTTGGAGACAAGGTGATTCTGGACGAGGAGGTCGAGAATTGGCCAATCTGCGATTTCCTTATTTCTTTCTATTCCGATGGATTTCCGCTGGACAAGGCCATTGCATATGTCAAAGCGCGAAAGCCATTTTGTGTCAACGACGTTCCCATGCAAAAGATTCTCTGGGACCGTAGAATATGTCTTAGAATTCTAGACAAGATCAAGGTGCCAACACCTAAGAGGCTTGAAGTCAACAGAGATGGCGGACCTAGGGTGATGACACCAGATTTGGCTCGGCATCTAAAAGAGACCACCGGCCTTACTTTGGAGGGGCCTGAAGACGGAACAGGTGGTGAAATGCAGGCGCCTCATAAGGTAGAGCTATTGGATGATGGTGACACCCTAAGTGTTGACGGTGCGCTTCTACGCAAGCCGTTCGTCGAAAAACCTGTCAGTGGTGAAGACCACAACGTCTGTGTCTATTATCCGAAGAGTGAAGGTGGTGGGGGCCGCAAGCTGTTCCGTAAGGTTGGCAATAAGAGTTCCGAATGGGTAGAGGATCTTGAAGTACCTCGTGCCATCACAGAACCAGACAGCAGCTATCTCTACGAAAAGTTCATGAAGGTCGACAACGCTGAGGATGTCAAGGCATATACGGTTGGACCGAACTTTTGCCACGCAGAGACACGCAAGTCTCCCGTGGTAGACGGATTAGTGCGACGGAACACTCATGGTAAAGAAATACGATACATCACCAGTCTCAATAAAGAAGAGACTGCTATGGCTAGCCGCATTGCAAATAGCTTTGGACAACGAGTGTGTGGCTTCGATCTTTTGCGAGCTGAGGGCAAGAGTTTCGTCATTGATGTAAATGGGTGGAGTTTTGTCAAAGACAATGATGAATACTACGACCAATGCTCCAGGATTCTGAAAGAGATGTTCATTGCAGAAAAGCAGCGTCAATCTGGTACACAGCCATCATCGGGGTTGGCTTCGCCTTCAGATCCCTTTGTCAACCCGGGTGTAGTAAGGAAGGATAGTGGGCTGAAGGATAGTCATCGATCCGCCTTTCAAACCATCCTTAACAAATCTCCAAGCATCTCAAAACTGCACGCTCATCACCAGGCGAAGCATCATATTTCTGTATCACCAGCACTGTCAACAAGCACGACTCCAAAAGGATCACCTCCTGCATCTGTGAAAAGCCTCAAACTGCCGAACATCCCACCAACACCGCTACTGCCACCTCCAGCAGTATCACTTCCAGCATCAATTGATCCATCGACTACTCCCTCCACAGTCCCACAGACTCCTACAACCGAAGCCAGTGCTACAGAAACAATGCCACCCCCAGCTCCCAAACATACATGGAAGTTAAAGGGTATAGTTTCTGTAATCCGACATGCCGATCGGACACCAAAGCAGAAATATAAGTTCACATTCCACACAAAGCCATTTATTGAGTTGTTGAAAGGCCATCAGGAGGAAGTTCTGTTGACCGGAGAAGCTGCCCTGGACAGTGTGATGGTTGCTGTTGATGTGGCGATTAAGGAGGGAGTCGAAGATCGCGAGAAATTGAGGACCTTGAGAAATGTTCTAGCAAAGAAGGGTGGCTGGGCTGGTACCAAGGTGCAGATCAAGCCTATGTTTCGGAAGAAGAAGACAGAGGAGCAACCTCCTGAAGAGGTATCAAGCTCAGCTCCTACAACATCACCTCAAAACACTCCATCGGGCACTCCCGCAAACACAGTTTCTTCGCCACTAGAGGACTCCAGCGAGAAACCTAAACGACCACAAATTGCTGCGGTCCAGAATGCCGATGATAGCGAGACTGAAGGAAAGCATGGCAGGGCGCCAACTCGCAGCGACTCGATCTCAGGCGTAACGTTGTCGAGAATCACAGCTGCAGAGAACAGCCTAGTCTTGGACAAACTACAGCTTATTGTGAAATGGGGTGGTGAGCCGACCCACTCCGCCAGATATCAGGCTCAAGAACTTGGCGATAACATGAGAAATGATTTGCTTCTGATGAACCGGGAGGCTTTAGATGAAGTCCATGTTTTCAGCAGTTCCGAAAGACGTGTTACAACCAGCGCACAGATCTTCGCGTCCGCTTTCACGGATCAGAAGGAACTTCCACCAGATTTCATTACTATCCGCAAAGATCTCCTTGACGATTCCAATGCTGCTAAAGATGAAATGGACAAGGTGAAGAAGAAGCTCAAAACTCTTCTCCGCCAAGGCAATGAGGCGCCGCCACAGTTTGCATGGCCAGCAAATATGCCAGAGCCATCAATCGTGCAGAAGTATGTTGTGCAATTGATGAAATTCCATAGACGAGTTATGCGCAACAACTATGGCAAGCTATATGGAGGTGCTTCTTCATCTTTGAATGCTATTGCAAATCCGGGAGATAAAGCTACCTTGAAACCAGCATCAGTTGAATCCACCTCGTCGATGGCATCAGCGATGTCACAAGCGACTGCAACAAGCACCATTCAAGCGCGTTGGTGTTGTGGTGAAGATGCGGAGCTTTTCAAAGAAAGGTGGGAAAAGCTCTTTGCGGAATTCTGCGATGGTGATAAGGTCGATCCCAGCAAGATTTCTGAGTTATACGATACAATGAAGTTTGACGCCCTTCACAATCGCCAATTTCTAGAGTGGGTATTCACCCCAAGTAAGAGTATTCTTGAAGAAGAAGAGGAAGCTATCGAGCTCGAAGTAAAAAAGCCTGAGAAAGAAAAGACCAAAGAGAAAGACAAGGACAAGGACAAGGACAAGGATAAGTCCAAGGACAGCGATGGGAAGGTTGACAAGGACCAAACACTGCCAATGGAAAAGGCAGATACGAACAAGAGTCTTCACCGCCGCATGTTTAATAGACGCAAGTCAGTTATGGCAGGAGCTAAGCCGGTCGAGGAGCAGCCAGAATCTGTGAGTATCTCCTTCTTAAAACGAGGTGGCATTACTGACAGAACAGTATTTCCGTTTGTTCACTGGTAGTAGTCAAACCAAGGCAAAAACTGATGTACGACTTGAGAAACTTCGAGAATTGTACAAGCATGCCAAAATTCTGTTCGATTTTATTTGTCCTCAAGAGTATGGTATTATGGATAGCGAGAAATTAGAAATTGGTCTTCTAACATCATTACCCCTCCTCAAGGCATGTTGCATATTACACTTGCGTTTAAAAATTAAACTAACCTGCGCCAGGAAATCGTTCAAGATCTTGAGGAGATGCAAGCGTCTGATGACGCCAAGTCTTTCATCTATTTTACCAAGGAGTCACACATTTATACACTTCTCAATTGTATCTTGGAGGGAGGCATAGAAACAAAGATCAAAAGAAGTGCAATCCCCGAACTGGATTATCTCTCACACATCTGCTTTGAGCTCTACGAATCCGAGAACAAGACCGCTCCTGATGCACCGCCAACTGACGCAGCAACGTATGAGTACAGCATTCGAATCACTATTAGTCCTGGCTGTCATACTTTTGATCCGCTGGATGTACAGCTAGATAGCAAGCACTGTATCAGTTGTGCTCCTCGCCGAAGCTTAACTGCTCACGGCGATTGGAAGGAAGTGATTGATACACTACGAGCCAAGTTTCACACGTAAGATATTCCCGCGCTCCTTTTCGAAGTGACACTATCAAGAGACCAATCAGAAACAAGAGCTTCAAAGTCGGACTTCGCTAACATCGACCTTTAGGGTCAAACTGCCAAAGAGCTTCCTTGCCGTCAACCTTTCTGAGTCTCACACATTTCATAAGAAAGAGGAACTCGATGACGTGAGGATAGGAGAACTGTCGATTGCAGATCTGGCTACTAGCAAGGGAGATTTTGATCCTGCACCTGCAGTCCTCGAATCGGAACCAACACCGGAAAGTGCCAGCGTCATTCAAGCAGAGCAGAACCACGATGATCCCCCCAATGCCGAATGAAGACTGGCGTTCGGTTGGCCTACTATTATGTTCCGAAGCTATCAGTTCTCATATCTTAACGTCCAATCGATCGATCGTTCGTTCAGCGGTGAGAAACTATCATGCCAGATCTCTCGCGAACGCGTTAGCAGGAATAAATTTGGGGCTCGGAAAGTGACAAGCACACCGCTCTGGCTGTAACTATTATGTTCAGGCAGTCTCGTCGAATTGGCATTGGCCGATGGGTTTCTACAGGTGATATGTCATATCCCAGGTGCTCAAGAGGAGTTTGGGGGCTGTACGTGACGGTCACACTTCTCGTGGTGCGACGGCGCTGCTAAATGATGTATTCTGCTTAGAAGAATTTGTGCAGCTACTAGGTGCCGTGCTTAGCAGCAATGCATCGCAATAAGAATCAATACAGTGTCGCATCATGCCAAGCGAATCAAATGGGCCTGAAGAACTGTGAGACCAAGAGATAAGATAAGCAAGCAATGGGAATTTTATTGCATATTGAACCTATCCTCGCACGGATCGATCTCTAGATTTATGTACACGAAGCCCAAAAAGGACCATGATGCATCAGCACCAGACATGGAGGCGTACACCTCAGCAGGTCTCTCTCCTGCGGTTGGAACCGGTTGGGGACACCAGGTCTGAGATGCGGTGAGCAGGATGTGTATAGCCATGGTGCATTGCCTATACCTCTCATTCTGTTTGCTCGCGAGGAGCATACTCTACTGGCTCGACCTGCGGACGGACCCTTGCCCTTTCTTATGCCATCATGGTCACGAAGGTTCCCGAGTTGATAGTTTCCCCAGGAGCCGCTCACTCTCCAAGTTCCAAATGAACGTATGACCGAATGTAACGTCGTACATCGAGATCACCGGTGCTACTTTCCTCGAAACCAAACCATGCGTGTCATGCCGTCTGCCCTTCTCCCCAAGCACCCCGGCCCCCCTTCACGCTGGCGGGGGTCCTAGACAAACAAGACCAAGATATGCCAGGGGCACCGCCAGCGATTTGGGGAAACCGAGGAGGAACGAGAAACCAAGCAGGAATGAGATTACGTCGGCGCCTTTCCGAAAGCCTTCTCTCCATCCGAAAGCAGGGTCGTTGATCTTCTTCTTTCGGCGCCTTCAACCCCCCGGCCCTGGCCCTGTGCCGCTCCCTGCGGCGCTGTAGCGAGATCACTCATTCATCTACCGACGGCGTCACATATATTTACGGCGCATTCTGGAACATATAATGCAACTACCCTCGGGGGAAACATACTCCCGCCGGGGGGTTTCACCTCAAGAAAGCCTGGCCAATCGATGAGTTTGACGAGCCACCGCCAGAGACGAGACGACAGGGCATGGGGCATGTTTCCTCCAAGCGTCCGTATTGTTGAGCGCGCAAAATGATACTCAGGTTGATTGCGTTGGCTACGGCGGGAAGTCCGCGTGTGAGGGAGCCTCGGGCCTATTGGCGGTTGGGGTCTTGTGATAGGTTGCTGGACGTGACCACCCCGACGGAATCCTAAGCAGCTCATCTCTTGGGGTTTGGGGCTGACTTTCGCTGCTCTGCTTGGGTTGGCTGGGCTGGGGTGCTGGGGTGCTGGAGTGGGGTGAGATGCGGTGCAGGATATGTAAGCCGTCGCTTTGGGGGCATATCCAGCTTGTTATGATGGTGGAATCGGTATCGAGTCGGTTTCAGAAAAAGAAAGCAGAGAAAATGCCAGGTATAAGAGAAACAGTGACCGCGAAGAGGGTTATGAGAACATATGACGGGTGACTAGTGATTTTACCCTAGGCCTTCTGCTCTCGAGAGCGAATCCACAGAGTGTATGTTTCACGCCCTTGTGAAACCTTCTACGGACCTTCTTCCCGGGAAGATTTGCATGAGCAGCAGCAGCTGGCTGTTGAGGCGGATAAAATTGGCCGTGGAAGCCTGCTGACTCTCTGGCAAAGACGGGCTCTCGGCGTCTTACTGGCCCCCTAAACAGGGTTTTCTATGGCGATTGATCCCCCAATCCCATGTGTCGGTCAAGGATTCTCGTCGGTTGGCAGGCATGCGTGGGTGCATGCATGCATGCACGCATGCAAGCAAATTACCATGCAGAAGAATCCCAAAAGAGTGGTTTCTTGGCCGTTTACTCCTGGGGAAGATATTCTCCTGGTCCTTATCCTGTGGTTTTTATTTTAGGTCAATCTAATCCTAAAAAAGGTTCGAACCCAGAATCACTTGCATGTGCCTTTTTTCCCTTCCGACACTGAGGGATCTTCAATAATTTCGGGCGGAAGTTGCATTGGGCAATTCTAACGGTCGACTGCCTCTTTTGGTTATGCTGGAAGGCTGCATTACACGCGCTGCCGGGCTATAGCAAAGATCCTGGGTCTGCTGAACGGAAACCACCATCCACCGGGAAGCTGCCAAGGGAGATATAGCAGAACTGCAGTATAATACCTCAACTGCTGGGCTTGCCAAGTATCAAGTCTAGCGGCCCATATCAACTCCGAGTGAAAGTCGATAGCCCGTAGACAATACGTGGGAAGCATGACGGTGACAGCCAAAATCCAATTCCGCATTCAAGCTAGCGATTCTTTGCCAATCATGGTATTGGAATCTATTGCTGCAAACTCCTTCTCATCCATGCCTCTTCGTTCACCTTACGAAGTAGACTTGGTACAGTACTCATGACGTGACGGGCAGATTCAAGGGCCTGCGCTCCAAAAGCCAACTTGTTCTAAATCGAGCCATTCCTCGGGAGATTTGCCGATATCATGGTCAGGGAAACGGGTGTATATACACTCGAGTGTGTATGTGTTCGCAAGCATCACTATTACAGTCTCCTCCGTCTTAATCCTGGACTTCCTGCCAATCCCCGAGGTGTTCTTGAGGCTACTCCGGGTTCAAGAGACCAATGGCTGGGTTGTTCGACCACCTCGCTTGTGCTGGGTCTGACACCGGCGTCGTCACGACCTTCCCCGAAACCTGAGTCCCGAGTTATTGAGTTGGTAAAGCTCGAGTTTGATATCCCCCACCGGACGTTGAACTCACCGCAAAAGAACGACATGCAAATCAACAGGGAGTGGGGGCGGAAGGAGAGGGGCCCTTGGTTATAATGGCTCGAGATTTGTTCGTCCTGGTTCGCATAGCTGCCACGCCTCGCAAGACCCCCTCGGGCATCCCCTGAGATGCCGACGAAAAGCTGCACCACATCTGAGTCGGACGCCGACCAAGATCTTATCGCTCTCATGGTGTACGCATTCTAATATTGGAACCTTCTAGAACATCGTAAACCCTTGGAGATTCATAGATGAGCGGCTCAAAATACTTCCACGACCATGAACCAGATCGCAATCTTCCAGCACCCTTACCGAGATTTCATCATATGGCACACCGGTCCGGCTGGAAGTGACGACGAGTCGGGTGAGGACTGCCCATGGCTACGGTGACGTAGGGAGGAATATTGGATGACAGCAGGCGCCAAGCGTAAGCCATCCTCGACACGTTTGTTTCACGGGCGCAATCGCTCCAGGACAAAGTTCCTCGGCCGGAGGGTATACGGAGTAATCGAGCGGGCTCCCTGACCCAGCGGCATGGGTAGCGACAAGAACGCGGGAGCTGGACCGGACGTCGTGCATATCTTGGTCAGCGGCAAGGCCCTCGGGTCGCCGACGAGCTGCCATAGGACATGATCGTGCTGGTGCGCAGGGAATGAATGCAGGTCGTAGGATGATGAAATGGTCGCTCGTCTCGTGCATCTTGCCTGGCTCGTCCGACGCCCAGCATCGATCGCTGGCCACTGATGGCATGGCCAACAGTCGCACTGGTGAAGCAGCTGGGACGGCCGCGCCCAGTGCAACGGTCTTCCGAGGCTGCCCAGGCCCACCGCAGCACGTCTTGAGCAGGGTCATGGGTACGTACCCGTAACCACTCGGCCAGGATGATGGAGGGCGATCAGACCCTTTCCCTGGGATCGCGCCCACGCCTCGCAAGATAATTGACAGGACTGCATCCGGGCGACCAACTGCGAGCGGCGATGATAGGGATAGGGATGCGGTAGCTGGGTTCGTCGGCAAGCGAGGCGTGCGAACGGTCGCAGCTGGTGCCTTGAACCACCGTTGGCTCGGGAGGCCGTCGCCCTACCGCATGGCCGTCGCCCTATCATCGCCGCATGTCATGTCAAGTTCAGGCATGCTCGGTGGTGGCATGTTATGGCGATACGAAGTGCCAGCCCCAGGGCAGAGCAGGCCAGCACCGACGGTGGCCGTCTTGAGCCAAGAGCACGTCTTCCACGCTCCGCACTCATGGAAAAGTATCGCTCTGTCCCAGCGGGCACCGTGAGTCCCCCCCCCATCCCCCATGTTCCCAAACGGCCATACCAACTCGGCCGTCCGACTGCCGCTTCTTGCTCTACCATTCATGCTCCTGCACGAGGCTGCTCTTCCCGGCCAAGTCTGTTCTGTTCGAGGCCAGCCAGGCAGCGTGGACGAAGAAAGACCCCATCGTTCGGCCAGGTGAGTGCGGCGTCGGGATCTGTAGCATCCTTCCCACCCCGGCCAGCATCTCTTTCTGTTACCAGCTGGCTGTGCGACCCATGCTACTTAATCTCCATCGGCCCCCATACCGGCACGACACGCTACAGAACCGTACTGACTTGCATCCCTCTCTCCACCCTGCCGTGCCCTACCCTACCGATATTTCCCTTACCCTGGCCCTGGTCGCCATTGCCTGTCACTCTTAGACCTTCCTTCCCTCCCTCTGGCCCGGTGGAACGGCTCGCCCAACTGAACTGCCAGCGTCATTATCGGTGCATACGATAGCATGTCCGGCATCGAGCAGGGTGCAAATATACTCCCCTCATCTGCTCCCCTCCCTTCTTCTTCCCATCCAAACTCGGCCGGCGCACCCAATCTCCTTGCCTGACCTAGCTGCCACGGCTCGTACTCTTCGGTCCTGCAAGACGACCGATCATCTTGTCGCCCTCTCGCGCTCGTTGGGCGGATCCAGGCCCGCCGATTGTGTGTGAGGAGCTCGTTGCCATCTAAACGAGCGAGCACCACGAAGACGAAAAAGTCATTTCACCAGCCTTGTCACATAGCATAGCCGTTATTCAGAGCAAATCTATTTCCGCTTCCGCAACGATCCCAAGTCAAATTAGTTTCTAGGATAGGAACCGCGAGCAAGGGAGCTAACCCGACCAGATACGCAAGCAAGCGTGGCCTGGATCACTTATTGTCCTTTTGCACCCACGCGACAAGCGACCGACCGTCATATCATATTCTCGTACACACCGCAAAACGAGACCAGCCAGACTGACGCAACGGACCGCCGCGGCTGAACAGAACCAGGCAGGGCCAAGCAAGGCAAGGAAAAAGCAGGGCGACGCATCAGAGGCATTCTACCTTGTGTGTGACCGGCGTGGTTGTTGTTTTGCAGGACTCTGTTTCGTGGACGGATCGTTTATATAAGGACGGGCTTTCGGGGGCTGCTGCGTTCTCTTCTCTAGACTTTCCTTTCCTATCACGAAGACCTTATCTTGATTCGATCTAGAGTTCTGACTACCTTTGCCATATTTCAGCCTTGGCCAGCAACTCCATTCATTTACCTTCAAGCTTCTCTTCCCGGATACTCCACTTACTCATCCAGCAAGTATTCTCCTCCGCATTTCATAACGTGCATATCTAACAGAGGATCCCTCACAGATTTCTCCCATCAACGAAGACTCACCCAAGAAGATTTGCAAAGAGTTGGATTCATGATGGCTATGCCAGGATACTGCTCACACGATTTCAACCTCATAAAATCAGAATCGACCCTCATACAATGGGTCTGCAGTATGTGCCACTCTGGGCCACACTGGTTCATCTTTGAGTGCAAGTACTGCAAGTTGAAGACCTGCCGTCCATGTACGAGCAAGGCATGAGCGGCTTTCGCCATCTACGGTCACCGCCACCAACTTTATCCATCTTTCAAGCTGCCATCAACTTGGCAGTCTCCGAAAAAGGTTTTCTGGTATGTTTCTAGGCTCTCATCTGAGACCGGTTTTTCTTTTGCCGGGCCCTTTCAGGGAGGATATCGGGCAATAAAGTTTGGCGTTTCTGAGGAACCTTATACTGACGACATCCTAAGGATGTATGTGTTCCTGATGGTTTGGTTGGGCTCCAAGACTATCCCATATCGTGCGTGGTTGTTTCTTTCGGATTACATCCTGCGGCCGCTTCTCGATAGCGTCAGCTGGAACAATACCCAAAAAAAGAAAAGAAGTGCTTGGAGTATGCACGCTGGGATTTTTGAAGCGAGACTTGCAGTTCTACGTCCTACGTCCTGCCATTACTGCATCTAATATGCAAGGGCGATCATGCCCCGTCCACTCTTCTTGTCGTGTCTGGCTCGGAAGTTTCCCTCTCGACGGCCAACTTTTCCCTCATGCAGGCCGACTGGTCTTCCGGAACACGGTTCTTGGATTCCGGACAACACCATGCTGTCTTGTCACATCACAGAGCAGCTGCAGAAGATCATAACGAGTTTCCTTTCAATTTCCCATTGGGCGTGCATTATTGAGGGGGTTTTGCTGTGTTCTTTGCTTTTTCTTTTGTGTTGTATCAGTACTGGATACTGGCTGGGGGGGCTCTGCGCTGGAGGTATTATGACCTGCAAGATGCATGCAGGTCAGAAGAGTACCCTAGTTTGATTGATTCCTTTACTCTTTGTTCTGTTGCGGTGGTGTTTAGAGATGGAAATGAAGGGGCTGGAAGGCCGGAGCATATTCATGCATACAAAAGGTACTTATGCTGGGCCGGAGGGATAAAAGTGACAGGGAGACACCGATAGGGGAAATGGAAAAGGCCTCGCCTTCTACCTCATGTATTCGATCGATGTGTCAAATCATTGACGTAGTGTTGTACTGATTGATTGAGCAAAACTGTTGAGAGCTCATCTCAGCATCACCTCAAGGGGCCTTCGTTGTGACTCCTCAACGTCGTCATCGATGCTGTGTAGTAACACCACATCATCTCTACTCTTCACCTGATCACCCCCTTAGCATGGGAGTAAGGCTTTCTGTTGTCCAGAGCTATCAATGGCCTATGTAATCACTGTGCGATATCGGAAGATTAGGCGTGAGGCTTTCGGAGTATTGGTAACGTAGCAAACCACTTCGTGCAACCTCCTCCACGTATCTCTCTCCTGTTTGCACTCATATACTGCAGTGTAACGCAGTAAAACCACTCGTTGCAATAGGGCTGAGGCTTCGGTATAGCAAAGAATGTCACACAGTGACGACGTAGCACTAGAGCTTGGCAGGAGGAGCTGTTCTCCTCTTCTGGAAACCAAAGGACCCCAACACTGTGACCCATCGGCCCATGAAATACAGAGGTTCGGAGCTCATCATTGCACAAGAACGAGAAGCACGGAAACACGGCGGCGTCGAACGCCAGATTCGACATCGCGCTCGGCAGTCTTTTCTGTGCTTAATAGAAGTGGTTGATGGGTTAGGGCCGATTTCATGGAAGATCGGCGCTGGGATTGCTCTGCTTTGCAAGTATCTTTTGCATCTTCCGCGTGTTTTATCGCACAGTAGCACAACTGGTCTCAGCTTGTGTGTACAATGTATGCCTGCTGGTAGTTGATTCTTGCAGAACATGTTAGGTGCCTGCCTGACCTTCTGCCTCACCGAACCGGTCACCCAGATACGAACATCCCACACAAGTTCACGACAGCACAAGGGTGGACAGCGAGCTGCTTGCAACAGCGTATCGGCTCGGGTAGCTTTGTTTTCCTGTTGTGACCGATCTACGAAGGTGTGGGTCGCTGGTGCACATCTCGTGGAGCTTCCTACCTGGGGGAAGGCGGACGAGGCAGGACTCAGCTCTTGCTAGACTAGGGGTGGGCTGTTTGTGGTCACATGTCTGTTCTTGCTGTGCAATGGGAGAGGTGGTTGCGATTTCAAAGATACTTTGAGGCATATCCTGGTTGCAGTCTGCATCCTACATGCACCTCAGTCCTGTAGCGGCCACGAAGTAGTCTTTGTTTCTGGAGCATTGTAACTCAAAAGCAAAATATGATATATGCGCTACAAAATAAACTTGAAGCGGCGCGAATGCAGGATTGTTATCACCGATTGGTCTTCGCAGCTTGGTTGGAAAGGCACCCGTGATCCCAATTATATAACCCTCTTTCTTAAACCTTTTGATTTGGTAGATGGAAGGACAAGTGGAAAGGAGGGGGGGCTTCATATATCCTTGTGCTGCGCCCTGCCCGTTCCAACAATGCACTCTTTTTCTAGATTTTGAAGGTCTGGGAATCCATCTGAGGATTCGATGCTTACCTTAGTTCCTTGATCCACTTTCATGCTGGAAGCAGGATATGACCATCGAGCGCGTATATCCACTTGGTTCGAGTCACTAGCGACGAGGGCAAAGATACCGAGTGACATACCCAGTGCTAGCTTAGAGAGCTAACAATCCAAGAATCTTGAGGGCCTGTATAAGGTCGGTTTTATTTCATCTCGCCTGGCTAACATGGAAGTGAAGCTGAATCTTCAGTTGGAATTTGCAGGGAGTGCGGTCCGACCTTGCCGAGCTCCTCATGAACAGGTTAAGAGTTGGAAAGAGGCTCGGTTATATGGGCTCATGCGTGCAGTAGTGTTAAAAGTAAAGGTACTGGAATGACATACCTATCTCGTATTACGTTCCGAGAGAGGACGGGGGTGTGTGATTTTGGTCCGTTGCGGAAACTGACTGGCTGGTAAGATCAAAACTGAGTGCGGCTCCGAGACACAATTTTCTTAATATCCCACCTTCTCTTTGCCGCTGTTGGGGAATGGGTATACATGAATATCCATAAACTCGAAGATCTGCAGAGAATGATCTCGTCCTGTATTCGAAAGCGAGTCTGCTTCCAAGACTGCGCCTCTGATACCCATTCTTCAGGTACCGAGTGCATCATGACTAACAACGCTGCGGCACAGCCTTTCAGATGACCAGAGTATTTCAAACCAGCACAACGCGGTTCTACAGTCTTTTCTCTGAAGCGAGACATCACGATCACGACTTCAGCAATGTCCTCACCGCAGAAACCTACGAATTCCTCGAGCTCTGCTCCAAGTTACAAACTAATAGCGATCATCACCCTATCCTTCCTAGCAGCCACTGCGCTCTGCACGGGCTTCGCTCTCATAGTAATGGAAATCATCTCAATCCCCTTCCTCACACCCGCTCTCCGTCCCTTACGACCATATCTCGAATTGGGTTACAAGGTAGTCAAACCTGCAGTCATGATTGTTTGGCCGCTGCTCACCCTCGGTGCCTGCCTCAAAATACACGTGCACTCCGACTTTCCGAGCAAGTCCAGGTGGAGGATGTCCAGCGGTTGGATGTTCCTGCAGCAACTTGGAATGATAATCACTAAAGTCGGAACTATCTTGACCTCGAAGGAGTGCCCTTGCGGTCTTAGGGAATGCTGGGACGCTTGGGTGCTCTTAGCATTGCTGGTCGTTATTCCTGTGGCTACATGGAAGGGTTGGAGATGGGACTTTGGCTATATTGACAGGTATGTCGACAGGTTGGCCAGTGAATCATGGGAAGAGGATGCGAAGAAGAAAGTGCAGGATGCTGAGACTGGGGTAAAGAAGGACACCGACGCAGCAGTCGAAGCCGCGGTGTCCCGCGAGGCTCCCGAGATGCCCGAAAAGGTCTGATGCAGAAGGATAGGCATGGAGCTGGTTGCGGCCGGGATGCCCTCGTCTTGTGAGGGATGGGCTGATGACTGAGGGTGCAATGAGATTGCATGAAGATCCTCCCGGTGTCCCTCGTTCTCACTCAGAGAAATCGTCGCCATGACTTCCAAGAAATATATTAAGTAACGCAAGGAAAGCGAGTCTTGTGCAGCCTTCCCCTTTTGCCGCCCAATCGGGTTAGCACGCTCTATTCGAGGTCTTTGTTAAGCAGCCTCGTGTGCAGAGCTGTGGGTAGAGCAAGCGGCATGATGTGATCCTGTAATCCCTTTTCTGACCTGCTCTTTCTCCTACCGTCTTTTCCGGCTGCTCTGTCGCGCGACGTATATATCTTCACCACTAGATGTATGACACCAGAGTGATGCTACGCAGTCGTCCTTGGCACCGCTGGGTCGTCGCGGGCGCGTTTTTGGTCGGCGTTTTTTATCTATTTCCAGCGCTGACCTTCAAGCCGACCACCAGCACTGCCCTTGCCGATACGCGCTTTCTAACACCGGCGCCCCTTAGCAACCTTCCGTTCCTCAAGGAGCTACTCAGGGACAATGGCTTGGGCCCTGAAGTCGAATTTGCTTCGAGGCACCTGAAATACCGACGCAACGCGGAATCTCGCCCACCGTTGTCCAAGGTTCCGAACAAGCTTTTCCCAAACCCTCCTACAACGATCAACATTGAGACGGCGACAACTCTACCTCAACTCCTTCCACCCGTGACCTTGGCCGTCGAAAACTCTCCTCGACCGAATGAAGTTGATGCCTCTGCGCTTATCTTTGGTGTCTCCACGACCTATTCCCGATTCAATGACGACGCCGCCGGACCGTTGCGGGAGTGGACAAGATGGCTGACAGATGGCAATGGAAGCTCTAATGGTGCTGCTCTGGTATTATGTCTCCATGAAGCCACCGACGATCAGATTCTATTGGCGCAGACCAAGCTAGGGGATGTTGGCATACACGCGACAGTACAGCATTCGGATGGCAGTCTCGATATGCCTGGCCGATATTTTTCCCTCATCACCGCCTTGTACAACCACCCAAGCCGAGAAAGGCGGTCATATTTTGGTCTGATCGATGATGATACCTTCTTTCCTTCCATTGCTGCACTGCTGTCGATGCTCTCCGAATACGACCCCTCGAAACCATACTACATTGGGGCCTTCACAGAGCGTGTGGATTGGATGATGGATCACAAGGTGCCGATGGCTTATGGTGGTGCAGGTGTCTTTTTCACCGCACCAGTTGTCAAAACATTGGACGATTTGACCCCAACATGCCTGAAAAAAGATCCGAAATCAGGGTTGTACTTGGAATGGGGGGAGCAGGGTGATTTACTGCTGTACAACTGCTTGCACAACCACACTGAGGTTGTTCTTACAAACGTCCCGCAACTACATCAGATGGACCAATTTGGTGATCCCTCTGGGCTCTATGAATCGGGGGAGCTCCCCCTCAGTCTTCACCACTACAAGTCCTGGCATCGCCTGGCGCCCGAAAAGGTGCATGTGGTAACCGATGCTTGCGGATTAAATTGTATCTTCCAGAGGTTCCAGTTTGCAGACGACTGGGTTCTTAGCAATGGCTATACCATCTCCGCGTACCCCCGTGGTATCGATTTCGATATCACGAAGATGGAAGGTACTTTTGATAATGGATTAGCCAATAATGGGGTTGAGGATGTCAGTCTGAGCTATTCTTTCGGGCCACTCCGCAAAAATCTTGCTGGAACAGGAAGAAAGCTTAGTTGGAGCTTGTTAGACGCCAGGAGTGACGACTATGGAAGAGTCACCCAAGTCTATGTGAAGAGAAAGGATGATGAGCGGTGGCTAGCCAAAGATGAATCAAAACCCCAGCTGGATAGCATTATCGTGTTGGTGTGGGAGTTATAGATATTTCCGGATGATTCACAGAGTATTCTAATAACCCTGGTTGTATTATTGTGCATTATCATTAGGTGCGAGGCTGGCGTTGGGCAGGACGGTTGGGATACCCGGAAAACTTGTATAGCAAATTTAATTGTCCGACTTTAAGGAGAGAGCGATACGAGTTGTGCTTGTGGGGATGCCGTGCTCCACTTAATAGGGTACTGGGACTGGCGACCAAAATAGCATGAATCGGCAGGCCTACGAGGGACCAGCCTCTGTTCTCCAACTGACACCAGCAAGCCATCAGGGCGCAGGATCCTGTTTCTCTATATGCAAATCGACTGTAGTCTGTCTGCATACGAAAGCAAACTAGTTGGTCGTACAACTTTCAGTGAGGGAGTGCTCCTGGAGCTTCATGGACTGGCTCTCCCATGCATATGATTTGGTGCCAGTCGTAGATGCATCAGAGAATTGATTAGCCTCGAGCCTCCAATTGGCACACAATCCCTTGCGATCGACTGGTACCTCTCCTCCTTGCATACCTGCGGGGTGAGAGTGGAAAAGGGTATCCGCTGATCGAGACGTAGGAATGCGACACACACCGGTCAACCATAACGCTGTATGTGGGGTAACTGGGGCGGGTGGACTTGCTGGTGCAACCATCGGTATATGTAACTACGAGCATAGAACTGCCGGGGTTCAAAATTGTGATTTTTGGGTTCTCATCGCCGTGAATGTCTGTTGGTAGGAGCCTCGACAGATCTCAAAAATGACGAAGACAACCATTTATAATGTGCTTGTCGGCATGACCGTGGCCATGGGGAGCTTTACTTATGGCTTTGGTATTTGATTGTAGCGTCTACTCTTTCACCCGGCGTCGCTAACGAAGCCGCTAGGATTTGCAGCCTTTGCAACGAGTATTGGCCAACCTGGTTTCTATGCATACTTCAACCTCTCTACCAAAGGCGCCGGTGCCTCGTACACAAATGATATCCTGGGCGCTGTCAATGCTCTCTTCTTCTTTGGGGCTGTCCTTGGAGCACTGGGTGGAGGACCCATTGCTGATCGGGTGGGTCGCAGACTGGCTCTCATGATTGCTGCGGTAGTCAGCATCATAGGAGGAGCCCTTTCCGCAGGGAGTGTACACATTGCCATGCTCATTATTGTACGTACGCTTCAAGGCGGGGGCCTTGGTGCTCTGGCAACGTTGGTCCCTATCTATCTTGCCGAATCGTCGACGCCCTCCAAACGGGGGATGCTTACGGGACTGCATGGGTTCTTCCTCGTAGCTGGATACAATATCTCGGCCTGGGTGGGATTTGGTGCGCACTTCTCGTCCAATCTGACGTTTGGATGGCGAGGACCTATTGCTTTCACCACTATCCCCGCCCTCCTGCTTCTCCTCGGCTGCATCTGGGTGCCCGAGAGTCCTCGCTGGCTACTCATGAAAGGACGGGACGACGAAGCCTGGGCGGCCGTTTCCCGACTTCACCACGACGATTCCGACCCTTCGGAGATCAGCACCAACTTTGAGTTCTACCAGATGCGGAAGCAGATTGAGCTCGAGCGGTCCAATCCTAGTAGTTACTGGGCTATCTTGACCACGCCTGCATACCGCAAGCGCGCGTTCCTGGCATGCTTTGTCCAGTTCGCTGCGAATGCGACCGGTGCTTTGGTTATCAATTACTATAGCGTTATTATCTACCAGCAGCTTGGCTTGACTGGGAGCATACCGCTTTTGATGTACTGCATCTATACCTTGATTGGGGCGCTGGGCAATCTGTTCAGTCTTTTGACGATTGATAGAACTGGACGCCGTCCGGTGAGTTTTGGAAATACCTTGCAGCCTCCTCTACTGACTTTACATAGGCGCTTATTACGGGATTCACGGGCTGCATGGTAGCCGTCATTGTTGAAACTGTCATGATCGCGGAGTTTGTGACTGGCCCAAAGACAAGTGCGGGTGGCCAGAAAGTGGCTATCCTTGCCATCTTCTTGTACCTTGAAGTTTCCTTACCCACGATAGAAGGCTCGATGCTGACCGAGATGCAGTTTCGTGTTCTTCTACGGCCTCTTCATTGACGCTGCGTCGTTCATCTATAGCAGTGAAATCTATCCTACCAATATCCGCTCGCGAGGCGTAGCCCTTGCCACAACCACTTACTTCATAGCGTGCATTGTAAGTCCATTCCTCGAATACCATCCCCCCTGGGATTGACCAAGCGTGCAAGACCTTTGTAACCCCTGGCGCCACGGCAATTGCAACCATCAGCTGGCGATATTTCATCGGTAAGTCTTTTCGAAACAGCCTCCTTGCAGAAAATGAAAAGAAAAAAAGCCCCTAAAAGTTCTGTCACTGAATACCCACGGGTGGTAGTTTTCATCTGCTTGACGTTCGTCACCATCCTCGTCATTTTCTTCTACTATCCCGAGACGAAAGGTCGAAGCCTGGAGGAGCTGGCGGAGCTGTTTGGCGACCCTGTCGCGGTGCATATGACGACTGCCACGGAGGCGGAAATGGAAAAAACCGATGTGCGGATCAAGAAGCATCTGGTCGATGATGCGGCTGAGCAGGAACATATCGAGCACAGATGAATTGGAAATCACGCGGCAGTAGGACTGATCCGGGGGCCAGATCTGTAAGACAAGACGCAACAGAATATGAAATGCATACCAAAGATATCAAATCATTCTCCTACTGCCGTCGCTTCCATGCAAAACAGTGAAGTTTCCCCGGACTGTCATGGTGTCTTGACTAGTAACCGGTCCGTAAGAGATTGCGGGGTGGAGCGGAGAAGGATACCCGACACGCTTAATCACACAGAGTAGAGTAAAAGACGACGATTGGCAGTAGGAACAAAAATAAGGATTAACACACACATTGCTAAGAATACAGATAGCCGCCTTTGCGGGGAAGCGAACACCCTGCTCGCTACATAAAGGCACTCACTAACTACGACAACATGCCCCAGACTCTGATTGTCAGACATTTATGCAATTGCTCGACTAGCAAGCTCCATCATAGCTGAACTCCCCACCCACAAGCCCAACCATGGCGCCCGTACAGAGAACGGCTCTCATCACCGGTGGCGCAAGCGGCATGGGCCTCGCGGTAGCACAGGCGTTGTCCGCCCGCGGGAACTGGAGCATCTACCTGGTCGATCTCAACTCGGCGGCCGGCAATGCCGCAGCGGCATCGCTCAAGAATGCATGCTTCCACCAATGCAACATCACCTCCTACGCCTCCCTCTCAGCCGTTTTCCAAAGGGTCTTCCGTGCCAACTCCCGCATTGACTTCGTCTTCGCCAACGCGGGCATTGCCGAGAAAGCCAATTTCTACACCAAGCACGCCCCCCGGAGCGACGACGAAGTCGATGATGATAATGATGAGCCCCCGCCGGAACCTGATCTCCTGGTCGTAGACATCTGTCTCAAAGCCGTCATCACCACATCGTATCTGGCGCTGCATTACTTTCGCAAGTCGCCAAAGGACGCACAGAGCGATCGTAGCTTGGTGATGACGGCTAGCTGTGGTGGCCTGTATCCGTCCCACTACTCGCCCATCTACTCGGCGGCAAAGCACGGTGTGGTGGGCTTCATGCGCAGCATTGCCAAGCATTTCTGGGTGCAGGAGCGCATCCGTGTAAACGCCATCTGTCCGGGGACGGTAAAGACAAACCTGTTGACGGCCAAGGAGTGGAAGAATTTCCCGGAGGAGTTCTTCACGCCAGTCGAGATGATCGTGCAGACTGTGCTCCGGCTCATTGATGGGGAGGACGAGGAACAAGGGAAGAGGAGGATCGATGGACCGGGAAGAGGGGATGGGACGATCTTGTGGGGTGAGGCTGTGGAAGTGAGTGGCAGGAACCACTACTATCGAGAAGCAGCAAGGTTCTGTGACGAGGGAATGATGGCGGTGATGAGAGCAACGGACGTTGAAGAGCTGGAGCATTGACGAAGACCGAGATGGGTTGTATGGTATTCATAACATTATTGATAACAATAACCGAGCAAGTCTCTGTCCCTCTAAAATTGCTGCTACCGATGGCCACTTTTGAATGAGCTGCAAGGCTCGACTCTTTATCGAAGCATCTTGCGTAGTCATGACTAGTAGCAACAACGTCGTGGGTACTTCCACTCCAGACGTGACTTCGTTACTGATCTGCTTCAGTTCCAACGTCTCGCATGCTTGCAAAACTCTGCGGAGCGAACTGTCAAGTTCGGTCGAACCTTCTTCAGTGGAAGCTTTTGAGATATGAAAGAGTATGCTGAGACATTGGTATTGCAAGCGAATTGATACCAAGCGGTCTCTGTCAATACCGGCCGTCGGTCGGAGCTGGGCGATGAGTGCTCTGACATTATTGGACCAGTGATCCAAGCCTTTCTGGATACTCAGTTCAGTCGTAGATAACGTCGGCGAATTCACGTCCTGTCCTGCGAATTTGATTTTATTCTTCGCAGCCGCAAATTGGATGACGCGTATTCGTATGGTATCAAATGCCACCAGAGACTGCTCGACATTATCGAATGGATTAGGCAGTTCTCCCACAGAGGTTTCTATGCGACCGACACCTACATCCATGCGACCAAATGTTGCGATGAGGCTATGTACGTCTTCCCCACTGTTGCGAGGTCGGACCTTACTCTTCATCTGTCTCCCCATCCAGTCACGAAGCAGGACCAGGCCGCCGTCCATATGCTTCATAGCAGTGCCATATTCCTGCCTCAAGATCTCCACCGAGTAAAAAATGATGCAACATGTCACAATGACTTCTTTTGATGGCTGAGGGTTGTTTGAAAGGTACTCTCGTAGTTGGCGGATGGCTTTGTTATATTGGTGCAGTGCAGTTGGGGAGGAAGTCTCCTGCCATTTTGCTGTGGGGGTTCGATCGACAACAGCTTTGTGATGACATATACTCAGCGCTAAGACCGCTTGCCTGATTGCGGGTTCATCAACCATACGACACAGGACTTTGTTGTTCCAAAAGCTCACAGCGGGGAATCCTGACACTTCCACTGCTGCCTCTACGTTGAAGTAGTGCAGCAGCTGTAATTCATCTGGGGTGCCCGGTAGTTTGAAAGGGATGGTGTAATCCGCCGGTGAGCCTTGGCACGTTGTGCTACTAGCAGCACTGGCGGTCGGGCGGTAACGGAGCAAAGCTTCAATCTGTTTGTTGGCTGTGATTGGAAGTGACTCCGATTCCTCGGTCTTGATCTTAGTAGAATCTACCGGCACGAGTGCCCCTTCTATCTTGGTCTTCACGGGATCGACTTTGGGCAATATAAAAGAGGCTGATCCTGGCTTGGGAACCGACATCGACGAAGAAGACAAGGGCTGAGCGGCAGAGGGCTTCTTGCTGCCATATCCCTCGCACTGCCAGCCACTTTTCCGGCACTGAAGGCAACCGGGACGTTCCTCGCCGCATTTTACCTTTCGAGTTCTGCAGTGGAAACGGGCCCAATAAGCAAGGTCAGACGGAATCGACACCAAGGCACCTACTTGCAAGTCAAGCATCCAGTTTTGGATCTCGTGGCCGGCTTCCGGTGCTTTGAAGGCTGGCTCATCATGAGACGGCTATTTTTGCGTCGAAAGCCAATCTGAACAGCAACACATCCGATGCCTAAGCATCAGGAGAGCAGGCAGGCGCCGATTGGGTGGAATCGAGGAGCAGAGAGCCTCAAACCCGCTGCATGTCCGGGACAAGCGGCGGCGGAAGTGGCTGCTGTGGCGTTGCTAGAAGAAAGGCGTCAGCGGAAAGCCAATCTGTCTGCCAAGTCAGAAGTATTGCGTACTCACCAGGCCGACCTTGTCAACGTAGCTACCGAGGATGACAGAAAGGACAGACCATTTCCACCGCGAGAACTTCCAGCTGCCTTATCTGACCACGACCAAGTGGGTCGGGACGGAGGAGCGGGGTTATCGCAGAAAGAACAGGGAATAATTCTGGGCCACAATGCATTTGGAAGTGGAGGTCTCGCTTCGTCTCCTCCCTATTGCCCCCTACACCATCGCGGCTCGACAAACGTCATGCCATCGCCATGTGTTGGCTCGGTATACAGTAGATTCTGCCTCACCGGTCGGAGGGTGTGCACGCCAAACCCTTCGAGTTCGACAAGTCTGCAATCTTCTGATTAGCTTGACGTGCGGCATTTTCCCCCGACTGCAGCATTGGGGCCATCCTGATTGCGGGCAATTCCGGTTGCCACCCAAAGTCAAGTTGGGCGAGAGTATACGGAATGGAATCATGGGCAAGTATCGCACCGATCGGACGATCGGTAGGGCCATTCGAGATCTGGAAGGACAAATTCTGAGCGACGGTGTCGTTGCCTCTGCCTGCTTCCCGCGCGGGAGGCCAGGGGCAGAAAGCATATCGGAGCTCGAAATACTGAATGGGACTTGACTTAGGTGTCTAGAGCTCTTGCAACTTAGATACTGCATGTTTAACGATGGGACCGAACCAACCGGATTCTTCAGTTGAGCACTGGTCACATTCCGCTGATTAGAGCTGCGCTGTCTAGCATGGCCACAACGTTGCAGCCGAGCCGAGCCGTGATGGTGACGGGAACTGCTTCAACCGTCGGATCCTGATGAGATTCTTGCCAAGGCTCGAAAATGTGCCGCAGAGGTTATGGAAAGCCAAATTCAGCTAACTTTGACTTTCTCGGACACCAACTCTTCTGGTACTAGGTTTGCTCGGCAACCTTCCAGACGGGCAGCCTCAAGAATTGAAAGTAGCTTCCGACAATCTTGTTGGCCTGGCCCCGTATCCTGCCATTTGATGAATGGTTCTGATTCAACATATATCGCAGAAACCCATCCAGACTGAGCAGTGCGTCTCAACGACGGACGGGCTAACTACCTGCACGAGGATCAGCACGGAGATCGACAGTGTCTCCAGCTTGCGAAAGCCACCCCAACACCATCTAACCGAAATAAGTGTGTAGGACTGGTCCAGTCAGCACACGTATGCATGAAATCAACGCGTCTTAATCTGTGACAGCGAATAGATTGTCGAGCGACGACTGCTCCCGCGCTAGCTACCGCAGGCGGCCCACAACCACATTTGCGTCGCGTGGAAGAAACCACGAGTTAAGAATGCGGCGCGGCAATAGGTCCTGGAGCAAGTGCTTTTAAACCAAGGGTCAAATGGAACTGCTTGTCTTTTGCTGTCAAGCGGATTGAGATGCGCGGAACACAGTAGAGACGGCTCCTGCAAGCCTGATGCAGGCAGGAAGGAGGGAAAGAAGCGCAGCAGGAGCATTGAGTGGCGACCCCGTCCAATCCGATCACAATTATGCAACGCCATGAGTTGTAATCACCCCTGAGAGCTCTCCTCTCGTCTCAACATCGTCCAAGTCCAAGGCAATCGACACAGCATTCAATCAAGCCTTTAAGGTTGTTTCTAGCTTTAGTCCCCCTTCTCCAGTACCCCAGCGAGAACGGGGCCGGCCAACAAGGCGGCCCTGCTTCAATACTACCATGCGATAATGTAGCGCCATCACGGAGCGCACAGTCTGGCTCACCCTCTCCCAAGATTTATTTCAGTAACATGCTCGAAAGAACCACTCGCTGACGGCTTCGAATCCTGGGGTCAAACCCACTCTCAGGGCGCATCAGAGATGTTATCAACCACCCAGAATGGTGGATTTTGAGCGGACCTCTTAGCCAATCCACTCTCCCATGCGGCTGTAGCAGCTTATTAAAGACGCTGAAGTCCACGGCTCTAGGTTGTGACTATCTTGTTATCTAGTGGACTTTATGGTCTAATGATGATTGAGCTGGCAAGTTCAACCACGAGCGGCTCGCTGTAGCTAGACTTTGGCTGCGTGCTGGCACGGGCTGTTCGGTCTGAAGCAAGCCAGCACACGAGCGACTGTACGAAAGAGCAGATTCACATGTTGCATGGCAAACCATACCGCTGAACATGGACGGGCCTTCCTGGTGCGCATGCGGCTCGAAGGATACACCAGGGTCCCCCATATCAATCTGAATCGCTTGTATCTGAATTTCTGGCACGGAGATATTTTCCAGTACGGCCTAGGCGCCACCTTCATGCCCACAGCCAAAGTCAAAGTCGATGGCCGGCGCCCGTGAGCTCATACAATTGGACTGGGCTAGTTGGAGGCGAAAGTCCCAGAGCGCAGGAATTGGCTGGCTGGCTGGCGACTTCGATCTCTAGGCCCTCTGATCTCCCAGTCAGTATGTCCGGGCTTCAAAGCCGGAGGCGACGAAGCGGGCTGCCTCGAACGATCGCTGGCTTTGATCTTCAGGGTCTGTCAGGCTCTAGGAGTATTCACTCCAAACACTGAAGAGGGTGTTCCAGGCCGCCCGCTCTATGCCTACGAGGTGTTCAGACTTGAAGCGAGAGCACCGTCGTGTTGCACGGCCGCCAAGACGTGCGAAAGGGAATAGCGGCAGTCTCGAGTGATGGCGCTGGGTCACATGATTTTCTAATCTGGGACCCGCATCTAAGGTTTTGTTTCACGGACCCTCCAACGTTGTCTGACTTGGCGCTTGGCTGTCGAGGAGTGCTCAGTGGGGGCATCCAGTCAGGAGCCCGAGACTTCGCAGCAAGTGCTCGTCGAACGTCTTAGCGAGGCGTGTATCGCTTGGCAGCCGTCTTGCTCCAGTATGACTTGGCAATCCAGCTACTTGGCGTCCTGCTTGTGGTGTTGGCTGAGGCTCTGAGCTGCCATGAATGACATACATAAGCATTGGCCGATGTCCCCCATCTTCTTGGATTCTCCAGCTGAGCTCATTCTCTCCATACCAAGACGCCCTATTTTCTAATCTCCAACCTCTTCTTAAACCATTTCCAAGAGCCAGTCTCAACTTCCATCACTTCCACAACCGCCAAGATGCAATTCTCCTTCTCAGCCCTGGCCTTGGCCTTCACCGCGATTGCCTCCGTCTCCGCCATCCCACTTAACATCAACCTTGGAGCCTATTCGCCGGCGATCGTAGTCGGTGATGGTGCTCTCTCATTCGGTTCTGGGACCACAGCAGCTGCCCCAGCCGCTGGAGCCGCTGCTGCTCCGGCTGCTGCGGCTGCTGCCCCCGCCACTGGCACCAAGATCAACTCACCTACCGAGATTAAGCAATAGAGTATGTGCGCGTCCCGTCTGGCGTTGGCGAGATGACTGGCTAACGCACTTCCTAGGCGGACATCATTGGGTGTTATGGGAGGGCATGCATCTGGGCCAAGCTCCTGCATCGCGGGGACTTGTTGCTCAGGATTGATAGGCGGTGCTGGAGCATGGGACAGTTAAGGATGGTTGGGTACTTGGCGTTTGGAAACTTGGTTGGGCACGCACAAGACATTTGGTCTCTCTGGGACCAGAAAGGCAAGCCATTGGGCTAAGAAACATGTATTGTCTAAGCGATGACGGAAGTAAGGGCTCATCTACTGCACGGTACCGACGAATGGTATCTTGGTACAATGGCCGCCCAAGTAGAGAATTAATTATGGCCATCTACGCAGCAGCTCCCGCCATGACTTGACTTGTGTGACTGATCCCAACCGGACCATCTCCATAGAGATCGTCCTAAGACGAGCCTGGGCCATCAATGATACCCGACACACTGGCCAGTTGTTGTTCCCTGCGAAGTACAGTAAGATGGATGTCACTGAACTCCGTCCAGTGGTAAACCACCCCTGCTTCAAACCGGAACCCCAAGCTCGCAAGCACGCCGTAGGCTCTTGTGCGCGGACTCTGAGACTTGAAAAAGTCCGGTCCGCCTGCCCAAAGCCTTACTTCCTACCGCCAGTGCCCATTTCTCGAACATGCAGTCGTCATCCATTGAATATCTATATCTCCGTTGATCGAGGAGCGCCGCAGGTGCTTCGATAGGAGCAGGGCGACCGACCGATTGCGTGGACGTTGATTCCACGACATGGTCGTTACGGATGCCTGGGCTTGGGTCTCGACTCGAGGGCTTTCATGCTCGCGCCAGGACGCGGTCCCTAGATCCTCCAGTTCATCGTTCGAAGCTCTGGCTGGCGTCACAGAAGAGTGGGAGAGATCACATATCGTGGTGGCGTGGTTTATATTAGACTCGCAGCAGTCTTTTCCCCCTATTTCAAGTGGGATGGGACTTGTTTGGCTTGGTAGGTGATGTGGTTCAGTCAACTCGCAGATGAAGTGCAGCCATTAAGGTAAAGGTAAGCGACAAAGTAGTTTCGGCCGACCCCTGTACCGTCGATGGGGCTCACTAAATCCATCTGTCTTTTATCTAGTGTCGGGGATCTCATTCCATTAATCTTCTTTTGTGTATTACTCGGGCTCATTACTGTAAACTCCATTCCATCGAGTTCATCATGCTAGCACATTCGTCTTATCGTAACAACGCTGCTTCGTTCCTTCTTTTGCCGTATTAGACCTCGACATCTTGATCGGCCTCCACAAATTACGCCCATTTCTTCGTTTCTATGGGTAACCATGACCACTCGCGTTTCTGTCGGGTATCATGCTATCAAGCTCAAAGACTTTACGCTCAAAATATGAGCATTTTTTCAGACAGGTTCTTCTGCTTTTGAAGATTGTATCAAGTGTCAGACTCTTGTGCCACTCCCGCCGCAAGTCCGTGCATACCCCACAATCAACAACAGGAATTTTGACCATTGAGACCAGAAAACTAGGACTCGATTACTGGACCTTACGAGCAACGATGGCACGTTTTCCCCAGCATTGTCCATGAGGCATGTCTAAACTCCGACGTTGGTTCAGACTAACTGCTGCGTGGCTTGCATGAGAGCACGATCGAGAGATTCTAAGTAAGGAGCTACATGTTCAATCAGCTTTGCAAGTACTGATCAAGTTAGAAGACGTACTGCCGACGTCCCACCGACGTGTAAAGCCGCCAAGGGCACCTTTCAAGAGGGTGAAGTCGTCAATCCATTCTGGACTGTGTATTTCGTTTCCACGAGCGAGATGTATATGCAGTAGAGCTGCCTGATACGTTGTGAACGTGGCCGGAAGAGGTAAACTTGGAAGCTCGATGTATTCAATATCCATCAAAAATTTGCGCGAGATCTCGACTACCATTCGAATAGCGGATTTCATGGCAAGCATCGCAGTTTCATGATCGGTCTCATCGGCGCTTGGTATCTGTTTGCGCGCAAGGTGTAGAGTGAGGAGAGCACTAAAGGTCAGTATCATATGTCATGAGTATGGGTAGAAGAGAGCGATACCTAAGGCACACAGCGATCGAGGCACAGCATTCTTCCCAGCCATTAATGGCTTGCTGAAGGAGGCTCAAAGCTAACTCATGCAATTGCTTATCAAGCGGCATCCAAACGGCATGGTCGAATCGCCCAGCAATCGTTGATCTAACGACAAGCTCCAGGACTTGACCGAGTAAATCTGCTGCCTGAGCCGTACGGCAGAATGGACCAAGAAGTGTTGTGGGTTGACGAATGGCCATGCCCGAAGGCGTACAAGGGTATTGAGTGCCTGCTCCCTGATACTCTTCGTCGTCATTTGGGAGCTCTAAATGTAGGTTTCTAAGGATCAGAGAATCGGCAACTAAGTGTACCTCCTCCGGCGGCACTCCAAGGTTCATAAATCTGGGTTCACATTATAAGAGAGGACTCGAATAAACTTGGATCAAGCCACCTACCTGTCGAGGATGACGAGCCCCCACCACGATCGGCCGAACTCGGAATCTTGAATATTTGCTATTTGAAGCTTCCTTTGCTGTATATTCAGCTTGATCGCAAGGCGAGCACAAGTCGACATTGTTAGTTTGGCATTCTCAGTCATGCCTTGACCCTGCTCATAGAGGGAGATAAGAATGCCCATCTGCATAACATCTAGTTGGGAATAGCCCGAAGAGACGAGTGCTGAATACAGGGCCTTTGCCTCGAAATACATCGGTGCCTGTACCGGGGTGTTATCCCCTGGTTTCCCCGGATATCGAGTTACAAGGGCCATGGAGAGCAATAAGCCCGCTAGTTCCGAACATGGTTGCGCGGTAAAATTCTCGAGCCCTCTATGTATCCGATCTCCTGCGAGAATCGGAAACCAGACATGGATATTGTGAAAGTAGTCTTGCCGGATGGAGTCTATATCTAGCCCGTTCTCGCGAATGATAGACCCGACCTGGGTCGTGATATCTTCCGCCGCACTCGACTTCCATGTTCCTTGGGACGCGGACAGATGATCAGAAAAAGCAGAGAGCAACCCAGACGAGGACTTAATGCTCATCTGGGAGCCATCATTGCTGCTCGTGTCGGACTTAGGTGACACTGCTCCATATTGACATACGAGAAGAAGTCTGAGAGGAGAGTTGATATTAGCAGCCGGCACACAAGCCACCTACACATGACAAGACGAGGGGGATGATCAACGCGACCACTAACTTTGAACATGCTTCGCAAGAGGGCAAGTGCTTCGAACATCTCTTCTTCCTGACCTTGCAATTGCTACAGACCTGGGGAGCGAACGACGATGAGTCAGCCATAATGGGGCTTAGATGAGTTGGTAAAGAGGAGTGTGAAGTCAGAGAAAGCCAAAATGGAGGGGTGCTGACGGATTTGCGATGGGGGTGCGGGCCCGTTGCCGCATTAGCTGATCTCGACGTTGAACGGCCCGATGCGGTTTGGTCATCCTCACCAGACACAGTTTAAAGTTTATTTCTGCCGCCCGACCGCACGCACTCCATAAGTATATTTGAAAAGTATATAAATCTATATATGTTATTATATTTACTCCCATATCCAGACTGTGTAGACGTTTTGCTTCCTTTTTGATCTTTATCTGTCGTTTCAGTGCGCCAAACTTATGGATGGAACCGTATTCGGTCCTTTAGCCAAGCAAAGGACAACCGAAGTAGTCCAAAGTCATGTGCCGTACTTCCCGTCGGACATCTGCACGCCAGGAGTCAAATCGGAATGCCGGAAGAAAAGAGTGATAAGCCTTTTCAAACACGGATTGCCTTAACCCCCTCACTTCTCCCTGGGTCTGATCTTGATCAGGTACTGGCCTGACGTGAACTGAGGAACAATCTTAAACCGCAGCTCGTGCGATTGTCCTGGCACGAGAGCCACGTCGAATCGCCGAAGCAACTTCACCAAAATCAATCTCATCTCTCTCAACGCATACTGCTGCCCAATGCAGTTGCGCGACGCCCCTGAGAAGGGTAGATAAGCCTTGCGGTCGATGTCCTTGCCCTTGTACGGCCTCAACCATCGCTCGGGAATAAAGTCTTTTGCATCGGGCCAAATATTTTCGTCGTGCATCGCTCGTGGCGTCATAACATAGGTAACGGTCTATATGGATTAGCCGTTGTCTTCCGATCAAATACATCTTCACTCACGCCCTCAGGTACCTCATATCCTTCCACAAAGGTGTCCTTCTCTGCCACACGAAGGAGGCCTGGCAAGGGACAATTAGCTGAGTAAGCCTTGATTCTGCCAAAGAAACTCACCAGCGGCCGCAGCGGGCATTAGTCTCATGCTTTCACTAATGACTGCGTTCAAATATGGCATGTTCTGGATCTTCTCGAAAGAGATATCGCTGTCCAAAGCTGGAAATTCAGCATCAATCTCAGTCATGAGGGCTTTGAAAGTTTCCGGATTGTTCAGGAGTAGCAACAAAGCGCAGGTGGCGCTGTAGCTGGTAGTATCACTACCAGCAAGCATGAAGACCCGGATCTCCCCTCGGACTTCGGTTTCGGTGAATTCTTCTGGATTTGCCTCATTGTTGTCTAGGAAAAGTTGCAGAAGATCCTGCTGCCTTTCCCCTTTTGGCACGGCTCGTCGATCTGCAATAATTCTATCGATCATTTTGTCCCATTCTGGTGACACTGCCGCTGGCATGAATGGAAGGTATCTCAGGAAAGGAATCTGTGAGTACATGACAGTTTTTGTGACTCTGTCGTTGAACATATGTCGAAACGTCTGATCGTTAGAGCGAACCAGGCCAAGAGGACCCCCAAGAACACTTGCAGCAAGGATATCCTAAGGGCTTTAAGTATATCGTCGTAAGTAACCTGTATCATGACTTACTAATCCCAAGTTCCCGAGGACGTGCCAGATATTTATGATTGCAGCGCCATTTCCTTGCTGGCATTCACTCTTAAGGACGTCTATGAAATCCTCTACGCAGGCGTTCATTTTAGGCTCAAGGCCATTCAAGTAAGAAATGGAGAAGCCCGGAGACATAAGACGGCGCTAGTGGACCATAAGATTCAGCTTTCAAAACGCAAAAGACACAAGATGTGGTCCCACCTTCTTCCTGTATGCGGTTTTATCTCGCTCTGTGAATATAGAGGTGATGCCTGGGTGAACATTCATTTTATCGTAACTGGGCGCCTTCTTCCAGTCTTCCTGGACGATAATCCTCTGGCAAGCATCTTTGCTACTGATCAATAATGAGTTAGGTGCTGTCGTCGAGTCAGTCCGCGTTGCTCCGTATTCAAACCGTCTCTGTACCACTTCCGACTTACAAACTCGCACGATTGGCCCATACTTGTCAGCAAGCTCATTGTTCTTGGTTATCTGCGCTCCCTTGACTTGCGTCCATATCCACGGAATGGCACTGATTTTCATGCTTAGCGGCCCTGGTACTTTCGATAAGGGGCCGGTGAAGGCCACTTTCAGCATGAGAAAGCATCGTCGGAGGAATTCAGCCGCGATAGCAACGAAAATCAAAGTCGCATATGAAGCCATAGTAATGCAGGGTGCGTTCTTGCGACACAATCGTAGAGAAAAAGATACGTACCTAGACTGGCGGCTGTTTTTCCTTTATAAGGCATTTGGCATATGAGCATGTACTGCCTCGGCCATGCAGCAAACCAGGTGGCGCTATGGGGTCACTGCTCTCGCATAGAGTACGCTTTGGGATGCGAGTGGGCCAGGACTTTGTGATGCCGCCTGTTCAGACGGTGGAGTTGCGCATACCACAGCACAATGCAACGCGCTACGGGGCAAACCGTCACAGGGAACCGCACAATTTGCGGACTAATGCACCTGCTGACGTCTGTGGGACGAGAAGCCTAAGTCTCACATAAGAAAAGAAATGGGTCTTGTCAGCTTGCAAGCAGGGATCAAATCGTTGATTACTGTATTCGATATATCTATCCAGTGATTCGGCGCTTCATGGAAAATGGATAAATACTTGACCGAAGGCCCTCCTTGCTTATCATAATCATATCTAGGGGCCGCTCTGCGCCCCTTGGCTACTTACTCGTTGGCTCTTTCTACGCACTACCACACTTTAGAAGAGCGGATATCTCTTGAAGAATCCCAAAATGATAGGCGTGGCGTTATACGAGGCGAGAACGTGATCAACTTGCGTGTTGTCCGCATTCGGAAGCGTACTAGGCCAGTCGTGGCCAATGCTCTCATCAAGGATGTGAGAGACGAGTCCAGCTTCGTTCCTATCGCCATAGCTGTAGAGCCGCGTGTCGTTGGTTATATATGTCGTGCGATTGTCGAGGCTCAAGTGGTCTCTCAATGCCCACTGCTGTACGAAATGTGGGATCGCTGGCAAGCACTCGTTTTTCCGGGCACCGCCATCATAGCTGATAGTAGTATCGTTCCCGCCATGGATGTCTAGCAATGGAATGTTTGGTCTTCCCGGGTTGCATGGCAGTGATACAGTGTTTGCATTGCAAGGCAATGTGTCGACATAGAACGCGCCCGATACTGGCGCAAAAGCAGCAATTCGCTTCGAGAGCACAGGGTCGCAAGCCAACTGATTGCAGAACCCGCCTCCATCAGATTTCCCACTCGCCCAGATTCTCGAGCGGTCAATGCAATAGGCTTGTTCAATTTGGTCAAGTATATCTGACGTGAATTGGAAATCGTTGGCTTTCACGGATGCGCCAGGTATTCCTTGCCAGGTGTTCTATATCTTGATCAGTCATCATCCAAGATCACGGGATAACATGGTACCAACGTCGAGACCCTGTGGATACACCACTATCGCAAGTCTGTTAAATTCAGGGTTCGTGAATTTATCCAGCTCGAGTTGATAAGATGCATTGCGAGTCCCGCCATGGTATGACAGGATAACTGGGGTTGCTGGACGTGAAGTGTAGCATGGTGGAATTGAGATCAAGTATGATCGGTCAAGTCCGCTGGTCAAGACGGACAGGTTGTATATCCCCCCAAGCTTCTGGCCTTGCGGCAGAGGCTTTTGGCAGTTGATAAAGGATGGCAAACCGCAGCCGGGAGCTGGCCAGTGTGCTTCAACGTGGCTGCACGCAAGAGCAACGGCAGCAAGACCCTGAAGGAGCCTCATTTCACAGGTTGGGATGGAGGTCGCTTTGGTCAAAAGCTTGGGTTCACTACGGTTTCCCAAGTTATAAGTGTCCTCGCCATCCCTTTTCTAGTGCTCCCGGCGTTGAGAAGCTCGTATTGTGCTTGTGCATGCTAATCTACTTAGCGCGGGGTAGCTTGAGATGGTTTCCGCCTGGCCTTGCTATGCTAGATGCATTCGGAAGTACGTCAATAATTCATCTGATCAACCGACAATGCAACATCTGGACAGTAAAATAATGGCAAAGACGATGGTCAGTGAACCAGTAAGCTTTCAACGGATAAATGCTCTATCCAGGCGAATATATGTATTCGCGATGATTCTCGTCAGACTATCGTCACAAGCGCACTTTATGGCGTTGTGCTCGGAATACTGACTGCGTTGGGCTTGGAATCCAGCAAATAGCAAACATGATTTTGAGATTTGGCCAATGAATGTGAGAGTCATCTGGCGATCTTCTCACCTGCGTCGTACTATCGAGTATGTACATATTACTTCCCCGCGACCCCGGATTCTAAATCAATCGCCGAGCCAGCTCCTTCGATTCTTGGGCCGAGTCACCGAGAACAAAGTATATCGTACAACCAGAGAAGTCGCTTTGTGGTGCAACAGATATACACCATCCGTCTGTTAGTAGCTGGATGGTCTTCCTGTTAAAGCATTCGCAGTCACGAGACCAGGATGGTTGGTGATCTTGTTTATTCCTCACTTAGTAGAAGACAAATGTAGCAGGGCCTCCATTGTCCTGCTCTAGATAACCAGACTTGGACAACTTTCACGGAAAGTTGCTCGTGCTGCCAGCCGTGGCGAACAAATTATGGTTTGATGCAATTCATACCGTCTCTGCGATGCTACTCTTAAAGTAGAATGGGAAGTCCTTAAACATCAAAGCTTCGACGCGAGGATAATAGGCTCGGGTATCGAGCGTCGTTAAGCAGTCCCTAGCGCCATAATTCCATGAAGTCACTTGCAAGATGAGTAACTAATCGTCTTATCTCTGAGTGATATCCCTCTTGAATATCGTTGCCGGGAATTGCGGGTCTTGCGTCGTAAGGTGATAATCAAACAGAGCCACGTCTCTATGTCATCGAGAGGATAATACAAATTCCTAGTAGCTGGTGACGGGGCTTAATGTGGGTGTCTACAAGTCAACTGTGATGATACAAGTCCTTTCAACCTCACATCATTATATTACGCCAAGCTCCCTACAGCCACATAGCAAAGCTCCCCTAGAGTGCATGCAACATCATATATAGAGGGCGTGCGTGGAGTAGCAGTATGAATCACAGTGAATACCGCACTAGAGATTATTTCTAGGTCATGACTAACTAATTTTAGTACTCGTTATATCATAGACCCAGAAGCAGAGGATAGCCATTTCGAAATATTGATATAGTAGCTGGAACTTCATAAGAGTTATAATACTGGGAACTTATACCTCGACTATTCCCTGGTCCTGACAGTCCAGCTTAATAGCCCATGTACTTTTTCCGCACACAGAGTTACTCCCCGCTACCACATTTTCATCACGATCATCCTCTTTAACTTTGAGATACTCCAAGTAATCATCATACTCATCATCGACGCCGTATCCTTGCTCGAGATCTTTCTCGCTATACGTCAATTTGACCTCCTCGACTTCCATCTCCATTTCATATCGTGGCGTTATGCAATCCTCGCTAGGGCTCATGGTGGACTCCTGTGAATAGTCCTCAGGAGAGTGGTAATAGATATCATCATCCGTCAAGTGTTGTTGCGTATAATCCGAGGGCTGAGAAAGAGCTGATTGAGGCATTGGCTGGGAATCTTGAGGTACGCTGCTTGTTGCAGACATTGACGATGCCTGTGCATCACTACACCACCAGCACAGGAGCGCCTTCTCCACCACCGACGTTGCATTCGCGCGGATCCTCCTCTCTTCAATGCCCTCGCCTTCCTCAAGCCCATCGTAAAGCTCGAAATCATCCAGACTCAACAACTCCACATCGCAATCCTCCTTTCGGATTCGCACGGGTCGTGGCTTCCCCTCGCTAAATGAAAGGGTTCGATCTCGAATGAAACATGTCCACCAGATGCGTTTGTGTAGTTTCTGGATTCCCGGTGCCGAGTGTGGGGCATCGAGCCTGCGATGAAGACTGAGACTGTAGCATAAGGAAATAGCGAGGCCTAGCCAGTGATACGCGTCTTTGTTATCCTGCACAGTCGATGTAGGAACTGGTGCTGGGCAACGGGTCATGAGAAGGAGAGACTGGATAATGGGAACGCGATCGGTGCAGGTGTCGAAATCGTAAAGAAGCTATCGACCCAATTAGCCTTGCACGACCATCCAGATGGCAAGACATTTACCCTGACGCGATTGAAAAGAATGCGCTGCGCGCTCTCCCGGCTTTGGAAGCCTTCCTCTTTCAAAATCCTGATACTTACATACGCAACGGCGGCGAACATGACGGCTTGGAAAAGCAGGAAGCTGATCTTTTCTCTTGGCTCGCTGCTCTTCGAGAGCTCGCAGCCTTCTTTGATGGCCGTCATGAATTCATCCAAGTCTAACAGTGGCATCGTGCCATGTACGAACTCCACATAAGCTCTTAATAGCTGAGTTTGCATCTCCTCGCTTGGAAGCGTCAAGGCACCACGCAACTGCAAGTAGGAGAGATCAGAAGGATCCAGATGAGCCGGAAGTGGTGTGAAGATTTTAGGGAGTCGTGGGAGCAGGGTTTCGGGGTCGTCTGATCTTGGTGCAGAAGCAAGTGGTGGGAGGATCTGATTCCAAGGCTTTCCCCGTCCTGATCTAGGGGCGGGAAAGCTTGGTGGTGAGGGCGGGTAGGGGCTGCAGGTTGGGATGACTTCTGAGAGAGGGTGTTCTGAGATTCTCATTCCATGAGGTGCGCTTATGAATCTTGAAGCGTCCTGGTTCGTTGTGCGCGTTCGCGACGTGGCTCTTGAGACCGCAAGGCCTTGCTCGCTTGATTCTTGCGCAGCAGCAACACTCGACCGAGGAGGTTCTTCAGCGAAGACTTCCCCAGCAGCTTTTCGCAAGGCGATTTCTCGCTCGCGCGCTGACCTACAGTCCTGTCAGTCACGGTGAAGAGATAATTCCCACCATTTGACTTACTTTTGTCGTCGACTAAGTGGTAGAATGCACTCAATCTCGTCATGGAGGCAATTGCTACATGGAGCACCATGCGCCACGATGTTGCAGCGCACCTTTCTTGATCGGCATGTCATGCAAGCTCTCGAGCTTCTCTTCTTGCCACGACGTTTGGAAATCGGTCGTGGACCCAGGACTGCTGGTTGTATCGATGCCGACTGTATCTGTGAAGTAGACTCCGTTGAGAGAAGCAGTGTAAGCCTGCTAAAATCTTCTTCGTCCTGATGCTGATGATCCATTGCGAAAGAGCCACGATTCCGCGAGCTCAAAATCTACAAAAGGGTGATCTGTTGGTGCGAGAAGAAAATATTCAAGGCGACCGCTGTTGAGGTCGAAAGTAACGTAAAAAAATTCCCACAGGAATTATCGAAGGATACCCCACTAGATGAACCAGGAATACAGCACAACCCCACTAGCCCACGACTAGACAGCCAGGCATGGAATCAGGGCCAGACACCCGGCTTTGATTTGGCCCGCTACAGCCTGAGCCTTGCAGGATAGTGTGTGGGACGTTGAGCAAGGGCGTGCAGCAGAGAAAATCAGGACTGGATGGTGCCGCCCGTGTATCAGGGGTATGCGGGGACCCCGGCTTGGGGGAGGACGCTGCGGGAAAGGATTCCCGAGGGGTATGCGCGCCTTGCTTCCTACACTCCGCGTCATGCCCGAGTCAGTTTCTCAGCACCGTGCATGAAACGAGAGTCATTGTTTTGTGGGTAGTCTTGACCGATCGATTTTCATTACTCCTGAGAGGGTGAAAAGCTGGTGTGATCATACTCATGGTTTCGGAATTATTCTCCGAGATGGAAGTTGGCGATGCTCGCTTACAAGGAAAAGCAACCGTATTATAGGTGCGGTTACCAACAGTATGGTCATGTTATTCTTCACATCGCAGACTTGCATTGAAAGGTAGTAGGTAGTTATTTAGTCGAATCAATTCTTGAAGTAAATATCCATTCTGTTCTATAATTGATATCGTATCAATGATTTGATCGTTACTTCCATATCCTAATCCCTTGATGTGCCTACTGTCTATCTAGTTTTGATATTTTAATCTTCATTCCAAGAGGTTTTCTTCGACTTCAGAATCTACGCATCTCTATTCTCTATATGCAAACCTTCCGCCTCGCGATTACCTTCCTTATCAGACGGCATGCCTGCGGTAGCACTATGCATCTTTCTCGCAACATCCTCTGTAAGATACTCTCCATAGTCAATCGTCAAACAAGCCGCTATAGTCGCGACGCATGCGAACGCTATTACTGCATACCAGACATACCTAAGTCCTAATGTCAGCCGAGTTCTAAAAGCAACCTCATACCGCATATGACTTACTTGAATGCTTCGGCAGCAGCTTGAGCATCGGCTTCTACTACTGCTGCGATGATATCTGAATTTATACCCGCAACCTTGGTCAATGTCCCAGCAGTCAGGTTTGTATAAAGTGCTGAAAGGCTACTTTGAGGTAAGCCGGCATTCAATGCCGCTGGGGTGACTTTCTTGGGGACGAAAGTATTCAACTTATTGGTAAGAATGGTCGAGTATATTGCTGTGGCGACCGAAGCACCCGCGCTTCGAATGCTGCCGAGAGCTCCTAATGCCGCGCCCAGATCCTCCGATGCACAGGCCAGGGGTGCAAGAGCTAGTGAGCACGTTTCGATAATACCAACGGAGAGACAAGCCATGAACATCAAGACTATCCCCTTGGTTTCTTGGCCTGGTGCTATAGATACCATGGATGCTGCGAAAGCAGTCAAAGAGAGGCAACTAGCGATGAGAATGTAGCGAGATTTCGGTATAAACCGGCAAAGTATTCCACCCACGATTTGACCAATAAGTGTTGCGGAACCTACGACGCACTTTAGGGTGTTAGTACCATGATGTAGAAGGACTTCTAGCAAGAAACTCACAGCGAGCCAACCCTCATGAGTAGTTGTCCCGGGGAAGAGATATGCCACTTGTTGTGGCCACAGCACGTTCATACTGTAATATACACAACTTCCAACCATAGCTGTGATTACCATGGCTAGATATCCGCGTGATCTGAAGAGATGCAGTGGCATCAGAGGATCGCCACGGTGGACAAAAGAGTCTAGGAGCTAGATCAGCAGCTGGGTTTCTGAGAAAGGGAGGTGGTCGAGTATTACCATAAAGAACAAATATAACAAGTCCGACAGCACCGACAACAATCGTTGCAATCACATGAGACGAGTTCCAGGCATATGTGCCCGATCCCCACGACAATCCAATCAGAAAGACGGCCAAGCCACCAGAAAACAGGACAACGCCCACAAAGTCCATCCGCTGCAGCTGCTCCATCCTCGATCGGTTCTTATGGAGCAGGCGGAAAGTCGGTGGGTGATAGAAGAAGTAGAACAGCACTGCCGCAAGTCCCGCAACGATCATGTCCAGATAGAACGACCATCGCCAGCCCGCAGCGGTATTGGTAACCAGCGTCTGCGCAATCACCGGACCGAAACAGGCAATTTCGAAACTCGAGAAGAAGATGGCTGAGATCCATAGTGGTCGATGCTTGTTAGGCACGAGCTCGGAAATGGCAACGGTGAAGGAGATCTGAACTGCGCCCGCAAGTCCGCCGAGGAGATTCCCACCAATGATACTCTCCACATGATTTGCTGTTCCCGATACAATGGCTCCGATCAGGGCAAATACATTGCCAAGGATGAAGAACCATCGTCGTCCGAAGATATCGGATAGACGACCAACAAGGAGAAAACCCACACTAAGTCCTAAGGTATAGGCCAGTGCTACCCAGGTGATGTTCGGAGAGGGGCCTATGGCTTCATCGATGAGGGTCAATGAGTTCGAGGGCATGATCCAGCCGAGGTAATTACTGATATTTCCCAGACATAGCGCCTAAGAGACTTAGCAAGCTTCATGAGGCTTGGGGGTGGTAGCATACCGCTACGGTGCCCAGGAAGCCGGGACTGAGATAGTAGTGCTTTGGCAGATTGGTCCCGAGGGCATCTTCATCGATGTCGTAAGTATCGGTGTGAATAGCTACATGGCGTGCTTCCACGTTGGATTGCTGGCTCAGCTCGTCACCCCGGATCGTGTCTTCTTCGACTTTACTTTGCGATTCTAACATATTGAAATCCGTCGGCCCTCAAATGGCTGCTTGTGTCTTAGCGGTGGGGTGTTGTTTCTTGCGGTCACGAAGCAAGAAGAGGATGTATTTCAGCCACCGCCGCTACATGGCAGACTTGAATTATAACAAAAGCCCGCTCATTGTGGACCGCCAGCCAAGTTGATTAATCACGCTGACCAGAAGTACAATCTGTTCCAACGAAGCCTATGGGATCATAGCAGAATCTGACTCTAGCTGAAAGGAGAAAACCCTGTGGGGAAGTTCCCAGAAACAACATGACATGGCAAAGGTGCAAGCCAGTGAGAGCGCGTCGACAGTGCGGCCCAAGCATCATTGGGTACGCAGCTGCTCCGAGACTGCAAACGGCATGCGGGGGCCCGGAAAAGGTTGTCCAGCACCGTCACGTGTGTGGGGTATCCCAGGTCCACGGCGCCCGGAGTTCCGTCCAGCTCAGGCACGCCTCCCCATTAATGGTGAAGGACCGGATGGCAGCCGCGGGGTTGCCTTTTGGATAGCTTCAGCCGTCCGGCTCTGCGCCTATCCGCATGCCTCGGTTCCCCAGGGCATTGACGCGAAATGATCTAAAAGCCTCTCATTTCCTTGCAAGGCACTTGGTCTACATGCCCCGAGGGTGAATGACTATCGCAACATGGCATCGTTACTAAGAGGCACCGCATATATCACTGGAGCGGCATCAGGTGAGCATCAGACCCAAATAGTGTTGTGAAGCTGTGGACTGAGAGCGCTGCTAACCCACCGCGAACAAAAAGGCATCGGGCAAGCAACGGCATTCTCATTTGCTAAGCATGGCATCCGAGCCATGTACTTGACGGATGTAAACCCCAAGACCCTGGCCACAACCAGCTCAGCCCTGAAAGCCAAGTATCCCGAGCTCCAGATTGCGCAGGGCCAGCTCGATGTCTGTGACGAAGCCGCTGTGGATGCCAGCGTCGCTGAAGCCGTGAAGAAGTTCAGCCGCTTAGACGTCGCGGTCAATGTCGCGGGAATTGGTGGTGATGGGAAGAGAACCGACGAGACGGGTACGGAAAACTGGATGAAGGTGGTGGATGTGAATCTCCATGGGGTTTGGCGGACCCAGCGAGCGCAATTGAGAGCAATGATGAAGCAAGAGTAAGTCTTACAGCCGCTATCGAAGACGTGGAGTATAGCTGACCTCCCGCCGTAGGGACTTGGGGGCGAGACTCGGGCGAGGGAACATTATTAACGTTGCCTCCATGTACGGTATCAGAGCCCCGCCGGAACATATCCCATCCAATTCCTACACGGCATCCAAGCACGGCGTGGTTGGGTTAACCAAGAACGACGCAATTACCTACGGATCGCATAAGATCAGGATCAATGCCATCTGTCCTGGATACGTGATTACGCCGTTGATGAAAGGAATCATTGAATCGGGAGCTATGGACAATGAGGTGGTCAAGACGCCGATGGGGAGAATGGCGGACCCGGAGGAAATCGCAGATAGCATTACTTATTTGGCGAGCGAGTTGGCGAGTTTTGTTACGGGTTCTCAGTTGGTAGTTGATGGCGGTTACACTGTCAATTAATCAGGAGTATATTCATGTCTTACGACCGCTAAATATTTTAAAAATATCATATCAAGAATTTCTTGGGTTCTAAGTTTGCAACAATAGGACTTTCATTTATCATGCGGCTGTGCTATTCGCCAACCACAGCTTCGGAACATGGTATACTACAATTCGACATGACTGGTGACAAGCCATCGAACTACGGGCATATGCTGTTCCAACACTGGGCTTATATTTTCATAATTAATCGAATAAAGAGGAGTCAAACGACTTGATCCGTAAGAAATCATTTTCATTCAAAGATAATGTCTCATGCACATCATAAACTCCTATAACTACCTTGCCAGCGCTAAAAAGCAACCATGAATATCAAATATTGCTTCTTAAAGGCTTCTCAGCCTCCGGATCTCGACCAGTAAAGTTCACTCCAGCAGTAGCTCTAACTGTTCCACTCTTTGTCAGCTTCCTCCTCTTTCCACCTCGAGTTGCAGGCTCGTCATCATCCACCTCTCTAATATAATAAGCCCAATCAGCTGTATCGTCCAGTTCTGTCTGAGAATAGCCATTGCCCAACCATGCAAACCGATTGCCACTATATTTGACTTCCCAATCCTCCATGCGCAGCTCGGTCATAGCTTCAATATAATGGAGTGTTGATCCTGGCCAGAGAGCAGTGATTGGGCCATCAGGTCGGTTTTTGTACCAGGACCGGCAGGGATCTGCCCAGACGGAACGGGTCATGAAATCGTCTTTGTGCGAGATGAAGTCATCAACAGCCTCTTGTCGTGGTGCGAAACTGGCAATGTTATGCGTTTGATAGCGATCGATCAGTTTTAGCATGTGGTCCGCTTGTGCTTCTGTAGATGTCATCGTTAGACACAACCAAGTGAGGTCTTCATAGTGGAACTTACCAATGGCAGAGAGAACTGGTCCGTTGCCAATAGGGCAGTTGGGTCCAAGGAAGATCAGGTAGTTAGGAAATCCGGGGGCTGCAAGACCCAAATATGATCGCGCCTCGTCTTTCCAGACATCCTGCAGATTTCTCTTGTCCGGACCAATGAGTGGGAATCGTGGCTTGAATGTTGTGTCGAATCCGGTAGCGCAGATGAGCACGTCAACAGGATACTCCTTGCCATCGTCGCAGAGACACCCCTTCTCAGTGACCTCGTTGATTTCTCCATAGATTACAGAGACATTCTCCTTGCCCAAGCTTTCCAAGTATCCCACACCGGGAGTCAGGCGTCGGCAGCCGACATGCCACGTAGGGATTAACTTTTTCTCTAGGAACGAATCTTGTAGCTTATCTTTCATCTGCTCAATCATGTAGTCGTGAGTATCGTTGTTTGGTTTGCTATTCTTCAAGAAAATCCCAAATTGTCCGTTTAGGCCACGTTCAATGCCTTTGCGGTATTCGGTCAATTGTCCAGCTTTTGTTGCAAAGTCTCTCTTTTCTTCGTCTGAGTAGACGTGTTGTTCGAGGCCCTGGACGGGTGAAACCCATGTTGGTTCACGGATGAATGTTGTTACTTGCTTTACGATCGGTTGAATCTTAGGTAGCACTTGAATACCGGATGATCTGAGAAAAATAAGCAAGTTTCATTGAAATTTTTGAAACAACTTACCCATTTCCAATAAGCCCGACATGCTTCCCTTCCAAGCTGACACTATCATCCCAATTTGCCGTGTGCAGTAGAGTTCCCTTATACTTATCTAGACCGGGAATTGCAGGCCACCTCCAGTTGTTGAGCACGCCACCAGCATTGATGAGGATATCGCAATGAGTTCGAATCTCATGTCCTGTTGTCAAGTCGTTGACGGTGATATCGTAGCCTTTAGTAGCATCGTCCCAATAAGCACCAGTGACTTGATGTGACGTCTTGACGTAGTCAAACAATCTGTACTTGCGTGCGAAATCGTCAAAGTATTTGTAGATTTCTCTGCTGCTGGCATAAACGCCGGACCAGTCAAGCTTGGGCTCGAAACTCCAGGTGTAGTTGTGCGATGGGACATCACAGGCACAGCTGAGACCAGTAATTAGCTCCTGGTTAATGGCGAAGATTTCTTCTCTTGGACAATTGCGACTCACCCTGGATATTTGTTTTCATACCAGGTTCCTGATACAGCAGGATTCTTCTCAAAGACGGTTAAGCTGTAATTCTTGAAGTGTCGTTGCAGCTTGTAGGCCAGTAACAAACCAGATGCACCGGCACCAACACACACAATATTTACATGCCGCTCAGCATGGATTGGACCGTCCAGACGCCGCGATGCCTGTCTTATTGGCGAGGTGTTCTGTGGCAGGATGAAGTCGGCCATGGTATAAGATTGTGAAATTTGCAAAGATTTTGGTAGTCCAACGCCGGAGTGGCTGCTGGTGACACTTAGATATAAAGAACTCTGTTTTGCAGGCTATAATAGCGCTGGTGATGTACAAGGAACAGCTTGCAGAGGGGAAACTCAAAAAAGAAGAGCTAGTATACGGCAAGTGTGATTCTGACTCGAAGGTGTGCTGACTTTGGCAGATGGTCGAATCAAGAAAAGAAAGGTCCGCGGTATGCTTTGACGCCGTTATATGGAGCGCGGAATCCAGGAGGAGTATCAAACATACTTCGTGCTATTGTGGGGTAGTCAGGAAGCTCAACAGCTTTGAGTCAGTAAATTTGCGTATCCAAGCTATTCAGAGTCATGAATCTCTGTACGGTTTTCAGGCCGAGGTTTGGGCAGCCAATGCATGGTAAAGACTTCCCCCATGCAACAGGATACTGTAGGGCGCAATGCCGAGATGATGTTCGAGTCATGAGACATGATCCGAAGTCCCTTCCCCAAGTCATGCCTACGACTGTTGTGCTTTTCCCACAGACAAGCGGGGGGATAAAGTTAGCCACGCGATGCTAGGACTACCTTAGCACGTACAGGGGTGAAGCAGACACATCACTCCATGTCTGGGGAATTGCCGGAGGTGGAGAAGGCTATCGTGTGGGGATGGCATGGGGATGCGGAACGACGTAATATCGAGTCAGGGAGATGGACGGGCTGCTGCATCCTGAATCATGACAACCGTGGCGATGGTGCTCGGGGTACTTTTCCTCTTGTCTCTCCTCTTTGACGTCTGGCACAGTAATGAGGCTGAACTCAACCAGGTCTCGATCCCAATCAGACGAAATTGTATCCCGCAATGCAGGAACCAGGGTCGCCTCGGAAAATGTCTCCCTGACCCCAGCTCCCCACAGATTAACGTTGTTGGTCTCCGTCCAATAGCGGGAGGTCCACTGGACACAGCCAAAACACCCCGCACATCAGCCTCGAGCGAAAGGCTATGGCTGTCCTCTCGAAAAGAGGAGCCTGATCCTGCATAATCTAGTTTGCTTTGATTCTTTTGGATTGACAATTTCAACGACCGTGGAAAGAACATTGTTGCATCACCAAACGAGCATCATGTCGGGGAATCACGCATTAGTCTTTGGTATGTTCACCACATGATGTTTTATGAACTTCTGGCTCATGGAGATAAAGGCGCAAGTGGCATCACGGGATGGGCAATCATCAACCAGCTCATCCAAGGATATCCAGAAGCAGACACGTTTTCCAGGGTCACAGCATTGACCAACCGACCTCTGACGGCGGAACAGGCAATATGGCCTGAATCCGACAAGCTTCAAGTCGTGAGCGGGATTGATCTCCTGACAGACAAAGGACAAGAAGGGCTGGACGCCGAAGTGAAGACTAAAGTGAAGGATATCTCCACCGTGACACATGTATACTTCTTTGCGTATATCATGGATCTGGATCCAGCGGGCGAGATAGCGACGAACGTGAAATTACTCACTCGCGCCATCACCACGGTAGAGAACCACTCCAAGAATCTGAAGTTTGTCGTGCTGCCGACTGGAACGAAGGCGTATGGTGTTCATCTCATCAACGATATGCCGTTCGCACCACCACTGAAAGAGTCCATGCCACGACTCCCCGAGCCCCATGCTAGCAACATCTTCTACTACTCTGTCGTCGATGCTCTGGCTGGGCTCTCAAAAGGCAAAGCATGGAAATGGTGCGAGATCATGCCCGACATGATTGTTGGCTTCGTACCAAACAACAATATTTACTGCCTCGCACAAACCTTGGCAACGTATCTTGCCCTGTACGCTTCAGTAGAGGGAAAGGGTGCAACCTGCGAGTTTCCAGGAACGGAGAAAAGTTGGGTTATTAAGAGCAACGACAGCTCACAGGATATTGTAGCTAAATTCTCAATATATTGCTCCCTGTACTTGGAAACAAGTGGAGAGCGATACAATGCAGCTGATAACAGTGTTCCCAGCTCGTGGGCTGAGAAGTGGCCGGTTATCTGCGAGTATTTCGGCTTGGTGGGTGCATCACCTCCAAAAGGTGGCTCGGGGCCCCAGCCTGGAAAATATATCGAGGAGCATTTGGAGCAATGGAAGGAGCTTGAGACGCAGAGCGGGTTGCAGACGGGCAGGGTTGGGAACGAGAGAAGCTTTGGCGGGTTTCAGTATTTTATCATGACGATGTTTGACTTTGATCGCCAGTTGGATATGAGCAAGATGCATGAGGCATGGGGGAAAGGCGTGGAGGAGACAGATATCAAAGGAGCTTGGTGGACGGCCTTTGATCGATTTAGAAAGGCGAAGATCATTCCATAAAATTTTGTTTAGCATCCTAATCTGTACCTTATTTAATCAGCACAACATCTACAGCCATATCCACAGACTGTAAGCTAACAAGTTGATTTTACACATGATCAGCCCAATATTCAGGCTTCAAGATCACCTTGCATCATAAATTCATGAAATGTTCACTTATCACATAGAAAGAAGTCTTCATAGTATCACTACTGCAAATCATCAACACAAAGTATTCTAATATCAAATATCGGCGCTCACACCCCAGAAAGTCTCATACTCCTTGCCGTACTTCTTGGCCAACTCCTTATACTTCCGTTGATACTCTACATTCCTCTTCTTGAATCCCTCAGCGGTCTTGATCTCATCCCGTCCAACCTGATGCCTATGTGCTGCATCCGGCCCATCTGCAACTCGTACAAATCTAGCATAGGTCCACATCTCCGGCAGTGGAGTATGTTGCGTCAAGCCCTGGCCACCATACATTTGCATGCACTCGTCAATAACCCGAGTCGCCATAATCGGGACGAGAATCTTGGACTGCGCAATGGCATATTTGCCAGCCTTGTTGCCGTGGATATCCATTGTATCAGCCGCGTTGAGGACGACGAGTCGCGCCGCGTCGATCTCGAGCCGCATCTGGGCGATGCGCTCAATGTTGCTGTCGAATGCGCTGATGAGCTTTCCCCGCGGCGTCTTGCGTGTGTCGATGCTGCGGATCAGTGCGAGTTCGTAGGCGCGCTCGCATTGTCCGATCAGACGCATGCAGTGGTGGATTCGACCGGGTCCAAGACGGCCTTGTGCAATCTCGAAGGCGCGGCCTTCGCCCAGGATGATGTTCTCGACGGGGATCCGGACATTCTTGTAGATGTATTCCCCGTGGCCTTCGGGCGCGTGATCAAAGCCCATGATGGTGAGATTCCGCACCTGTGTGATACCGGGTGTATCGGTAGGCACGATGACGGTGGAGTGCCGGCGCCATTTGTTTGGATTCTCTGGGTCAGAACAGCCCATGAGAATGTAGAATTTGTTCTCCGAGTTCCAGATGCAGTTCCCATAGAGCTTGCGGCCATTAATTACGTATTCGTTTCCTTCCCGCGTAATGCGACACCCAATTTGCGTTGCGTCCGAAGAGGCCACATCAGGTTCTGTCATGGAATAAGCCGATGAAGCTGTTCCATCTAAGAGTGGTTGGAGCCACTTCTTCTTTTGCTCCGGCGTGCAGTATTTGGCTAGTAACTCGATATTTCCAGTCTCTGGCGCATGGCAGTTCATTGTCTGGATTCAAATTAGCAGCTGTCCTGGCTTTACATCAAGTATATCTCACCTGTTGAGCCCAATAGACTCTACCCATAATCTCTGCGCAACAAGCATATTCTAGGTTCGTCAAGCCCGGGCTCTCTTTGAAGTGATTTGGTAGAAATAGGTTGAATAGTCCCTGCGCCTTTGCTTTCTGCCTTAACTCATGCATCAAAGGCTGCGTGGTCCATCGCTTGCCCTGCTCAGCCAGCTGAGCCTTCATAATTGGTTCCGCAGGAATACATTCTGTCTCGACCCATTCATGAACCTTTTGGATCGTTTCAATTGCCTTGGGCGACAGCTTGGCCTTGACCCAAGGTGGAATTCGTTGGAACGCTGGGCCTTCCATTTCTGACATGCTCGTGGATGGGCTCGAGACTGTAATGAGTGATGAGTGGTGGATGGCAGTGCTTTTGAAGAATATTCAAGCATATCAAGCAGCCACAGCGTCGAGGTCTTGTCGGTAATTCGGCTGTGCCTGGCATTTCCTGGGAGCTCACATGGAGCCGAGCCCGACGTTTAAGCTCTCCAGACTTTGGTGGGGTAATCTTGACACCCTGCCGGGAACCTTTAGCCGCTGTCCGGGGTGGCCACTCGTGACATAAGCCCCGCATATAAGTCTAGAAATGAAGATATATGCAAGGAAAGAGCAGTGAAAAGGACTGTTAACTACTAGAGTCTATGACAATGACTGAAGCAGCAGCTGCTGATGGGTTCGCCGAACCATGGCTCGCGGTAAGTGTTTGGTGCGAAATCGGAAGCAGCAAGGGATCACTGACAAGCATGATAAGTTCGAAAAAGATATGGGCGAAAGATTTACTCTCCATGCGCCACTGGAGAAAATGTTCGAGCAGTATGTTGGGTTTGGAACCACTCTGATGGCAAAATCTACATTCCCAACCCCGGATGAATCGGTGAAAACTGAAGACAGAGTAATCTCAGACGGCCTCAAGGTACGAGTATACACACCTCCAGACTATGCTGGGGATAAACCAGTGTGTCTTTTCCTGCACGGAGGAGGCTGGGCCATGGGCGACTTGGATGCAGAAGATATTCATATGAGGCTTGTTTCTAAAGCTGCTGGCATTGTGATTGTAGCGATCAATTACCGACTTGCTCCAATGCACAAGTTTCCAGCCCAGTTGGACGACGGCATGACAGCATATCACTGGGCTTTGAGCAACACATCAACTTTGAAAACTACTCCAAAGAAGTGTCTTACATTTGGAACCTCAGCCGGTGCAAATCTGGCACTTGCATTGGCCTTGAGGATTATCGACGAGGGGTTTGAAGATACTTTAGAAGGAGTGGTAGCAGTCATGCCGGTTACTATCCATCCAGATGCCGTCCCGGCAAAGTTCAAATCAAGATATACCTCATACGATGAGCATGACCAGCATACTATTAATTCTAAATCAGCCATGGGAGCTTTTGCAGGTATGTGGTTGGACCCGAGATTGGTATTTTGCTGATTCGAGAAGATGCCTACGGAGCTGCTCCCGAGGATCCTTATTACTCACCATTACTTCATGAAAAACTTGATAAGTTAAAACGCGTATATATGGCAGCAGCAGAGATGGACACCTTGAGAGATGATGCGCGTCTATTCAAGTTTTCCTTGGATGAGGCTGGGTAAGGACTTATAGCTGCATCTATGGATTTCGCTGACATGGAGCAGTGTCTCTAATAAATATGATGAATATACTGGATATCCCCACTGGTTCTTTGGGTATCCGTCCACCCATCTGGTTCCCATACAGACGGACTTCAACAACAGGCTCATATCAGGATTTCAATTTGTGCTTTCTGGAAGCTCGTGAGTGATGTAAGCTGAATGTAAATTTTATATAGCAACAATATACTGCTGCGGCCAAAACTATCTTAACTCGAAATGAGAACCCGTCTCGTGTATGATCACTTGATGTCTCGAAGTAGGTCTACGGGCCTGAGCAGCATACAGTCCACGTGCCCAAACTCCCATTTTTTACGGTTTAGCCTGGGACAAATGTATCCCATAGCCTAGCCAAGATAATGCCCTTGAAATGACTCAAACATCCTGTCTCGAGGTCTTGTCCCTGAGTCAAGAGGAATGCATGCATACTTCGCAAGCCCACAGGGGAGGAACGCTAAAACGCTACCCCGCGCGAGGCTTCATGCGCCTAAGGTGTCGGTGCATCCTCCCCTGTAAAGCCCGGGCGCCACCATGAATCGATGGCATCTCGGTTTCTGTTTCCCGTCGATTGGCAAACTCCGCAAAAGTCGAAAAATTAACTGATCCATAGGCAGTCAACGGCTGAAGCGGCATCCTCATGATAGTCAGTCTTGACTATTTGTTTTCCGGCTGTTATGTATCCGTCTTGTACGGGCTTCCTCTTATGAGATCTTTCAGTCCTCCATTTAATATCAGTTAGATACTAGCACATAGTGACTAAGTACAAAGATCCGACGACAATACAGAATGACCATGGATTCTATTTCTGCCACAAATGGCCATTCAAATGGCGACACCAATGGTCACTCAAACGGCAGCAATGGACTTAATGGCACTACGAAGCGTCCTATCCGCATCGCAGGCTCGTCGGGCGGTTTTACAGACAGACAGCGAGCCATCCAAGATCTCGCAAAGTGCGATGTGGACTGCATAACTGGTGACTGGATGAGTGAGTGCACGATGTCTTGGCATGGAGCAGCAAAATCAGAGATACTTGCGAAAGGAGACACCGGCGACCGACCTGGGCTTTACGATCCGTCATTCATGGCAAACGTGACGCCTGCATTACCGCTGCTGGCCGAAAAGGGGATCAAGCTTGCCGTAAATGCTGGAGCAAGCGACACTGAGATGTTGGCCAAGGCGGTGCAGGCTGCCGTGAAAGACGCTGGACTCAGTCTGAAAGTCGCTTGGGTCCAAGGCGACGAGGTTCTAGATGTTGTCAACCGGCTATTGAAGCAGGGAGAAAAGTTCGAGAATATTTGTTTTGGTGGAGAGCTGAAAGACTGGGGATTCGATCCTGTTGCAGCGCAGTAAGTTTCTCGCATCCCCAGAAAGCACCACTCCTGACCCATACAGATGCTATCTTGGCGGTGCTGGAATAGCAGAAGCCTTGAGACAGGGTGCAGATATAGTTATCTGTGGAAGAGTGGCTGATGCTGCACCTACCATCGGCGCTTCAATGTGGTGGCATGGTTGGAATAGAGATGATGCCAAAGACCTTGATGGCATTGCAGGATCGTTGATTGCTGGCCATCTTATCGAATGTTCGTCTTATGTCTGCGGAGGGTATTATTCCGGTTTCAAGGACCTATTCAATGGTTGCGAGAATATTGGATTTCCCATCGCGGAGATCTTCGCAGACGGTACTTGCGCCATAACTAAAGAGCCGGGGACTGGAGGAGAGATATCTGTCGGCACTGTCGCTTCTCAATTGCTTTATGAGATTCAAGGGCCTCAATATTACGGCTCTGATGTCGTTGCGGTGCTCGAAGGTATCAATATGGTCCAAGAAGGCAAGGATCGTGTTTTGGTGACAGGTGTGAAAGGGAAGCCTCCGCCTACAACTACCAAGGTTGGCTTGACAGCCCTTGGAGGATACCAAGCCGAATTCCACTTCTATCTTGTTGGTCTAGACCTTGAGCAGAAAGCCGAATGGACAGAAAAGCAAGTCCGAGCTTCCATGGGGAAGAACGTTGATAGATTTTCATGCCTGAAGTTTACACTCAACGGCTCGTCGCCAGAAGACCCAAAGAATCAAGATGTAGCAACAGTCGATTTCAGAGTCTTCGCGCAGACCAAGGACCGATCCCTCGTCATCAAAGATTCCATGGAAGTGCCCGGCTTCAACCGATGGTGCTTGGAGAACTTCTTACAATCTTGCCCCGGAGCTACGATTGAGAACGATATCCGTCAGTCGGCAGGTAAGCCCTTCTATGAGTATTGGGCCGCTCTTCTAAAACAAGATGAAATCAACCACAAGGTACAGTTTCTGTGGGATGGACAAAGCGTGGATGTGCCACCATCGAAAATCATGGAACTCTATACTACCAGACAATGGTCCTATGAAACCAAGGACCCGCTGCCACTGTCTAGCTTCGGCCCTACCACACGTGGTCCTCTAGGTTGGAGAGTTCTTGGCCGATCAGGAGATAAAGGTATGTCATTGAGATCCTTGTCTTAAGGTATTGCTGACAACTTGTCACAGCTAGCGACGCCAACATAGGCTTTTTTGTGAGGGAAGCGGATGAGTGGGATTGGCTCCGTTCGTTTATGACTGTCGAGAAGTTCATTCAACTTCTGGGGCCCGAATATAACGGCAAGCTAGTAGAAAGATTCGAGATTCCAGGAATCAAAGCCGTTCATTTCCTAGCCCATGATCACCTCGATCGATCCTACAATGCGACTAGCACGTACGATGGCTTGGGTAAGAATTTGTGCGAGTACTTAAGAGCGAAGTATATTGATATTCCGAACTCATTCCTGCGCAGGGGGAGGATCTGAGAAGGATGCTTTGAAGCTTCAGATGACTTTTAGCGTCCATCAATGCAAGATTATTGTTGTCTCTCTGTATAGTGTCTGTGTTATTGATTCGTATATATTACGTGTGGCGAAGATAATCATGACAACTACAAGTATATGTTCGCTACCACCATAATAACTCCGTACTTACAATTCCCAGCACGCGTGCAGTGGAATTCAAAATGGCCGAAATCCAAGCGACCGCCAAAGCCATGCACGCCGATGGCCGAGCCCTCAAGAACTGCAGTACGTCCGAAATGTTATCACGGTACACCGAAGGGATGGGGTTTGGGAAATTGCGAGGGATTGCTTTTCGAGTATGAAGCCACTTGTAGTGTGAATGAGATTCTGTTGAGGTGATGAAATGCCTAGATGAAAATTGGTTCTTTAGAGTGAGCCTCATGCAGCACTACCGCCCTTGTTGTGTCAGAACGAGACGATCCCCTCCTAAGAGAGGTTCCATTATTATCGTGATGGACTATAGTCAAAGGTTTGATAATCGATAGAGCCATGGCACAAATTAATTCAAATCTACAAGTGAGGAGTTCGCTGTAAGTAAAGGAGCATGGCAAAAGATTTATGATAGAGCAGAATCTTGATTCAGCACATGCTCTTCAAAGGATCAACTACAGATTCTTATTTTGAATTGGATCAGATTCCTCACTTAACTGTCACAAGAATCAGTTGTGAAGTCTGATTTGCCGAACAGTTTGGCCGAATTGAGGGATTTTGATGGCACTGTTAGCGTCCTTGAGTATACAAGTCATAACTCGATGCGGCACTTTGGAAGTTTCCCCTACGATGTCTAGAATGCGAAAAAGTAATTCTGACTTCAGGGCAACCAGAACTCTATGAAAACTAGTGCGGCAATATCTCAAGTCAACGAAAAGCAACGTTAGTTTCTGAGCTAGCATCTAAGTCAACGCTTTGAGCACATGTGCACGAATTCCTGCTATGTTTGAATAGTACCCATCATGCTAGAAATTCTTTTGTTTTCCCAAGGTCCCATGGTATATATGCTCGTCAAGCTTACGGCAATGCAAACTCGAAGACGTCAGATAGAACATCAGTCGGAAAAGTTGCAAAACCTATTCCCTCTGAGCAATGGACGATATATGAGCCTCTCAGGCATTCTTGCCAACCCCAACCTCGGTTTGTGGATCAACTATCTGCAGATGATTCGAGAAGAATGACTGGACAAGCTTAGCGCGAGTCAAGCAAATATCATGTTTCAAATATGGGATCCCACGACCGATCAAGAAGAGCTCCTTGCAAGGGATAAAGCCCTTCCATATAATTCCTATGACACCAAATTAGTCGACTAAAGAGTTCCTGAGAGTAGATGAAGAATACCAAATGGGGGATAAGCCTCGATAGAATCGTCTATCACCAAATTGAGGTAAAGAGTGTGTAAAGTTTTCAAATAAGACAATGACTTCTGTGAAAGTATTGGCTCAATAGTGTTGCCTATAATAAGAGCAGACAACTCGATTTTTTTGACGAGACGCCTTTGCACCGCAGTACACTTACGCAGGAAGAGGTTCATAGATTGACCGTGCTCGAAAGACCATGTTGTGGTACTCCAGAGGATAGGGTTGACCTCTACATATATCTGTCGGCAAACTTGCAAGACGTTGAGGTCAAGCGGCAGACAGATTGTAGAATCCTGACGATCCTCAAGGGTAAAAGCCAGGTAGCTGCAACGAGTACAAGAAACCTCCGTCCAGGTACAACACCCGTCATGACGACCATATATCTTTCTAAATTCTTCTTGTGGAAGAGAAGCGTTCCAGAATAGCTCGACTGCATCTGAGCTCGATATGTTGGCGCGACATAGGCTGGCCTGAAGTTTTCGTGGTCTTGTACGGAAACATTCAAAGATGTGGACAGTTTGATGACCCAATACATAACCCCAGATGCGGTTGCGTACCTCGATTGGAAGTTTGAGGAGAGGGGACGTTTCGGAGTTCTTCTTGACACTGTGAAGGTCAGTGATATTCCAGCTGATCTAACAGAGCGAAAGAATAGTATATAGACTCCGACCACTAGATAATGTACACTTGAGACTTGATCGTATCAAGCGTAAGGAATCTGCCTGAGGAGATAGCAGAAGAAACTCACGTGTCTCTAGTCTTCTTGTCTTTAGCTGCGGTGAAGGCCTGAGTCCGCTTTCTGAACTTCTTGGCCGTTGCTGTTCTGGAGGCCATGGTCGGCTTTCTGGGCTTCTTGGACATGGATATCTTGGCCTTTGATACTTTGGAGGCCATGTTCGGCTTTCTGGGCTTCTTGGGCATGGCTATCTTAGACGCTCTAGCCATCTTTCTGGTTTTGGGAGATGCTGTGAATGTTAGAAGTTGTGACGTTGTAGACACGGCTAAGCAAGATGAGGCTAACAAAGTCCTTGCTAGGTGAAGGTGAAGTTGATGTTTGTGGTATTGAGGTGGAAAGGCAACGACATGAAAAGACGTGAGGTGACCTTGAGAGTGAGCAGTAGACACTGTCGACTGAGCCAGTAAAAGACTTCTAAGGAGAATCTAAAGCGAGGACTGGAAGTTTTATTTGTGTAATTTAAGATCAGAACGCGAAGGTCAAGTTTGGTTTTGTTTCGATGATGAGAAGAGAAATATGAGAGGAAGATGAGATGAAAGAGACGACGCGGAAGAACACGGTAGGCCCAAGAGTATTCGTCAACTTGAGGTGAAGATGAAATGAAAGACGCGTAAGGGAAGGTAAGTCAAGTGCATAGGTAGTATAGGCAACACGAGCATCTTGTTCACAGAATAGTTAAAATTTGAAAGCGCAAGTAAATACTAGCCACTTGCTTCTTTTCTCGAGACCGAGTTGGAGCTTCTTTGCAAAACTTTAGCATCGACGATGAATCAGAAGCTGAACTTCAGATTCCAAGTCACACGTGTAGTTCTGCCTTGACTTCTGGGACATTTCCAAAGATACTTCACATGCAAAACTAGATTTGTTCCTAGCAGTATTAGGAGGTTGACACAGAATATTATGCCAACCACATCTAGAATAACTTCTGAAACAGTCCGTCATTAAAAAGAATCTGTAAACCGATCTGGCAAATCAGTGCACTAGAGTAACCCGTCTCTCAATCGCTGGTCGGAGGGCATCCGCATTCTCAGCCACGTCAACTACATTATTCAGGATCCTGGCACGAAGGTCTTCCTTTAGGCGGTCCCTCTCATCTTGGCTCATCTCAGTTCCATCCAGCCTGACGGTCTCGGTCAGATTCAACTTCACCTCCTTGAACCGCAAGGAGCAAAGGTCAGTCAAATCTATCGAGTATCTGCCAGCACGACGATCAAACAGCTTTGTTTCTCCATGGTAGAACTCAAATGGAAAGTTCCACGTAACCCCATTATTACTTTTGCCACCTCGGATTTCCAGGTACAACACATCTAATCCGGTGAAAGGCGCTGACGACAGGTATTCTTTGGATGCGTTTGGGCCATACCACCGTTCAGGCCGGTTGCCTGTATCAATGGAGATGTGGATCTTCTTGATCAGCTTGCCAGTCTCACGACTTCGAGTCTTCATAAAACTCAGAAATCCAGCGGATGTGCAAAAAGACCAGATTGTCTGGCCCCAGAAAATCGGGCTGCCTTCGGCATATATCTGCTTGCAAACAAACAGCGGCGCGAGCAGAGTGTGCTTCCTGGAAGCACCGTTCAGATCTCGATTGAGACTGCCCAAGCCCAGTATCCTCTGGACACTATAGAATGTGAAGTACTCGTTGCAGGCTTCGTGAGTATCGTTACCGGCTCCGTTTTTCGTGGCAACAGAGTCAGCGACATAGGATTGCTTGCAGATTGCAGGCTCATCACATTCAACATATGTGGAGTCCCAAGGGCCACCGCCATCCCTATATCGTTCTGATCCAGCGTATCTGATGTGGATAGTGCGGCCCCCAAAAACATAATCCCAGACTAGTCGTCGACATTCGGGCGGAAGACTAAGCAGTGGCGAAGGCGATATCAAGCAGGGGTGGCAGGAGACCCTACAGCGGAGGGTTAGGACTGAGTTGCGTTAGGCGGATGGTACTTACATGTCTTGCTGGAGCCCCAACAGTATATATCGATATTGCTTATGTTACTTTCTCTCCGGATATGGACGAGATCAGGACAACGACCAGCACGATGTAAGATCGCCATGCTGGGTCTTTTTGTGAAGTTTCAAAGGGTCAAACAGCCTTCAAACGAGGTCACCCCTTTTGGTGTGCAAGAGCCCTTGGCGAGATCTTAGCGGGGCAAATCCGAATGTGCCGTTCTGCCTTGCGAGGAACTCTGTTCGCCGTCTTGATGATCCGAGACTGGGACTGCTACACTTCACGAACAACCTCAACAAAGACGATTTAAGACATTTAAAATGAGGTGAATGTTCGCCAAGCGGGCTGGCGTACTCTGCGCCGTCTTTGAAGACGTACTACACCAGCCTTTGTTGCAGATCGCAGTTCTTCGGTCAGCCCGGCGAGAGCCCCTCCAGCCCAATCGAGATGCTCATCCGGTATAGCTGATGCAGCCCCGGGTAGCGACGATTGGTACAGCTCACACCCGTGAGGATGCGAATGCGGCGACGGGAACTACGAAAGAGAGAGTTTGCGACTGATGCAAGCCCACAAGAGCCGTTCGCTTTGGCACGGCGCATGGCATTCCTGGGGAAGTCTATGTCCCTCCATCCAGCAGGAAGTGTCATCAGTCTGCCTTATCACCACTTTGACTCTGTCCTTTCAATAGTTCGCCGCTCAGGCTTTTCAATTCGGAGATTGCATCTAAAGGAATTGTTGTGTTCTGACTTCTGAGGATTGAAGTGGCGCCGAGAAATTGCCTGAAGCTGCCTTACTCCTCTCCGTTATGCGTATCTCTACGTCCGGCTAAATGATGTCCAAGTAGCAAGGCGCAATTCACGGGGCGCTGCGCTCAAAAGACTGGTCAATTCGTCAACTTGCTCGCTAGAATACAGGTCTTAAGACGTGATTTTAATCTTGGCTTTGAATTCTGCATGACTAAACAGGGATCAATTTTGCCTTCTTCATTCTGTCGAATACCCCTCCCCAAGCTTTTGAAGTCGGTCTTTCCTCAGAAAATCCTGTATCATAAAGCTTCTTCATGTCATATTGCCGGTCGAAGTCGAATTGAGTAAGCAAGAAGTACTCAAATCCCTTGAATGTCAGTTCGCTATCTGCGATTCCAGTCTTCAGGCCATGCTTCTTCTCGAGACCGTGCCAGATGTCGAGATGCTTCTTGATATACGTTCGTACCTCGGTGGGCTCTTGGTCGGAAGGCGGCGCGGTTCCTTTCAGGCCGAAATAGTCGCAAATTGCTGGCCATTTCGTTTCCCACGTTAAAGGCTCCTTGTAGTCTGCAACATTGTAGCCTTCTCCCTTGGCTTCCTTAGACAGCGTCAGAGTCAGATGAATTGTCTCTCTAGCGATCATATCACTTGAACTATCCTGAGACTTGGCAACCCATGCCGCCTTCGATCCCGGGTATGAACAAACAGCTCCACTGCCCTCAACCTCCTTAAAGAGAGTGAGGAAGACGCCAATACTTGTTGCCAGCGAGTAGAAGTTCTGATTTGGTACAAACCCAATGATGATGTCGGGCCGGGTGTCGATCCAGTTCCACGATTTCTCCTTCGCATATTCTGATACCCAATCGAGCTGGGGATGGTAAAACAGCATGTCACCAGCATCTCCCCTCAATCGCTCCTGAGACTCTTGGTGGGGGACATGCAGGTAGTCTGTGGGGTGATTTTCTAGGAGATGACACCCATACATCTTCGCCCCGGTCTGTAAGACAACGAATTCGAGAGCCGGACTCAGGTGATCAATTGCCGTTATGGAGCGTCTAAACATATCCACGGCATCTTTGAGTTCTTGCACAAGATCGGTAGATGCTTTGTATGCTGTTGAGCATTAGCATCTTGCCCTGACACCAACAAGCTTAACTAGATGCCTACCCAAGTAATACACGTGAGTAACCTCTTCGACGCCTTTAACCTGCTCTTTGATTGCTGCATCAAGGTCGGCCTGGCTTCCTTTCAGCAAGTCAATACCAGAAACGATATCCAGTCGCTCGTCCGCTGGCCACAGAGAATCGCTTTGCTTCAGCGGTCGATTGGTAAGAGCATGCACTTTCTTCCAAGTCCCTTTTTGGGGATAGTCGTGGAGGATCTCATTCACAAATGCCCATCCTGTGACGCCAGACGCGCCGAAAATGAGAGCTGATTTCGACATGGTCGTATGGCACAATGGGCAGTTTACACGTCGAGACCAATGTTTTAAATTCTTGATAGAAAAATCAGCTGACAAATACTGTTGATAAACATGCGTCTCTCCGCAGCTGTGAGCCCGCCATTCTGCTACTGCCAGTGCTTAATAACCTGCTGATTGGGACAACTTGCATAGCCCAACATACCGTAAACGTTCTTGATTGCCGGAGAAAGCCGACCAAGCTACCCCGCGTAACTCCCGAACCTGGCTTTCTCAGCATATCGTTACCCGGGATAACGATCTCGGGAGACTCCATTTAACCTTGGCCATCTCGGAAGATAGAAGCTGCAAGGCTACGAAGGCACGGGTTGGTTCTTGAGATTAATTCCTTCCATTGGTGAATTGCGTGAGCTCCTCGTGCGTTCTACTGCGTGGCAGAGCCATCCTTCCACAATCTTCCAACTCGCAGGCCACCGACAACTAGGAAAATTAGGGCACCTTATTTATTCCAACAGGTTCCAAGTCACAAAAGGGCATCAACATGACACCAAAGCCCTACCTATTATGGGTGAACTCCCGGATAACTTCACCAACCCAAGTCTCCGCCTCCAAATTCGAGCACTGGTACGACACGAAACATATCCCAGATGTGTTTTCCACCAAGATGATAACTTCAGCATGTCGCTACAAGACCATCGTCGCTAACGCAGAGTCACCATACCTAGCCCTCTATCCTTTCGAAAGCATGTCAATGTTACAGAGCAAGGAATTTGCGGCGATCCCAGATGAGGACACGGAGACGTTCCCTGGTCCAAGCCATTCTTGCTACCATTTTGCCAGGTTCGATACTAGAGTTTACGAGTACGTCGATGGGTTTGAGAAGGAGGGTGCAAAGGCAGGTTCGTAATGCATATCCATCCACCCCATAAGAATAATAAGTCCAATCACAGACCAGATCACTAACACACACCACAGGAACTGCAACGCTCATCATATCAGCTGCTCTCCAACCCGCTCAAGGAACCGATTCTGATTTCCACGCCTGGTACAAGGACGAGCACTACCGTACACTTTCCTCGTGCCCAGGCTATGTTCGCACGCGCCGGTACAAGCTCACCAACACTTTTCTCCCCGATGTTGATCCGCCAAGGTACTTGGCCCTCCATGAGTTCGAAAGCGAGGTCCTGCCCGAGACAGAATTGGCAGAAACGGCCGAGACAGAGTGGGCGAAGAGGATCTTGGGGAACTTGGAGAAACAGGAGGTCGGGTGCTTTAAACTGGCTGGGGAATTTTCGGGGGAGCTGGAGGAGAAGTCTTAAGGGGTTTGAAGCAACGGAGGCAGGCTAGAATTTATCGTGTGGATTCTTGCAGTTGAGCGTGGATATTACAGTCTATGTTCTGTTTGCAAGGTCTTGAGACGCAAGATTGAGCAGCTAAGTGAACATGAAGAAGGCAGACTCTGGTCACGAGCTACTATGCAATCCAAAAAGATTTAAATCTTAGGTTGAAGTCACATAAAATAATTATATTTTGACTACAGATCAAAAAGCTTACAAAGGCTACTGACAGCAGTGAGCATCCAATAACACCAACGACATCTCGCAAAACCACAGGGAATAGGTAAATATACAAGGCGCTACGCTAATTTCATATCTCATCCTCACTCAGAGCTATCCACCCAACCAACGGGCTAGCACCCAAGAAACCTCAAACTTTTCAATTGCTCAAAAACTGAAGAAGTCCAACTCGTGGTTTTTGCCCTCGCCACTCATCGCTCCACTCCCATCACCGTTCGTCGGAAACGGACTTAATCCCTCCCCAGCTCCCATCCAAAGACTGCTCGGCATAGTATTCATCCCGCCGAACGTCGTCATCGGATAATCCAGCGCATTCAGATTCGCATCGAGCGACGGCCAAGCCGCCCTCTCGCTCCGCGGCGTGATCATCACAAAGCCATCCCGCCGCTCCAAGTCCGACTCCAGAAAGGGCGTGGGGAGCGACGCTGGGGTCATCTCGGTGTTGGTCAGCTGAGGCGTGAATTTGGCCGACGAGCTCGACGAGGAGGCCGACATCTCGGCGCGGGCCGGCCTCGTGGAGGACTTGGAGAGCTGCCGCTTCTTGAACGTGCGGACGTCTTCGTCCTCCGGGTCTCGACAACTACTGTCTCGCCGCATCCCCGGGACGGCGCCGTTGTCCCCGCAGAGGTATGGGAGCTCCGGCGGGGGCGTCTTAGAACTGGCGTTCTGCAGCTCGAGCATCACGGCTTGCAGCACACTCGACATCGAGGCCGCGGGTTGGAATGTGAATGCCATGTCGTGCAGGGCGGACGCAAGGCATTCGAGGTATTGCATGTTGTTCCTGCGGTCATGTGGGTTTTTGATGAATGCTAGGGCTGCGACTAAGGCCGTGGCTGCGGTGCCGGCATGCTGCATGCCTGTGACGAAGATGAGCCGCGTGTCGAATCGTTGCCGGTGATGCCAGAAGATTCGTGCTACGCGGATTGCTTGCCGCGTGCAGATGGACCGGGACATGAAGCAGTGGTTATCATCGACATTCATAAACGACTCGTCCTCGACGCCGTCCTCGGATGTCGATGGTGTGGGATCCTCGTACTTGGCCCACGGTCGATGAAGGAGGATTAGACTACAGTGATATTGTTGATGCAGCAGGAAGAACGAGAATGGCGCCGTTTGAATATTTGCTGGCTTCCAAACCAGATTCTCGGGGAGCCTTCGGTACCAGGTCTGCATCTGCCGGTCGAGATTCATCACGTTGAGATACGCACTATTTGCCTTCTCCTGGTCGTGGCTCGTCTGCGCTGGATTGTCCCTGATCTCGGCGATCTTGCCTGCTAGTTCCATCAGGTCGAGAAGTTCTTCATAGATCTGTGTCTCAAGACTCTTCTGCGGTCCTGCTGGTTTGCAAGCGGTTAGACTACCAAACTGTTTGGACAGCCGGTACATCTCGAGATCTGAGCTCTTGATGCCTGTTGGTCTTCCGAGAAACAGTGCCCAGTATCTACAACAGTTAGTCCAAATGGCAGTATTGCGGACCTCTCCGAGGACTCACTTATCGTAAATAACACAAGCAAAGAGTGTCATATGCCGAATCTGCACCTCTTTCTCTGGTAGGCCATCATTGGAACAGTCCAGGTGTAGACCAATATCGAAACATAGCCGATTTGCCATACCTAGTGAATTGTGAATCAGCAGAATTCATGAGTTTTTTCATCTCCGAATGACTTACCGGCATACATCCAGCCAGTATTATCTCTGCCAACACCACACTCTAGATCACCAAGTAGCAGGAAAGCCTGAACGGAAGGAATTCCGCCTGGCCGCTCTAATTCCATATCCAACATGTACTTTGCCTCTCGGTGCAGAGTACACTCCCTGTTCCCAAGCGTGATCTTCTTCATGTCCTCTCGGTCCAAGTCTGCATATCGGTAACCCATAGCTAACATACTGATGTGCAAAAATCCGGAATAGTACTTATTATTCGAGTTTGCCATATCCTCTTCAAAGGCTTCTCTATGGACCACATGCAAGACCGTATTATACCACGTCCAGAAAAGATCCATAAGATAGTCGTGCGTCTCGATCGTTAGCGACCGGATTATCCGCTCCGTTCTGCGTACTTGCTCAGGTGATTCCCGTATGTCTACGGCGCTGGTGTTGTCCGCGTAGATGTGCAGATTGGAGGTAGGGCCGAAGAATCGTAATCGGCCACTCAGTTGATCGAAACTCAAATGCCCTCGGGTAGATAGGAGCATGTGAACCAAGCCCTCTTTCCGGTGGGACTGCATTCGAGCTGGTGGATGGTTCCCGGAAAAGGCCATATTCTGATGCTCCTGATAGCCTCCATGATCTCCGTCCGTCGACTCGTCGGCAATACTCCGAGGGGTTGTGTTGTCTTGCTGCGAGGTGCTCGCCGGCGGGGGTGGGTTCTCGTTTGGCTGCATGGTGTTCGCCGGTACGGGTGCTTCTGCTCGGGTTTTGGGCGGGTAGTTTGCTGGTGGGATATCTTGTCCTTTCTCCGTGAGTAGTCCTTCCAGCAGCGCTACCCGGTCGGTGAGGGAAGACATGTATGCTTTGGATATTGGTCTGCTCCCGTTAATATGCGTCTCTGCATGCGGGAGGACCTGTAAATACCGTCTTCTCTCATCGTCGTTCCGAATTATGCACTCCGTCTTGGACCGCTTGCATTGTGTGCAGTCACGCTCGCCTGGAGGCACAACACACTTTCGGGGCATCAGCGAATATTCTGACAAAGCTACTCTCGTGCTTACCCTGATTCTACGATCTCTGCACGATGCGCATGCTATTGATGCTCGATGGCGGGTTCCCGACGGTTTCTTTGCCGCTGTGCCACTTTCTATGCTCGTTTTGAGCGGTGACAGATCTAGCACTTCGGGAGCGGTGCCTTCGAATGCAGTACTGGTCGTCATTTGCCTGGGAACCCTGTGTTGTTTGCTTTGAAATGTTTTTAAAAGCTAGCTTTGCAGCGGCCACAGGATAGAATAGTCCTTCGTGGTTCTGACTTCATGCAGGTCAAACTATGGGGATACAAGGAAGTAGGAAGCTTAGCTCAACGCTAAATAGCGATAAACGCTATGAAGATAAGTTGAGGCAGAAGAAGAGAAAATGAGTTCAACTGTTGAGGATGATGGAACCGTGCGAACCAGCAAAGACAATGAGGTTGGAAGCGGAAGAGAGGGCGCAGAGCTGCAAGCATACAGCACCTAGACACAACTGCATCCAAGCCCAAACGGGTCGTGGAGGTACTGAGAGGCCGCCTGAACGGACGCCAAGATGGGGGCGTCACCATGCGCAGAGGTGTACCCCATGTCCCCACAATTCCACTGTCCCTCGAGTCGAGCATCCGCCTATTCTCCAGACTTTGTGCGACTACCCCATATCACGACCAAGCCCGGCACGGATGGTTGAGGATACCGGCCAATGAGCTTCCACCGAACACATTCCATCGACGACTGCAGGACAGGGTCTAAGACCATTCGGAAGCCCGGCCATGCATAAACCCACTACGTTGGTGCATCACCATTTAGAACAGGGACCGCTCGAGTCAACGCCCACCCCTTGAGACGGAACTCTTGACTCGAGACGGACAGATGCGGAAGCGGGGAAAGCTCAGTGGACACGTGATGGATTTATGCCACAGCAACCTGCGCCTTCTCCCACCGGCCACGCGCGCTCTATTGGTTTCAAGACAGCCCTGCAGCTGGCATTGCTGCACCGGTATTTATACAGTGTCACAAATCGTGGGGGGTCGAGGTATTTTCAGCTTTCGGGCCACCTTCCTCGCTTAGCCGACCCCCAACAACTGGGGAATCCCCCGCGCCCCTTGTCATTTCACGCCCCAGAGTGGGTATCAAGTCGTGCGGGCGGCGGAAAGCTACGCAAGTGTCTTCCATTGAAAAACAGGGCAAATGATGGACCGTTTCAAGGCATGGGCTTGCTTCCTAGAGACGCCATGCACGCCGTCTGATACCTGTGACCTGTTCATTGGCACTAAATCCTTATCGACAAGACCCAGACCCCTGTGGCGTTCAGCTGAGAGCCTACCCAACGAAGGCTGCTTGCGGGGTACATTTCTCATCCAAAGGCACGAGGGGGCAGACGACTAATGTGCTTCATATTGATCATGAGATCATGGAGATTTCTCGACGAGGCTCGAGGCAAGAAAAGGCAGAAAGGGTAGGACTGTTTCTAATGACAGGCAATGGGCTCCACGCAAAACTCCAATCCCGCAAGTATATCTCTATTCCACCGCCCATTCGTGATCGCCGTTGCGGACATACGGGCTCAGCCCCGCAACCTCGCCCTTCAGATTCGCCTTGACTTCGCCGTTCCCGAGGAACGCGAAGCGATTCTTGTATCGATAGCGGATGTTGTAATCTTCCAATCGGGGGTCTTTGATGGTCTTGAGGAAGTGGATGGTCTGCCGGCCATAAGCAATTAGCATTGGCCTCCCCATAGGGGCGGATGATCCTGTTTTTGACTTACCGACCCAGGCCATAGATAGATGCGGTTCTTTTTCTTGCCGTCCTTGAACCAACTGCGACATTCTTCTTGCCAAACCGTTGTCTTGTGAAATTCGTCAAAGTGTGCATAGATGTCGTCGAGAGCCTCTTGCTTCACATCGATGGACTTGATTTGCTCCGTCTGAATCTTCTTCATCATCTTGACGGCATATTCGACCGTGGTCTCGATCGATGGTAGGAGCGTGCCGCTGCTCCATGTGGCTCCAGGCCCCTACCGAGGATGGTCAGCAAATTCCTGAGATCCCTCAAGATCGTTACTTACCACGATGGTATAGAAGTTAGGGAAACGAGGAGCAGAAACTCCCAGGTATAGATTTGGTCCCTCGCCCCAGTCATTATCGAGGGTTACACCGCTGCCATTAACAAGTTTAAATGCTGGTCTGAACGCGACCTGGAAGCCCGTTGCGCATACTAACACATCCATGGGATGTGTAACACCGTCTTCCGTGACGATCCCCTCGGGTACACACTTCACAATGTTGCTGAAAACAGGCTTGACATTCGGCTTGACTAAAGCCTCAAGATAGCCATCGCCCGGCGAAATTCTTCGGCAACCAGGTGACCAAGTGGGGATGATGAATTTCTTCAATTCTTCATTGCCCTCGCCTAATCGTCGATTCATCTCTTTTGTGATCACCTCTCGGAATTGGTTGGATGTTTCTGAACCCTGCTGGTACATACCAAACAGTGAATTGATCTCGGCTTCGATTCGCTTTCGGAATTGGAGGAGGTATTCGGGATCCTTTTTGAACTTCTCCTTGTCAAGATCTGTGAAGGTGTATTGTCGATCTCCAGGAGGGACATCTTGTACTCCGTTGTTTGCCCACAGCTCTGATAGAACGCCTGGTGCGAATGTGTCAGTGCAGTCTCCCGCTACAAAGGGCAATTTTACCTACCACCGCCAAATGGGGGACTGATCCACGTAGAACTTCTCATAAAAACCTCCATATTCTTGACACTCTTCTGCAGTTGTGGGACAATCTGAACAGAAGAGGATCCGGTACCAATCACACCAACTTGCTTATCTTGGAAGTCAACGGAGTGATCCCAGTTCGCCGAATGCAGCTTTGGGCCCTTGAAGTCGTGAAGGCCCTCAATATCTGGCCACTTCCAGTTGTTCAGGATCCCCGAACCATTGACGAGGACGTGGCACCAGTCCTCGGTGACTTCCTTTGTGTCTTGGTTTTCGAGCTTGATGAACCACTTGCCTTCGTTCTCGTTCCATCGTCCTTCAATCACCTTGGTGTTGAGCTTCATGTACTTGCGCGACCCATGTCGGTCGGCGAACCCTTCGAAATATTTCTGGATCTCAGGCCCGTACGCGAAATAGTGCGACCAGTTGGGGTTGGGGTCCCACGAGAAGGTGTACAGATGGGATGGGATGTCACACGCGACACCGGGGTAGGTGTTTTCGTACCACGTTCCTCCAAAGTGCGGGTTCTTCTCGAAAAGTGTCAGGTCCCACGACCCTGGGGTCAGCATCTTTTCCATCTTGTAGGCTAGACATAATCCTGCCACTTGTCAGAGGCGTTCTTCGTAATCGCTATACCTGACTTACCTGATGCTCCTGCGCCTACACTTGCCACTCGTAGCCTGGATGGCTTCGAGTGGTATTGTGGTAAGATCTTATAATGTGTTTCCTCCGGGTACGAGTATAACGACACTGGGGGTTGATGGTCTGCAGTAGATTGGACGCCATTGACACCATTGGTACCATGACCATTGATGGGCATTGCAGACGGAGCCATAACGTCTAAAAGAATATACGATGCTTCACGAAAGGTGATCTGGAAAAGAGATGCTGGCCAACGAAGATTTAAAGATGTCAAGGAGATAATCACATGGTTGGGATCGGTGGAAAAGACCAAGGGGTAGTTTATTTGACGCACTGCAGTCCTCGTACAATGATGATCTACCTGCCGGAATAAGCACTGCAAGACTAACTCGGTAGGGGTTTGGATATTCGTACCCGGGCCGTATTGTATTGTCCAAGTCAATTCCTCTCCCAAACACTGACTTTGTCCAAGCCATTTCGAACCAGCGGCGGACCCCGCGAGGCGCTGAACCAAGGCCGTCTATCCCCGACCTTCTGATTCGCGTTTCAGTAGCTCTGAGATGCCTCCGAGTGTACTTTCCCGAGCCTAGGTCTAGGTTATAGGATGTCTTGTGGCGTGGTGGGGTGCTTTTGGCGGGGGTTCAGACCCAGACCCTATCCATGCTTTAATGGGATAAGTATTTCCGGGCTCGCATGCCTTTGTACTGAATGAACTTGCGAACCAGACAAACAGCTATCAGCTGATGATTTATGCCCTGATTTTTATGTTTGAATCAGAAGTCGAATTAAAAATACATAATTACGATTCATGAGAGAAACACTATTCGCATCTTGTGCTTTGAGAAAACTGTCCATCGTACAGGTTGACACTCTTTGTCGCAAGTCGCTTACCTTCCCCTCTTACAGTTGGTTGTTAGCGAGCTCTGGTTGCCACCGGCTTTCCACAACTCAATTGCTTCAATTCATACAAAGCGCATATTCCGGATATTCAATTTAGGAGCTTGAAATAATGTGTTTGAACGTGGGCTTGCAATTACGAGCTAAAGATTTATCTACAGGATGTGCTATCATAACTTCGAATGCCGTCCTGCTGAGAGAACCATTCCACCATCTACTGTAATGTCCACGCCGTTTCTGATCTCCGAATTAGTCAAGATCTGGTTTAGGTCAGTTGCAGACTCACATGTAGCTCCCTGCTGGTGAGCAAAGATATACCATGACTCCCGCGATATCTTCAGGCTCGCCTAGTCTCTTTCGCGGATTTGCATCCTCAAGCTCATCCGTACCCCCCAGTTTGTTAATCAGGCCTTGGGCAAGCTTGCTGGGGAAAAAGCCTGGTGCCACGATGTTCGAGGTGATGTTTCGCGGCCCGAGCTCAATTGCAAGGTTACGACCCAGATGCTGTCGAAGATCAGTTATGGGAAAGTTTGTAAGGAGTGAAAGCTTACATGCGCCGCTGCCTTGGAAACTGAGTACATGATTGTGCCATTTTCGCCGACGTGGGGTACATTTCGACCAGCAGTTGAGCTGACAATAATGACCCGTGATGGATCTCTCCTTGTTCCAGCTGCTTCTAGCAACGGAAGAGATCTATCTCAGTCAGATCTGATCCTCATTGTTACTTTCTCGACTCACAGTTTTACCAAGTTGAACACCCCTCGAACGTTCAGATCCAGAATCTTGATACTCGACTGATCGGGAGCATCCTCGAATCTAGATCCCCAAGTAGCACCTGCATTCGCAACCAAGATATCAAGTCTGGGTTCCGTCTCTTTTATCTTGTTGACCAGCCTTTGAATATCCTCTGTATTTGCAACATTTGCTGGAATTCCCACAGCCGTGCCTTTTGTTCCGAGGTTGTTGAGTTTAACAACCGCCTGGTCGATACCTTGCTCCCCTTCTGCTTTTCGTGCCGTGATGAACACCTTCCGGGCGCCTGCTCTCAAAAAGGCCGTCGCGGTGTGCAGACCCAAACCTCGCGACCCTAACCCTACGATAAGCTGAAGTCTTCACAGTTTTATCGAAATCCGGGGTAATTGCGGGGAAGGGGCTTTCTACGTACCACCAGTAATGAGTGCGACCTTGCCATCGAGGCGGAACAGCTTATCGAAATCTCTCAGTTCAGACATTGTAACGAAAGAAGGACTGCGGCTCTAAGCAAATATCTCGAGCGGAATACTTTTATTTCTTGTATGGTATCTGGATGGGTAGGCAGTCGCAAAGTTACAGCCTCGCCTTGCCGTATCCTGCCTCGGGATTTCGGTCCACCTTTTCCCGCAACCACCACCTCGCTACTCCACACCCCAGCCCATGTCATAATCGTGCATTGAGCTTTGCCTTGCTAGCTCTCAAGTATCTCAACCTCGGAATCGGATAAGGAAGATTGAAAGCTCTTGCTGGTCTATAACTCTATCGTGCGAAGACTCAGACCTCAGCACTTATCCTGCCAACTTCACACTTCTCTGCATGCGTTGATTTTGCCGGAGAAGCAAGCTCAAAACCAGAAAAGATGCCTTATACGTCAAAACACGGTCCGATCGATCTTCCTAGAGTTGATATATTGACATACCTCTTCCCGCCAGGGGAGGCTCCTTCGACTAAGCCGTTATGGATTGACTCTCAGGAACCGGAAAAGAATCTTTCTCCTGCACAATTGCTGAGATGGGTTAAAAGACTGGCATTTGGGCTGGAGAGAACGGGTCTTAAGAAGGGGGAAGTGGTTATGATATACACGCCAAATCATGTCTTTGTCCCGGTTGCCTATCTCGGCATTGTAGGAGCCGGCTATGCATTCAGTGGAGCAAATCCCATCTATACATTACCAGGTGAGTTATTTCTCAAAGTTCTTGGGCGGGAAGAACTAAGAACAAGTACAGAAATGGTCCATCAAATCAATAACACTGGTGCTCAAATTATTTTGGCTCATCCAACTATGGTAGCCACAGCACTAGCCGCAGCAGCAAAAGCCGGTCTCTCCAGTGAGAGAATCTACCAGTTCTCCGACGAGTTCTGCCCCCCTTTCTACGGAGTCCCAGATTGGACATCCCTCATCGGTACTGAAGCCGAAGGCTCAGCATACTCGTGGCCGCGGCTGTCTGCCCAAGAAGCTGCAAGCACGGTGGCGACCATCAACTACTCTTCAGGAACGACCGGGTTACCGAAAGGTGTCTGTGTAAGTCATACCAACCTAATTGCCAACATTGAACAGACCATCTACATGAAATATCTGGAAAAGCCATTCTGGCCGGATATCTCAAAACGACCTGCTGAGCGCTGGATTGGTTTCTTGCCACTGTATCACGCGTATGGCCAACTCTACACTATTTTGATGGCCGTCAAGCTCTCCGTGCCAGTTTATATCATGAAACAATTCGTGTACACAGATTTCCTGGCTTCGATTCAAAAATTCAGGATAACGCATCTCCAAGTTGCGCCACCTATTTTGGTCATGTTAAGCAAACGGCCAGAGACTGCCAAATACGATATCAGCAGTGTGACCGACGTCCTCTGTGGCGCTGCTCCACTGTCGAAAGAGCTGCAGAATGATGTTATGAAGCGGTTTGGCATGCAGATTAATCAAGGGTGGGGAATGACCGAGGTCACTTGTGGTGCTATCCATGTTCCTGGTGGGGTCTCTGATGATACGGGAAGTGTGGGACAGCTGGACCCCAATAGTGAGTGCAAGCTGTTAGACGACGATGGGATCGAAGTCCCAGCTGGATCGCCCGGTGAAATGTATATCAGAGGCCCGCAGGTCTGTTTGCGATATTGGAAGAATGAAGCTGCGACTGAGGAATCGATCGATAAAGATGGGTGGTTGAAGACCGGTGATGTAGCCGTTTGTGACGAGAGAGAGTACTTTTGGATCGTGGATAGAAAAAAGGTAAGAGCATCGTAATATCTTGACCCTTTCCAATCAAGACTAATGGGACCAGGAACTTATCAAGGTGAACGCGCTCCAAGTAGCGCCCGCTGAACTCGAAGCCGTACTGCTGGAACATGACCTTATAGCCGATGCAGCAGTAGTTGGGATTACATTGTAAGCTGCCCCGTTCTCACTTACCGTCAAATCCTCCCACTAAATATTCAATAGACACAACGAAGAGTGGCCAAGAGCATACGTCGCATTACAAGACAACGCCAAGGGCAAAGTCAAGCCCGAAGATATCCAACAGTGGATAAAGAACAAGGTTGCAAAGCACAAATGGCTGGTAGGAGGCGTCACATTCATCAACGAGGTACCCAAGCTGGCGAGCGGGAAGATCCAAAGGAAGACTATGAGGGAGTGGAGTAAAGCCGATGCGAAGATTATGGAGGGGACAGTGAAGAGTAGGTTTTGAGCATTATCTAGAGATAATTACATTTTTCAAGTACTTTCATACCCTAGAGGGTCCCATGAGAATACAGTTGGATATTTGACCACCAAAATTTGTACATTCTTGCATCTAGGTCAAAGACCCGAATTACATGGCCCATCCTACCGATGAGCAGATAACATCGGAGGTTTACCTCTCACTGTCCCAAGACTGAGTAATTAGGATAATGTAAGGTAGACAGGTACCATCACGTGCACTAGCAGTCAAGTCAGCACACTCCAGATCAGCATATATGCCGACCTAGCCTTTCATCATCCATTTCCCACGGATATACCAAGAATCTTTCACCAATGCATTCGAAACTAGGGCGTGAATGCTGAGCCTGAATCATAAATCATGCAGGAGCATGCCGTCACGACTCACGCGATGCCAGGGTGCGTTTCGTGGGGTAGGAATGCGGGGTGCGGGAATGCTTTTCCAGCCATTCAGAAAACGGCAATTTGACAACCAAAATCCACTGCGCTTCACGGTATCGGGGGAATGAATTCCAGATCGGGGAGAAAGGCACGCTAGGAAGTGCGGTTGGTAGGAGGGGTATATTCTCATCAAGTTGATACTAAAGCACATACCTAGTGGCTGAATTCGGGAGCGTTGGGCAGGCGGGCTTATACTTAAAGCGTGTTTGGATCATCTGATTTTCTCTTCGTTTTGCAAATTAACAGCGAAGACAGGAAACGAATACAGTGCAGCCTAGAACTAGATTCACACTGCGATCATGGATATTGTTGAAGCTCCGAGAACCGTGCTAGGTGCCGTGGGATACTTTTGCACCCTCTCACTTGGATTGGTAGGTAGCGAGCCTGGCGAGAACACTTAAGACTATCTATTGACCAAGTAACAGGCGGTACTTTTCTGTGTGGGCACAGTAAGTAGCACCTGAATCCTTCCAGATCTTTCAACAACACCACTAACAGGATCACAGGCCATCTACCGGCTCACCCTGGATCCCCTAGCCAAATTCCCCGGCCCCAAATTCAACGCCATCAGTCCCATCCCAGGAATCCGCGATCTGCTGCGTGGCCGCCTCGCTTTTGAAAACAAGCTGCTCCACGACAAGTACGGACCCGTAGTACGGGTGTCGCCGAACGAACTGCACTTCAATTCCGTACAGGCATGGGAGGACATCTACGGCCACCGGGTCGGGCACCCCAACTTCCACAAGGACCCCGTCCACGTCGGGTCGGTAGAGCCAGTGGTGGGCGTGACGACGCTGACGATGGCGGACGATGAGAACCACGCGCGGCAGCGCCGGGCCCTGGCGCACTCGTTCAGCCAGAAGGCCTTGGTCGACCAGGAGGACATCATCCAGGACTACGTCTCCATGTTCATCCGGCATCTAAGCCGCATGAGCGATGACCGTGAGGCCTTCAACATGGTCAACTGGCTGAACTTCACGACCTTCGACATCATCGGGGATCTCGCCTTCGGCGAGCCCTTTGGCTGTCTGGAGAGCGGGCAGTTCCACTTCTGGGTATCGCTGATCTTCGAGGCCGTCAAGGCCGGCGCGATCGAGCAGGCAACGCGCCGCTTCGCCACCGCCGGGTCGGCGTTCCAGAACTTCCTGCTCCAGTGCATCCCCTCCACCATCCGCGACAACCGGCGGAACCACCTGAAGTTCAGCACGGAGAAGGTCATGCGGCGCCTTGCGAACAAGAACACCGACCACAAGGACTTCATCTGGTATATCCTCAAGCAGCGGGAGAAGTTCAACCTGAACCAGGATGAGATCATCGTGAACTCGGCGCTGTTCATCGTTGCCGGCTCGGAAACCACGGCGAATGCCCTGAGCGGTATGCTGGCGAGGCTGATCTATAACCCCGATGTCTATGCCAAGTTGTGTGCGGAGATCCGAGACGCGTTCAAGGAGGAGAAGGATATCAAGTACGAGGCATTGAGTGCGCTGCCTTATCTCAACGCGGTGATCGAGGAAGGCTTGCGAATTCACCCTCCGGTTCCCACCGGATTACTGCGGACCGTCCCCAAGGAGGGCGATACGGTTGACGGATACTGGGTTCCGGGTGGAGTAAGTACCAATTCCCATATAACGGGAAACATAAAATTCTGACATGTATAGACTGCTGTATCTGTAGGGTCATGGGCGGCATCGCACAACAGCGAGAATTTCGTCGACCCGGACTCGTTCATCCCGGAGCGCTGGCTCGAGAGCGACAATCCCAACAGCCGCTACGCACACGACAAGAAGAAGGCCGCTCAGCCTTTTAGTCTAGGTCCTCGAGGCTGCATCGGCAAGCACCTGAGCTACTTGGAGATGCGGATCATTCTCGGGCGGCTGCTCTGGAATTTCGATCTCGTGAGCGTCGACGGCGCTCCGAATTGGAACCCGGCGAATGAGATGGGAAGGGCGAGAGCCTTCATGACGTGGGAGAAGCCGGATTTGAATGTGAAGGTGGTAAGGGTGCAGCGATGAGCTCGCGAGAGATGCAGCTTCGTCGCCCGTGATCGCTTGCGGATATCGCAGCGTGGATGAGATGTCACCGGAAGTTTAGCGATCAAACGTATTAGTCAGAATCCCAGAGCATGTCACCATACACCCTTGCTAGGATATTGCACCGTTGTTGCGAGTTGAATCGCTTAGGGAGAGTTAAGACACGTAGTGAGAGTTAAGATATCTCATTTGAAATGTAAAACCGGCCCAAAAAGCCATGAAAAGAATAATTTATGTACAAGAATCCATCATCGAGAGCATGCCAACCAGGGCTTGCAAGTCCGGATACCCGCCAAGTCCAAAAGATAACTTTTTCCTCCCCAAATCATTTCCATCCCGGGAACCAAGTCAACGTCACCTCAAGAGAAGAAGAGAGGGAGTGGAAGACAGAGACACTCTAAGAAGAAGAGATGTCACTTGTACTGTAGATACAGTAGGTTCCGTCAGCTCCCGAGCCGTACTCGCTTGGCTCCTGGCTGTTGTCGTCGGTACCGGTGTATGTGACACAGATGTCGTCAACACCGCTGGCGACAATGTTGGTGAAGGTGGCGGAATCACCGTAGTTGTAGTTGATACCTGTTTCATGTCAGTCTTTATACCAAATTGGAGTAAGTAAAGGGGAAAACATACCCGCGAGCTCTGTGCCGTCGGTCGCCGTAATGCCGTCCATGATAACGTGTCTCTCGTACATGGTATCGCAGTTTCCACAGCTGCGGTACAACTTTCCGAACGTCTCCACGGTGAAGTCGGAGACGGAGAGAGTTCCACCACCGTTGTGTTGAAGGACTTTGTCATCTGCACCGAAGGCTCCACCACCTTTGATGTAGGTAGTATCGCCAGCGTCCTGGTTCTTGATAGTGAAAGCATCTTCGCAGACTGCAGACCACCAGACGTTGGTTAGGGTACAGGCACCTTGACAATGGACGCCTTCCATCTGGTTAGGACCGATGATGACGTTCGACAAAGATCCTCCCGCCTCAATCTGGAAGACGGCAGCGCTGTCTCCGCCCTCGGTCTGGCCCTCGCAGGCGGTACCTCGGTCGTACATGAACATGCCACCGTCGAAAGACTCGCCAGCAGCAATGGTCTGGACCGCCGACAGAGCGGAAGATCCCGAGGATGCGGGGAGAGAGCCAGAAGTAGAGCCGGTACTGTTACCAGAGGAGCTAACAGCTGTGGTAGTAGATGACTTAGTCGAGCCGGATGATTTGCTGGAGCCCGAAGACGCGGTCTTGGAAGCCACGGCCGAGGATTTGACTGTGGATCCAGTTGAGCCGGATTTGGAACTTCCGGTTGAAGTGGCCTTTGAAGAAGAGTCGGTGGCACTGCTCTCGGAAGAATCGTCCGATGAAGCAGCATCAGTTTCTTCAGAATCCGATGCGGAGGTCGTCTTGGACTTGGATGTCTTTCGGACTTTCAGGTTGTCGAAGGGGCTGTTGGCAGATCCGAAGCTTCTACGGGGCTGGTCTGCGCCTGCCGGCTTGCGCTCCACAAGATCGAAGAAGGGCGAGCGTGCACCATTCACGCGGGCCACGACATTGGGACCGTGCTCCGCAGGTCGAGCAGAGACACCCAGAGCAACGGCCAAGACGGCTAGTTGGACGTTGGAGAACTTCATTTTGGGTTGGTTGCTGTTGCTCTGGTTGAGCTGGAAAGAAAGCTGAGGTGAAAGGATGGACTGTGGCCTGCAGAGTAGTGAAGATAATGGATGTACTGCTAGCGTACAGAGATAGAAAGAAGACTGCTAAGGAAGGAAGATGAAGAAGGGATGAGATGGAGAATGTCACTCTTGGGACGAACTTGAGCCTCTTTTGTATTCCTCTCGTCCACGCCCTCGACTCAGGAGCCTAGACATTGTCTAGGCGAGGGAAAGAGATTCATGATGGCTCTCCACATTTCAGACGGACAATTGTTTGCTGGATCAATATCTCAGAAACATGCTGGAGAGGTGCCAGCAAGGGTAAAAGTTTCGAACAGATGGAGAGTAAACGGCAGTTCTATCTCTCAGCCCCTAGGTGCCCGGCTCTCGCCCGATGGCAAAGCATGGCGTCCCAAATAGGATGCAGCTTGGCTGTTGGGTGGCTACATCTAGAAGCATCAGCGAGCGGCTGGGCCAGTCCTCAAGGCAAAGATCAGCCCGACGAGTGGACATCTGCTGAAACAAGATCTTCGCTCCGTTCATCAGAAGGCTTTTTGTTTTTGGCTTGGATGGGAACTCGATCGATGCATCCCACAATTCACGCCCTCGACGGTGGGTCGCTATGGGGTGAGAGGCTGCGCAGTCCGGGAGTCTGTACCGACGGAGGAAGTGGGCCCCAGATCTTATCTGATATGAAAAGGGGCTTCAGCCGGGGCAGCATGGCGTAGATGCTGGGCCAGTCCGCTCCCGCCTTGCCATCGTCCGGTCCATGACGCGGTCTCAGGCGTGCAGGCCGGAAAAGCAAGACATCTGACTGGCTTGTGGGCGATGCCACTCCACCCCCTCGATCTTATCTTGGAGGCGTGTCCACTTGCAACCACCAGCCGATGATAATGCCGCTGTCAATATGAGTAGCGTGACTTATGCTTAAGTGTCGAGAAACCGAGCTCCAATGGAGGGAGGATGCTCGCCCTGCGCATTCATGTCGGAACAACTTGCCCTGGCATGGACCAAGGTGGGCCGGACGACGTTGGTAAGTCACGGCGCACCGCTGCCAAAAAAAAACGAGAGCAACGTCAACGTCGAATGCCAAGATATCTTGTTGCTAAGCGCCAAGTGATGCCAAGTCAGTTCGCTTGGCACTTACGCCTCTTCCCGGGTTGTGTGCACGGGGGACCCTCGGAGTTTTGCTGCTCAGATATATTGCCCAGAATCGGGGTACAGCTCGATCGTAGTCACGAGCAGTGGACGGCTGGCTGGCTGGTCCTGCGCAGCACGCCGGAAGCCATCGTGAGGTATAATGGCCGTGGTAGAGGCGACCCGGCTCCACTACCGTCGTGCTACGGCACTGCTCGAGACCACGAGCATTCAACATGGCTCGCATCTGCCGCTCTTTTCATGGGCATACGTCGGTTGTCGTCTCCGAATATAGTTCTTCATTTCTGTAGCGGCATCAGTCAGATGAGTGGTGCCGTTTCGACTGCGCTTGGCATGCGCGAAAAAGCATCGCATCACTCGTCGGTCGTGGAAAATGTGCTCGCTTAAAGTGGACTGGTGACAGGGCTGTGGGAGTTGGGGATGGATCGTGCCATCAAGAGCCAAAGCAGACAAGAAGGCAAAGAATGCAAGAAAGAGTAAACCTGCTGAAGTTATGTTAATGTGAAACATGGCATCGGGCTGAGCATGCCGGGTCGGCCGCCTCACTTGGCCCTTTCTCTCAAACACAGCAAGGGACACAGAAGTCAGCGAACTAAGTCCATTCTCGCTCCATTGATAATCTAATATGTCATGTTGATCATGATGGTCTTCGTGTCCGTAAACGCCTTCAACGCGGCCTCACCACACTCCCGCCCGGTGCCACTTTCCTTGCTCCCGCCAAATGGCGTGTTCATGGTGATCATGCTCACGCAGTTGATGCCCACCATCCCGCTATCAAAGTCACTCGCCACCCGCAAGGCCTTGTTGATGTCCTGCGTGAAGACACCCGCCATCAGCCCAAAGTTGGTGTCGTTGCACAGCTTCATGACATCCTCCTCCGTCCGGAACGAGTTGATGCACGCCACGGGACCGAAGATCTCCTCAGTGATGATCTCCGCCGTAGGGGCGACGTCAGCGAACACGGTCGGCTCAACATAGAATCCTTTGTCACCAACCCGCGAGCCGCCAAAGATGACATTGCCCTGCTTCTCCGACTTGCCACGCTCGATGAAGCCGGTGACGCGGTCGAACTGCATCTGATCGATCAACGGGCCCATGATCGTCTCGTCTTTGTCGGGATCGCCAATCGCTAATCGCTTCTCTTCCAGGCCTTTCTTATAGCCTTCGACAAATTTGTCGTAGATGCCTTCTTGGACATACACACGCGTGGCAGCGAAGCACACCTGTCCGGTGTGGGCTGCAAGGGCATTGACGCACCAGGTCACGGCATTCTCCAGGTTACAATCATCAAAGACGACAGCCGGAGACTTTCCTCCGAGCTCGAGGGTAACACGCTTCAAGTTGCTCTTAGCAGCGGCTTCTTGAATTCGCTTTCCCGTGGTGATGGAGCCGGTGAAGGAAACCTTCCGGACGCGCATATGACTTGAAAGGAGCGCACCGGTCGATCCATCACCTGACAGAATCTGGAAGACGCCGGGAGGAAAGCCAGCTTCCTTGATCAGCGGCCCCAGGGCGAGCGCTGCAAAGGGGGTCTTCTCAGACGATTTAAGGATGAAGCAATTTCCCGTCGCCAGCGCGGGCGCGGCTTTCAATCCCATATTCCCCAGTGGTCCGTTCCAGGGCACGATTCCCGCCGTGACGCCCAGAGGCTCGTTGCGCACGATCTTGAGGAATCCATCGTCTTGCGGGAACGACTGGCCTGCAAATTTGTCAATCCAGCCAGCGTTGAACCGGAAGGCTTCACTGGCGAGGCCCGTCTCGAACTTGCCGAAGGAGTTGTAGGGTGCGCCGAGGGTAATACGGGTCAGTTCTGCAAGGGCGAGGGCATTGGCATCCACTAGGTCGGCAAACTTCATCATGATGCCACGGCGCTCTAACGGCGAAACCTTCTTCCATGCTGGAAATGCCTTTTCTGCTGATGCAACAGCTAAGTCGACATCTTGCTCGCCAGCCAGATCAACATCGTTCGCTACCAGTGACCCATCTTTCGGGTTGAAGACCTCCAGCTTCTTCGAGTTCGTCGACGGCGTATACTACCATGTATGTTAGCTGCAGATCAAGTTGCTGGCACTCGGGGCATGTCACCTCGCCGTTGATGAACAGATGCTTAGGCAAGTTAGATTTGCTAAAATTGAACGCCATTGTAACCGTAGTAAGATGATCACGAATCTGCTGCAATCTCTCAGACATCCAATTGAATGTGAAGTCAATTCGTTGGCGGGAGGGAGGGGTTTACAAAGAAAGAAAGAAGTAGTGCTCAACAAGGTGCAGCCACCAAATAAGTTTCTCGGCGTCACCGTAGCCGGAAGTCTCTGGGGCAGTAACCCCGTTCCCCTCCCCCTCCATGCCTAAAATCCATTAAATCCATTAGCACGAGGCTGAACTCAACGCTGCACACATCTCCGACATGTCACTTGCGCCCGGTTGACTTTCTCCTTCGCGCACATGAATCAGGACCCAGCATAATGTGGGGGCTTCTGACTCGGGAGGGTGTTGTCGCAGGGGAAGTGGGGTACCCTTCCTTGCGGGGGCATTTAGGCTTTGCGGGGGATATGGTTTAGCGTGGCGTCGCGGTTCCTTAGGCTCTGGCTGTCCTTATCCTGGCCTTGGCTGCTCCCGTCGCTTTTCCTTGCATGCCGAGATTCCACGGCTGTAGGCGTAGGGGCTACGCATTTCGATGCTTCTTACGAGCCTCTCAGCCTTGCCTTGAATGGGTGCAGGGCTGGGGGCAGGTGATGTAGCAATCATCCTGAAGTATCTCTTTTCTTCCTAAAACAAAACCAGTCTTGGTCAAAGTCATTCAAACCCGCAAAAGCCAGCTCGGTCATTCCTGCGACGCAAACATTCCAGCTACCAAATATACTCCATCCAAGATGAAGGCAGCACAATGGGATCCGGTAAGTCCCCTGGAGCACACATGCAGCAAGTGGCTCACATTGACATGAATTCTTCGTAGGCCGTAAAGAAGATGGTCGTCAATGACCTGCCCATCCCCGAGCCAGCCGAGAACCAGTTCCTGGTCAAGATGCTCTCCGCATCACTCTGCCACTCCGACATGATGGCCATCGCAGCGCCCGATCGGACAGAGCCCGTGACCATTGGGCATGAAGGAGTAGGCACCATCACCAAACTCCATCCTAGCGCCGAGGGCAAAGGCTTCAAGGAAGGCGACGTGGTTGGGTTCCTGTACATCGTCGGCTGCTGTTTCGAGTGTACCGGTTGCCTCGTCCACAATCTGCATTGCGAGACAGGGAAGCAGCTTCTGCAAGGGTTCTCTACCGATGGCTTCTTCGCCGAGTACGCCGTTGTCGATTATCACAATGCGATCATCCTCCCGGAGAACTTCGATGTCAAGACCGCCGCCGTGGTCTTCTGCGCCGGCATCACGGTCTTCCATTCTCTCGACTCGTCCGAGTTGAAGCCGGGAGATTGGGTCGGCGTGGTAGGTTGTGGTGGACTCGGGCAGATGGCCACGCAGTATGCCAAGGCTATGGGCTGTAAAGTCGTCGGCATCGATATCAACGATGCGATTCTCGCCGAGGCCAAGGCGCAAGGCGCCGACTACGTTTTCAACTCGATGACGAACAAGAACTACGTCGAGGAGCTGCTCGAGGTCACGGGTGGCGGCGTGCAGTCAGCGGCCGTCTACAGCAATGCGGATGCTGCGTATGCGGGCGCGACGAAGATCATCAAGCTGGGCGGGGTGCTGATGGTCATTGGCCTGCCCACTAATCCGTTGCAGATTTCCAGTATGGATCTCGCGCTGGGGAAGTATAAGGTGAAGAGTGAGAGCACGAGTATCCCGCAGCGCATGAAGAAGGCGGTGGATTTTACGTCGAAGCATAACATCTTTCCGGTTGTTGATACGAGGAGTAGTCTTGAGGATGTGCAGGACATGGTTGACTTGATGCATGCAGGGAAGAGCACGAAGAGAATGGCGGTTGTGTTCTGAGGTAGTCTTTTGTATGCGCCTACAATAATATGATACTTACTCTCTACCTATGATCATTCTTCTCTTCTTGAAATCCCGGTGAGCAAAGAAATGAAGATACGTTGTTAAGCGACGAAACAGTATTCACAAAGAGCTTGATCGCTTCTGCCCTCCATCAAGCTGAGGAAGAAATAGAAAATACACCATTCACTTATCACGGGTAGCAATCAACCAACGCAAGAACGAAGTAAAACAACAACTCTCATGAGCCTCCAGTCCTCAAGCGTCCGGGGACTTCGAGGTCTGCGCTCAGGACTCGTATGCCAAACCCCGCATTTCGCCCAGGTTTCCGCACTAGCACTGCAAGCCCATCCGTTTCCAATCATGCGGGTGAGAAGAAGAAACCAAACGAATGGAGAGGGTTAGGATGGTAGTGGTGAGTCTGGAGAACGATAAGCAGAGTTGGGGATCAGAGTTGACAATTGCATCCTCGGGATGAGGTATGCAACGGCAGGACTGTGAAAACTATATAGTTTAAAGGACGCTTTCCCTCTCGAGGTTCTATTCCACTGATCCAGGTGTATATTCCAACCCAACCAAGCAACACCACTGCACCTTACCTTCCCCAAGCGATCCAAAGGCACGCCAAGAGAAGATGCCACACAAGCCCATCCCCCACACATTCACCCATCCCGAGCTCAGCTACGATGCGAAACCCAACATCCAGCCCTGCATCAAGCTCTCCTTCTTCTTCAACAAGCTCCCGGAAGTCTCCCACGAGCACTTCTACCGCCACTGGCAGACGGTGCACGCCGACCTAACCGTCGCGACCAAGGACTTTGCAATCTGCAACCTGAAGCGGTATGTCCAGGTGAGTTAGCTTCGATCCCTCAACGTTGTTTCCGAACTCTCAAGTGCCATTCTCCAAACTGTGACCCCGGAAGAGAAATAAGGGAGCGCACAGGGCGGAGATGCAACCAAGAAGCCCAATAACACTTTTTTCCAATTTCAATATCCAAAAACGTATTCTAACCAGCTGGCGCCCGCCACCCCCAAACAGATCGCACAAACGCCCTCACTCGCAACCCAAGCCAAAACCGCCCTGACAGGGCTCAACGTGCTGGAATTCGACGGATGCTCGGAGATCTGGGTACGCGAATGGGGCGACTGGATGAAATTCTTCCAGTCGCCGGAGTGGATCACGGATCTGAATCCCGACAGCGTGCACTTCATGGCGCTGCCGATCAGCGTGATGGTCGGGCAGGAGAATTTGATCTTCGGGAAAGCGATTGAGGGGATGGGGGGCACGGATGGGATTCTGGAGTGGAGGGAGAAGGCGGATGGGCGGGTGCAGGAGGGGGAGGGAGCTATGGGGGCGGCGGAGGAGGGGGTGGGTGCTAGGGAGGTGCGCGTGGCTAGAGAATAATCACTGTGTGTGGTGGGAACTGTCTTGAGCTGCTGGTTTGATAGCTCGAAGAGAACAACTATTTCCTGATGAGTGGTTCACGTGTTTAGGTGAGCGTGGGCGATCGATATCACGCAGTGGCCAAAGATCCTATAGCCAAATAATCGGAACCTGAGATATCCGGTAACAGATTGCTTCATCGCCACATGTTACTGACATACGTCTGGCTTTTTTGTTAAGTTTTACGAGATTTATACTTGGCTTCGTTGAGGGTGATAGTAGGTACCTCAAGGACTGCAGTTTGGATTACAAGTAATGAGGGAGACGTTCGGCGACTGGGGCCGTGGAGGGGGGGGGGCGCTCGCTTAATTTTCCAATATTCAGCAGTTCGCATCCTGAATCGCATATATGTGTATTAATCTCGTTGTATGTCCTATCCTATCTTACTTGTTTATAAAGGTCTAAGTTACAGTCTCTCCACGCCAGGATCCTCGCTGCTATGCATACTAAGCCTTGCAACAGACTCCGTAACACCCCCTTCAGTATCAGTCCCTTCTTCACTCGGCGCTCTAATCCTAAGTCCTAAGCCAGGAGCCGGTGGGTATTCATTTAGCAGCCTTCCCCCAAGTGCCGCATCCTTTTGCAATTGCGGATCTACGGGACTCATAGTTCTCTCCTGTTTTGTGCCTTTGATCTCGGCTTTCTCTGTTTGTTTCGGTATCGACAGACCAGTTCCTTTGCCAACAATGGCTTCGGTCCACGTCCAGCTTGGAGAAGTCGGTTTCTTTCCTCCTGAAAGCTGGTTTGGAAAGTAGTTTGAAGCAAAATTGGCCGTAGTCGTATCATCCTCACTATCTTCGGCACTGTCGGCAAAGTCGCGGTCACTCCAAGTGCCAGGGGAGGAGTCAGCTCTTTCTATACGAGGTCGGTCTCGAGAGGATCCAGCATTGGCAAGGGCCTGTCCCAGACTACCAGCTTTGGTCGGCGGGTTCAGAGCCGATACTTCATCTCTGGATTCCTGGGCATCAGAGTCGGTACTATCGTTGTGGCTTATGCCTGCTATGACATCACGCCCTTCCTGGTCATCATTGACTTCCTCACCATGCTTACCAGTTCCTTCATCAGAGCCTTTGGCACGCTCAGTATTAGCCTCATCTTCATCCCGAGTTGTTGCTACAGCAGCATCACTGAAGTGGGTGTCCACGAGATGCTTGACGACGGGCCAACCATAAGCATTAGCAAACATACGACGAACAATCATGTTGTTGTGGGCATCCGGCTCGAGTCGTACGAGGACCTTACGCCAAGACAAGTCGCGATGATAAGCTCTAGCTATCTTTTCCTCCACCTTCATAGCCGAGCTATCCACAACGTCTCTAGGATCTCGGTCAGGATGATTCTTGGGATCGTCGTAGTCACGAGTGCTGAGCTCGCTGGATTCATGCGCAATGCCAGGGTTGGGACTGTTCGGCATTGAAGAAGCAGGAGCTTGAGATGAAAAGCGACGAACAATACCATTTGAACGCTTTTTCATTGGTGGAGGTGGTATGTCTGATGGATGATATACCCGATCGTGAAATATCGTCCGTGGTCGACTAGAAGGATCGATCAAGAATTCAACCGAGGGCAACGGAGGTTTGAGCAAATCCCCAGCTGATTCAAAAAATGTGGTTTTAGGCGGCGCAGATAGCAGATCAGGATTCTCAGTCTCGTCATCCCCGGTGGTAACCTTCGAAGGCCCAGGAGATATTGGGTGCGTTGCTATAGATGGCGTTGACGGCTCGTCGAAATGAATAGTCTGGCTCCGTTTGTATATCTTTGGTGCAGCCTTTAACCGAGATGCATTTGACTTATGTGATGCTGGCTTGAAAAATCCCAATATACTTGCCAGAGGTCCGCCCTCAGAGGGAGGGATTGATCCCGAGCCTGGGCTACTACCATATGCAAGTCTGTCCATTTCCTCGGCAGAATCATTCGAGCGCGGAGCGCTTACTAGACTTCGAGCATCATCATTCTCCAATGCATCAGCAGGCGGTTGGGGAACCTCTGTTCCATGTCCGTGCCTGGTAGGAGTATTGTCTCCTTCGCGATCACTATCATCGTCTAAGTTGAAAACACTTCGTCGTGGCGAGTTCGTGAAATTCGAGTTCGCGCCTGTGATCTCAGCCCAGCCCCATTCAGCCATAGTACCTACGAGACCGTTCTCGCGCCTAGCTTTTTCGACACGGCCAAGTCCCTGCCAGTCAAGAAATAGGAGACAGCTCGTCCGTAGCGGCACTATCCCATCATTCACGACATTCGAGTACACAGTCCGGTTTCTAAATTTCTTGAGAACGGTATGAGCAGGCCCTGTTGGTAGGATTCGTAGCAAAGGCTTGGCTTCCGGTGCAGCTTCGCCGTCGATCTTCTTGTGCGCACTTTCTCCAATACCTCCCACAATAGCACCCCAGCCGCTGCGAGCAATAGTGGGAGGTCGCCAAGTGAGACCCAGATCTTGGCCAGTCCGGCCAACAAGTCCAAAATCCAAGGCGAATTTGACATACAAGGGGTTTTCATTGCTCAACCCTAAAAATGGTGAGGCCAATGCGATGAAATTTATCGGTTTGATTATGTCGAAGAATTGAGGAGAGTGCTTTTGAATGTATGCAATGGCATACGTCTGTATCAGACCTCCCAGAGAATGTGCAATAAAACTTATACTTGTAATCTTGAATGCTGGTTCTTGGTCGTGAAAGGGAGACTCAATGATCGTACTGTCTTTGTGGGATGGTCGACCGTCTAGAGGTGATCTCTCGCCATGATCATGTTTCAATGCGTTCGAAAGTGCACTGGCCGCAGACTTCGTTACAGGGCGGTATGGTTGACTTGGGTATGTCATGTTGAGTACGAATTTAGCCAGTCGTTTCCCAAGATATTTGATCCCTCTCTCTGTACGAGTAGCATTCCCGGAAAATCCTCGAACAACGACCTCTTCATCATCATCACTTTCGTCGGTATTATCCTCGCGCTGATCAGAGGGAGCCTTCTGCTTCCCTTCGTCGTCTTTCCTTTCGCTGCCGTGATGTTCTTGGTGCTCTTGACCAGCTTTGGAGGCCTTCTCCCGCTCTTCCGCTCTTCGCTTTGCTCGTCGCTCTTTGGCATCTATCTTTGCTTGTTTCGAAGCAGCGTCTATACTTTCCTTTAGGAAAAGCATATCGGCGCCAAGGTTACTATGCAAACCGTGCGTCAAAACAACCAAGTGCACTTTCTTCGGCCTCTTTCTTTTATGGCCGGATTGATCATCATCTTTCCCTTTCATAACGCTATCTGCGGGCGTGTCTTTATTTGACTTTTCCGGGGCCGCTTCTGCGCCTGAAGCTTTTGCCATATCATCCCATTCTGGCAACTGCGGTGTATTCCACAGACTTGCAGTATCATCCACGACTACCCGTATTGCCTTTGAATATACCCCTCTTGGCTGTGCAGCGTGACGTCCATCCTTTGCGCCTTGGCTTTGCTGATGATCACTGATCTGGCCGGGAGCTGGTCCTGAGTTTCCAAGCACTCCCAAATTCAAACTGCGCTCGTCCCTCCCTAGAAGAATTTCGTAGTGCACAGCGGCGCTTGTGCTGAAAATGATTTGGCTAGAAACCTCAATTATCCAACTGACGCTCTTCACCTCGTTCGCATCATCTCCCCACGCCCTGCCATCTCGTCGACCGGTGCCAGCGCTCTTCCGCACGTCCGCAGGCACGTTCAGCTCACAGGTGAATGTGCCTCCTGCTTTGAGATTTGGTTCGTATTCTGGAACACCCTCGCGGCGCGGGTTCTCGAATTTGGTATCGGTGGAAAATGTCGAAGGATAGGCAGCTGCATACAGTGTGTAAGGACCATGAATAAAGGCTGCGCGGAGGGCGAGGGCAGAAGTGTTCTTAATTTTCAGAGCCAGTACCGATGGAGAAGGCAGGATTCGATCGTGCGCAGGCGTATAAGTGACAGTATAGCGGACTACCTCGCCAATTTTCACACTCCCAGCTTGGTGGAGAAGCAACATAGTGAGGTTGTTGAATGGTACGGAGCGCGGCGGACAGCGGTGTAGTGTACTTTCCTGTGAGGTTAAGTTTGGCTCAAGATCATAACATCATGTTGATTAAGTGCAATAGATACGATATGTGGAGATTGTCGGTCGCGAACTGGAATCCAAGCACAGAGACACGTCTATTCTCGTTGTCTATTTCCGATGTTGCTTGTTTCTTGTTGCGTGCTGATGAGAGTTGTTGCAGTGTTGTCCGCGTGCACAATATTTGTGATGATGCGAGACGCAACACAGCGAGGACTGATGGGATGACGCTGTGGCGGTGGGGTGCTGTGGCTGGTGCATGGCATTGTTCGAAAGGGTAGCCCTGTCACAGACATGTCAAATTCATGGGAACTATTCAGATGCTCGCATGCCGCAGGTCTATCCTGCATCGCAAGCCTCGACTGATGGGTTTGAGTAAGGAAAGCAAATGTGGTTAAGATGACGTAGAAGTATTATTAGGGGATCTTTCGTGTTTGAAAGAGCAAAAGGGTATTAATAGATGCAGCGAAGTTGAAGTGGCCTATCCTCCCATCATCCTTTCATCCCATCGTGAAGCCCGTACTCCAAATCCCAAACATCCTAAGATAAATACCCGGGTTCGTTTCCAATTAATGCGAACGCAACTGACAGATGACCAATCGCCTTTCTACCATTTCCCTAAGAATGCTTCAGATCATGTTGACATCTAGTACCTGATCGCAAGATTGTCCCTTCAAATAACTTTTATTCAACGACGGATAGAACGCCTTCGGCAGGGACGACTCCCGGCTGAACATGCGACCTCCACGCACCCACCCTATTGCTGCCTCGTCCTGAGCCACCAAGACCAGCAAGTACCGAGTCTTTTGGTACCTGGCTTTGCACAGGTGGTGGAGGCGCTCGTTGTACAGATCTCGTTGCGTGCACTGCGGCCTCTACGGCATAGTCATGGCCTGTCCGCTGAGGCACCAATCTGGCGGCTGGTCTTACAGGAAGTGGTTGTTCGCTCACGGATAGCCTTCGTAACATCGGAGGAGGTGGTGGTCCACGTTGCTCCGTGGGATACCTCTCTCCTAAACCTCGTGCACGAACAACAGGTGGCGGGATTCCTCTTTGTCGATTGACTCCCATAATGTAGTTAGCTGCTGCGTTTGCCTGGCCAAGTGCTCCCGCCACGGCTGTATGAGCTCTCCTGACATAGTCTTCGTTCATGAAATGTCCAGCTCCATTGCCGATCCCATTTATGTCGCCGATACCTCCATTATAGTCATCGTCGTCATCAATTGCTACCCTCTGTAAACGTCGGGCTAGAATTTCATCCATACGTTCTTGTCGCCTTCGTTGATTAATCTCTTGGTCGTAATTCATAGCTGTTGGCCGTCGCAGGCGATTCGGCCGATCCATTGGAACTGGATGTTCATTTACATCTTCCCCAGGAATTCGCATATGGTTCAAGCGGTCAATCTCAACCGCATCATAATTGAACCAAGGGCAGTTACAGGACTTCCATTTTAACCCGCATATCATGCAGAATTCGGCAGTGCATCGACTTCTACATGTTAGCCAGAAATAGAAGACGTAAAGTCGTAACTACTTACCAGGTCATATGATTGCATCCCTCCTTCAACTCGACCATTGTTCTGCAATTATAGCATCTCTGCCATCCAGCTTGCTTGGCAGTCTCAAGCAATCGAGCGGTTTCTTCGTCCTTGAGGCAGCCTCTACTGCCATGCCATTTGCCGTTGCATAAGCAACATACCTTTGTTTTACAGCGGCTACATTTGCCATACTTTCGACCGCCCTCACTATGTATACTGCCAGGTTTGATCCACTCGCCACATCGCCTGGCGGGACAATAGATTCGGTTCTTCGTTGAGTATTCTTGGAACTTCAAGTTCCATTTCTTCTTGAACTTGATATCAAAAAGTCGGTCCACATGCTTCAGTGGTATGTGATCGCTTGTGCAGCATTTGGGTGGCATGTGTTGAGGATCGATCACAGATAGCTTGAAAATGCGCTTCAAGCAGGAGTGGCACATTCGATGGCCACATTTTAGTTTCGCAGATTTGTAAACGGGTATATCGTCGGACAGACATGTTAAACACTCGACGCTAAGAAGGTCAATATTTTGAAAGCTGCTGCGGATTGTAGGAGTACTCACAGTCTAGGTGGCGATGCTGGCTCAGAATGATGGTGCGGTATAGATGGTCCAAAAAAGCTACCCAAGAAACTTGACCTTTTAGCTGCAGGATTCGCCGTGGCTATGGATGGCGTATGGTGAGTTCGATGTGAGGTTGAGTGCGAAGCTGTCGTGTTGTTTCTTTTCAAAGCTGGCTGAGACGTTGATACGGAGGCTTCTCTTGTTGACTGACTCCTGCAGCGATATTAGCACAGATATGACGGCTGTGTATTACATCCGTACCTCTTTGGTGACGAAGCTGGCAATACATTCGTTTTATGAGAACCCCTTCCTTTATTTCGATGAGTCAAATCATGATCATCCTTGCTCCTTTCTGAATCTCTACTTCGCATAGAGGAGCGATGATTCCGCTCCTGCCTCCTGGCCTCCTCTGGGGTGAGGTAAACTATCCTAATCCTCCTCTTCTTCGGCTCCGGTTTGACAGTCTCTTCCTCCGAAACAAGCTCCTCTTCAGACTCTGTAGACCCGTCATCCCGACTAGATTTTCTCTCTACGATCCGTTCTGCTGGTTTTGCGACAGGAACTTTGTAGACGTAGTCGTCGTGTCTCGACGAAGAGTCTTTGTGGGTGCGGCGTTTGGCTCCTTCGCTGTGATGGCCCTTCCTCCTCCTCCTGTGGCTCGAGCTAGACTTTGAGGTAGTCAGGGTGGTATGCGATTCGGAAGTCATTTTGGACGACGCAACACTTCTGCTGTGGGTCCTGTGGCTATCGAGCCTATGTACTCGAATGCGACGGGCCTCCTCGACAGCGGTCTCAACTATTATTTCCTCTCCGCCACGCGATTTGTACTTGTCGGCCGAGCCACTGTGCACCCTGCGTCGCCGCCTCACTTTCTCGCCATGCTCGCCGTGAGAGGATGCCATAATAAGAATCCAAGGTCAACAGCCCTACCTACAGGTTGGGCATTTGAGCAGCAACACCGAAATTATGGGGCGAAGAGGGTTATGATCGATTAAGGAATGGACATCTGTTCGTGTGGGATAGGGTAAATCGTCAGTCGAGGCCTATTGGCAGCAGTCTGCGCACTGCATGAGCAGAGGCATGCAACTGCTACAGGTCAAGGCAAGGGAAGGCGCTTAGAGGCTGGAGAGGAGAGGATAAGAGAGGTCGACAGGAAGAGTGGCTGGGCGAGAACTGATATTAAATGGCAATACTGGAAGAGGATGAACCGCTACGAGAACAGGAGGCCTATTCCCATTTGAAGTGGAAGAAGCAATAGGCAAGACAAGGCACGACAAGACGTTATCTTGTCGATTTGAGACTTTGCGAGGCTCAGCTCTGTCTTTTCTCTGTCAGCCTCCCCAAACAGGCAGAGCACCAGGCGGTAAGCTAAGGCATCGGTTTCGGGGCGGGACCCGTGTTCTAGCGAACTCTTCATTCTCGCTTTCTTGCCTGCTTCTGGAGCGTGGAGCGTCCAAAGCACCTCGTCACCTTATCATCTTGGGTGATGAATTGGAGCACAGCCTCAAGGCCTCAACTCATCCGAAATACCACTTCTCAGTACCAGCAACTTTGCTCGCAGGCCAGGCAAATATGTGGTTCGCTTCGCGCATTCCAGATATCCCAAAGCTGGGGAGGGCAAGGCACCGGTATCCTCACGGACCGGGCCTTGCTACATACTCGTTACAGCCTTATGGAGGCCTTAGTGGTCCGATGCTACTTAGCCAATTGACCAGCAAGCAGCCTCACTAAGTCGACTTCAGATCAATCATATCAAGACAGTTGGCTGTGCTGCAGCAAGAGCAAGCATCAATGCATTCCGCCATGCCAAACTGCATCCAGGAAAACAGTTGTGTGCAGCAGGTCAGATTGCTGCAGATACAGCCTTGACCAAGGAGCACCTTTGGTTTGTCGCCGAGAACATCCACTCCTAACATCAGCGGATGACAGAGCGGTGAAGTGCAACAGATGCACCTGGAAGAAGGCGAGATCTTCATATCACTAAGATTTGTTATAGTCCAGCTAACCCTAGATAAAAGGCGACAATATCGAAATGAATCGCTCGTAACTGGTGTGGATGGTTTCTACACGCCTTTGAAGAGGATATGGTCCACAAGAACTTGGGGAGGCTTTTCCATTGCCTCGACGTGCATTTGCGCACCGGGAAAATGTCCTCAACGCAACAAATCAAGTCCCATGATTCTCAGTCTACAAGCAAGCAGCAAACATGACTCTAGTAGGTTGGTTTCTTTTTCCGCGCGATTCTAGACTATCATTAGCTTGCCCTCTGTGCTTGTGCGATTATACTCAGTTCTGGGCAAAGATCATGGGCTCGAGCATGGTAAATAGGCCTTCTACGCCAGAACATGGGGCAAGCAACCCCTGCTTCCACAACTTCTGAGTTTCCGCTGGCGCATTCGTTATAGGAGCTTTCCTTCACTGCGCAACCAGCGCCTCGTTTCTCGGGTTTTCAAAGCTTAACCAATATCACCCACATGATGCAATCATGGGCGAATCTGCGTCGAGCATTCCATTGCACATGATCATCAGGCTCTGGATATTGCAGGAAGTGATCCTTGCGAGCATCGCGACAAGCACATATTGTGCAGCCAGCTGCTGCCATTGCTCCACTTACCATGCACGTCCTACCATTATGCAGTCCAATCGCCTCACTGAATATTGTCTGAATGAGAATGGACGGGTCGAGTATTCGACGTTTTTCGTTGAGTGCCAGAGTCAATTTTGCGACCCAGCATAACTTAGACGGTTAACTGCAATGAGAGTATCTTCCGATGGTAAGGACAAAATATCCACTGACTCTGTCAAGTCTGTCGAAGAAGTGGATGCAATTCGGGCTTGGTATCGAGTCCTGGGAAGAAACGATCTTGATATTTTCAATATATTGCAAATGCCGCGCAATCGTCCACAGATCCTGATGGGTTCATCGTTACTAGTGTTGGATCTACCGCGAGAATTCGGCTGAGAATGAGCGTTTCGCGTTAATAATTGCAAATCCGAGCAATGATGACAGTGGTGTGATGGACCCAACATCGACTAGAAACCTAGAGTTCTGGTACGGCCTTGTCGGGAGCCTCCTACAAAAATATAGCATCCTCATTCACTGTGTGTATTCAAGCATCACTTAATTGCTCTGGGCGATAGCCTGAACAGTCTCGATGAGAAATTCTCTCTTAGAAGAATATCTGGGTGAGAATTTCATAGCAAGGCCAAGCGGTTCCGCGCAATAATTCCATGTCGTAAGGATGGTCTCTGAATACTTCCCAGTGGAGAGGAAGCTCTCCATAGACTATGGGACCACCTTCTGGCTCCAAGACTTCTAGCCAGCAACATCAGCTCTGTGATAGAATTCGAACTCAACATATCCGATTACCTGTATAGATAGGGCGCTATCTTCCATGGCTCATGTTTGCTAGAAGTTGGCCCTGAGAACCGCTGTCCTAGCATGGTGGCTGAAAAGTCCCCAACTTCAGAAGCTGACGTAGAATTTTGATACCTGGGGACTGCGAAGATTCTGCACTATGTCCATGGTAAAGATGACTACCCGAGGAGGTCTTGTTCCATCTTTGGGAGGTATATCATGATAGCTTGGGCACGGCACCGCATGTTCCTGTAGATGCAGCGCAGCGCAGGATCTACAAGTCGTTCAATATAGTCTTGCTATAAAGTTGGGTATCTACTTTTGGAACACGCTGTCGTTCCCGGGACGCTTAAAATAGCAATGGTCGCTTGATTTCCCATCTAGTCAACAGGATCATCTCAGGCAAACCGACTTCAATGGATCAGTTGGGGTGTCACCCGTGCGTACCGGCCCTCCACACTTCTAGACGAGTACGATAAAATGCGGCGGCAATCGTCAGATCCTGAGATCTTTTGTGGAGACAAATAGACGCCTGTTCGCAGGAGTAGTTCTAGCTTGTCAAATGCTCCTGGCCGGAGGAGGAGGAACTCAAAACTGGGCTTCTCGTACCGGTAGATCTGTAACGAATGAGGCTTTGCGAGCAACTAATAGCAAACCGCTTCTATAATGCAGTTGGTCAGATCTCACGACACTGTGTCAGAAGGCTATGGCACGACGGCAGCAAGGTATGTCCCTCGACAAGCGCTCGAGATAGGAAGCTAGAGATGAAATTCGTATACTATATACAAGACCAAATATATCGTTTCTCGTACCGCCTGGCGCATTCCGCACGGCTAAAGTGAAGCCTCCTGTCACCCTCCAGGAAGTCGCGTACTCGCAACTCGCATGGTCTCGTACTCGGTTCGTTCTCGCTGGAGGAGGAGGACTTTGGTTTCGGCTTATGCACATGTCTTGGCAAACCCCCCAAGAGGCAGCATGGTTCATGAAAAGGGACGGCCGGCCCTCTTCGCTCTTCGCTCTTCGCGATCTACATTCTTCTTCAATTCTTGCCCTTGGACTACCTGTCTCTTCTCTCGTAGTATTTGACCGCCCGTCGCTTGATTTTCTCCGTCAATATCGCCCTCTCAGCCTTGCGAGACGTGCCAAGCCTGTTGCCCGAGCTGACCATGCACTCTCTCACTGCGAGGCGGCCGCATCGGAAGACTAAGACTGGTTGTGCGATTTGCAAGAGGAGGAAAATCAAGGTATGTTCTTGCTTTTCTCTCGCTCATATATGCACCTCAAGGGAGACAAGAAGTAGAAGAAGAAGTTGTTCTGTAGATGGCTCGACTATTGCAAGAGATTTCACTCTAACCCCCTCTGGCGGTCCATCTGCTCACCAAGCTCTCACTTAGTGCGATGAGGCCAAACCGTCCTGTCAGAACTGCATCCACTATGGCGAGGAATGTGTTTATGTAGCACCCAAACCGCGGGCAAGACCATTCTCATCCGTTCGTGCATCTCCGAGGATAGGATCAATACATGCGTCCGACAGTGCTTCGCCGGGCAATGCTAGCCATAACTCCAACGCCAATGGAAGCACAGAAAGCCCCGAGTCACAACGGCAAAGAGTCGACGCCATGAGCAGTGGCATTCAAGATTTGGACATGAACCACTTGCATTTGTTGCATCATTTCTGCGTTTCTACCTTTGAAACCATGCACCATGACCCACTGATCCGCACGCTTTGGCGAACAACGGTGATTCACATCGGCTACGCACATGCCTATGTCATGCATGGCATTCTATCTATCTCTGCCCTCCATCTCGCGCACCTTCACCCCGAGCAAAAGCTTTCTTATTGGGCGCAGGCCACGCAACATCACCATCTAGGTCTCAGTATCGCCACATCCAAGATGCTGTACGTGAGCCAAGAGAATTGTTCAGCACTCTATATCTTCTCCGTCCTGACTTTTATGTTCGCCCTTGCGAGTCCACGGAAAGGTGAAGATGATTTTGTCCTTGTTGGCGAGGCGGGTCTGTCCGAATGGCTGGTACTATTGCGAGGAAGTGCACACATTGCAAACTTTGCATCCGAGGGTCTATTATCTGGACCTGTGGCGCCGATATTTGTAAACGGGAGGCGGCGGAATGATGAAAGGATCTCAAGATCGGAGAACCAGTGCGCAGAAACGGATCAGCTAATGGAACTTTACGATCTGATAAGTCGAAGAACGATGGGTGTCGAGGCTAAAGAGGCATGCTGCACAGCCGTCACGGCACTACGCCGCGCATATGCAGCCTTCTACACGCCCACGAGTGCCAGCACTCCATTCAAAAGGCCTGAACCAGGCGACGTCTTTTCCTGGGTATTTCAGGTGCCGAAAGAATTTCTGGTTCTGCTAGCGGCACGTTCGCAGGAGAGCTTGTGTATTATGGCTTTCTTTGCAGTGATTGTGCATCCTCTCGAGAACATTTATTGGTGGCTGGAAGGCTTGAGTGGCCATCTGATGACCAAAGCATATGCATTGCTCGATGATGAGCATAGGGAGTGGATCGCGTGGCCTTTGGAAGTAATCGGCTGGGATACTATTGAAAACTTGGGGAAAACTCCTTGGCAGGATACTATGGTTGACAATGATGCCTTCGGACTAGGAAGCTGAGACGAGCGTCTTGTTCTTTGAGTCGCAGAATATTCCAATATTGTAGAAGCAGAGGGGCTTTACATTGGCGTTCTTGGGCCGTATATCCGCAAGAGGAGACCCATGAGCCTTTTACGTCCGATGCACTAGGTTCCCAAGGGAAAAGGAGGAGAGCGTCCTAGTACATCCATGCCAATCTGACTGCTGGGCCTATTTGCGTCCAGACGGCCCCGTTGCGGTCTCTTCTCCTGGAAATAAGACTTTGGCCTGGCAGCAACCTATCAACCACCAATAAAACTACGACGCCGCATCTCAGCCTCTCTGATTATTTCTGCTGAAAGACTCAGACTTGGCGCTAGATGGGCGTATCTTTCGATCTCAAGCACGACGTCGTTGATTATCCGATCTATACTGTCACCTTGGGGAAGCAGAGAAGTGATGATGCTGGAGAGGGATGGAGACATTGTTGCTCCCATGAGCAGGAGTGTTTGCGACACAATAGAAAGCGCACCTTGCCAAAGATATGGCATGTGTCCGCAGTGGCTATTACAAGCAAGTCAGTAGAGTCTCAGATTATTGATTAAGAAACGTACTGTGCAGCGATATGCTCTAGCTGTCTAATAGCCGCCTCCAAGCATTTGCGACAATTTTCTCGAACGGCCGGATCCATGGCCACCTGCTCGTTATTGAGCACAGCCAATATATATGGTCGGAAGATAATCGTGCGGCAGGCGAAATACCGCAATCGAAGAACCGTCTGCACTGGATCTGAAATTATGGCACGGCTGTATGGAAATTGGACTGGCAATGGCAATCCCTCATACCACTGTGTGAGTTGGAAGTCCAGTTCCGCTACGACCGGGTCGAGACTCGAAGTTGAAGCCATGGAGTCTTTGGAATATATCAGCTGGCTTACGCGGTTGAGCAATCTTCTCAGCGCAATCTCAGCTAAGAAATACCACAATTCATCTCGGCCCACACTCTCCTCACTCTCTTGCTCAAACCCTCCTGGTAAGCCGACAACTTCTTCATATTGTACAATGCCTGAATGTGGAAGATCTAGCTCGGCAAGAAGATCGCTTTCGAATAACAAGGAATTCCAGTACACCCTCTCACATAGTTCTCTTTCCTCTGGTGGTACCCGACCCGGAGCACTGAGCAAGAGTTGAAGCTTGGTGCTTGTACTGCTCAAGAGCGTCCATGCCTCCAATGGCCTCACGAGATAGAAAAGATATGCGGATGCCAAGACAGTACACTGAGTAGACTGGACGGTGTTTCGCGTCATCAGCGAAGGCAGCAGAGCCCATGCTGAAGCAAAGTATGGAAGTCCCGGAGGTTCGTCGCAGCTAGCTAGTCTGGAGATGCTTCCGCTGGAACTTGCCTGTCCTAGAGCAAGGACAAGAAGAACAATGCAACTTTCAGGCCCATCTCGAAACCCGGTCGAAAGTGCTTGACGATAGTAATTTTGCCAATTGAAAGGGTTGACACATGCATACCAGACGTTGACGTTTGAAAAGAACGCCTCGATATACGCAGAAGTGTTAGATAGGTCTAGGGCTGGAGCTTTGGACAAGCAGAGTGGTTCACGAGCCATCTCAAGCTGTAGCAGAATCTGCGGATCATACGGCCTTGAAACAAGGTCTCGGATCAGCGGCCACTGTAGTAGATGAAGAGCAGCATTAGTATGAATTTTTGGCATCGTAGAGATATTTGTCGGTGTAGTCCAAGTCCCTAGTCCAGTTGTTGGAATCATAGAAACGAAATTCCCATTCTGCATCATCATATCTTCGTTGCTGATCGTTGTTGCTCCGTTGATCGATGGAGAACCTGTCGATAGAGCCATACTAGTTGTTTTTCCTGCCAAGGAGGATTGCAGGAGGCCCTCAATCCGAGTCAAGTGCTCCAGAATGAGTTTATCACCAGCATCAAGCTTAATGCCCGGTTCTCGATAGACGCATTCGGCGCCTAGTTCTGTGCAGAGCTTGCACTTCGGCTTGTTGCCATCGCAGCGTGACTTGCGAGAGCGACATATTTCACACTGCTATAAGTTAGACTCAGAGTCTTTACAATGAAAAGAGACTTACTGCTATCGTAGCTCGCCTCCTTGGGTATTCCAAGCCCGCGTCTGTGTTACGACGCTTCAGCGGGTTCATTCCATCGTCGCTCCCGGTCTGTTCATTGCTGTTCAGGGCACTCTTGACCGAGTCCCTGTCAACTGACGACTGCGATAGGTTCCGAGCCTTTTCTGCAGAGCCTAGAATACCTTCGCGGGCGAAGTTGGCGGTCTTTCGAGAAGTAGGGGATTTGAGTGAAGGAGAGGGAATTGGCCCATTCCCATTTGTACCTAAGCCAAGCTGGGGTGAAGGTAAATTGATGGAGAAGTTGTCTTTAGGCATTGTGAAGAGTCTTCCATCCGTTGTCGTTGATGCTGGGGAATTTTCATGGGAGGAATTGGCCATCCTCCAGAGACTGATCTCATGAGTGATACGTATCAGGACAGGAGAGCAGAGGTGATGAGCTAGGTCATCAAAAGCGGGCCAGCATATGCTTGGAGATCAGAATTGCCAAACTTAATTTGAATAGGAACGAAAGAGGCAGCCTTTTGCAAGGGACAAAGACTACTAAACGCCGAATAAACACGTATGGAGGGGTGGATCGATCTTTTAGAGCACCGGTTAAGGACAATGAGATCAGACGACAGACGATATTTTTCTGGATGCCAGTGATTCCAATCAGCGCATGGAATGACAGCTTGTGATGCTCATGCAGGACCAAAGTTTTTTCCAAAATCCGGGGTCCTCTGGGGTCGGAATCTGGGGTAAATATAACGGATAACGGCCGAGCGGAAGTCTGGAGGTTGTGTCGTCGGCTGGGCTGGAGGATTATTTGCTACGATATTGCAGCGCGGAGCTGGCACTGTAAAGAGCTGTACAGCACTTCATCCGGGCGTGGTCTGGGATAATGCGGATGATGAAGATGAGCTGAGACAGGATGAGCGACAGGAAGATCATAGCATTTTACAATGAGGCGGCCAAGGCGGCGGTGACCTGAAGCAGGGAGAACACCAGACGTTGCATGGAGGGGATTTCCGGAAGAAATGGAGTCCGCTGGTCTTCTGTCCAGGGTTTGTATGGAGGCCTCTCACGACGTGCATGAACGGCGCGGATCAACCAATACACCGGCCAGGGACCTGATCGCCATCTCATCGGGAGTCGACCATTATTGCAGGCGGAATCTGGAGAAATTATCACCCTTGCCGTCGTGTTTACCTCCATCGCCCATACTCCTCGATGTTTGGCCCCGCGTATATGCTGGATCGGCAGTCGTTCCTGGTCTCAAGTATTGCCAATGCACGAGCATCAGAACTGGTAACCTGCTTGGCATCGAACGCCCCTCATCCTCCTAAGACGTGGCTTACCGGCTTGACACGGTCATCTTTCTTGGAAATGAGTGGTTATCACGTGTCGCACTCTGGATAATCATCTATGCTGAGACACGAATACAGGGGGCATTGATTGCCTCTTCGAATTAGTCAACCGTTGCCCAACATTTGTGATCTGATAGTGTCTGACTTCTTGCATATGTCTAAGCTCTGTATGTCGAGAAATCTAAGACCAAAGTTATACTTGGAATTGTGAAGAGAAACTCCAAGTTCAGCATCAGCATTCTTGCATACCATCATCACAAAGGCATTTTGGCAATCCAAACATCTTCCACAAACTAATACACTTCCGACTTCTTTTCATCTGCACCCGATGCCTCAGTGTTTCCGTCCTGTAATCTCCTGGCCACGTCATCCGTGAGATAGTCTTCAACGTTTGGACTGATTAATGCCGCAACGAGTATGATTGCTCCGAAAGGCAGTGTGCACAAGAATACCGTCCTGAAACTCATCGAGTAAGCATCCTTAACAGCCTGGGCAACTACAGTCTCGATAGTCGCATTGATGCCCGGCACATCAGCAAATGAGCCACTGGTAACTCCGGCAAACAAAGATGGTAGGGAAGAGGCTGGAAGACCGGCTGATACTGCCGCAGGGGTGACGTATTTTGGCAGATATTTGGCCAATTGGTTAGAGAGCACGGAGAGATAGAGGGATGTAGCGATCGACGCGCATGCCGTGCGTACTGATCCCATTGCACCGGCTACAAGTCCGATGTCTTCTGGCTCCCAGACCAGTGCCATAGACGACAGGGTTAAATTCTCGACATATCCAGCCGCAGCAGAGCCAATGAGGAGGAACACAACAGTCCGTGTTCGTGTATACTGCGTTGTCGATGCGAGTGCGGCGACGAATGCCACCATAACCATTGCCGCAACTGTCATCTGGATCTTCATTCGTGGCAGGACACGCAACCCAATTCCTCCCAGGATTTGGCCACACAATAGCCCTCCACCCACAGCACAGGACAACCAGCCAATCTCTTGAACATTCGTAGTGAAGAGGGCGCTACAGAGTGTAGGCCAAATAACTGTCATAGAGTAATATACCATAGCGCCAATGCTGGCACAAGCCACAATGGCATCATACTTAATGTTCCTGAACAGTCGCATAGGGATAAGTGGGTACTCATGGCCACTGAAAGCCTCCCAGCAACAGAAACCAGCCAGGGTTGCGAGACCAATAAGCAGCGTACAAAGGACTTGTGCCGATGACCACGGATATGCCTGGCCTCCCCAATTGAGACCAATCAGAAACAGGGAGAGCCCAGCTGCGAACAAGAAAATGCCAATCCAGTCAAGGCCTTTCAACTGCTTCATCATTGACTTTCCGTTCACGTGGAGTTGGAGGTAGGATGGCGGGAAATAGCAGAAGTAGAACACCCCTGCGGCAATGCTGTTGATGATGCAGCCTAGGATATATGACCAACGCCATTGAAGGGCGGTGTTTGCATAGAGAGAACGCGCAATCGGGGGACCAAAGACAGCAAATGGGATGGAAGTCGAAAGGACAAGTGCGTTGAATGGGCCTCTCAGCTTGTTTGGAACCAGCTCGCCAATAATGACATTGAAAGACAGCTATAGATTATAAGTTTATGTGCGCATTGAGTTTCAGGTGGGAAAGGTGTACCTGACCAGCAGCTGCCAATCCGTTCAGACAGTTTGTAGCGATGAGTTGGTTGACACTTTGGGCTGAGGCACCGATGACATTGCCAACAATAGCCATGATCGAACTTCCAATGAAGAACCATCGACGACCAAAGACTGTTTAGTACTTATCAGCCTAGAACTAGCAACAAAATAGAAAAGTCTTACTATCAGAAAGACGACCAACGAGAGCTAGTCCAATTGTGAACCCGAGAGTCCAAGCCAAAGCAACCCAGGTGATGTTGGGCGAACCGCCGGGGCCCCCGAGTGAGATATTGATCAGAGACAATGTGTTGGCTGGAAGGACCCATCCCAGATAGCCGCTGATTTGAGCAAGGCAGGTTGCCTTATACGTGTCAGTCTCCAGGAGAGAAATGAAAGTGGAGAGAAAACACTCACAAGCAACGTGCCCAGAAAGCCCTTGCTTAGATAGTACCCTTTCGGCATATCGGCATACAAGCCTCCAACTGCTTCAGGTGCAACATTGTCATGATGCAGTGCCACTGGAGTAGTGGGGGCGTGGTGTGGTTGTTGCGATAAAATCCTGTCATGATGCTCAATTACAAGCTCCTTGCTTAGAGGACGACTGTTGCTTAAATCGGCCATGATTACAAGACTTTCTGGAAAGCCAAGCACAAGTTCAATAGGAATTTGTTAGTGAAAGTCGGAAGTTGAGAGAAATCTGATTGAAATGAGAAGACAAAGAAGCAATAGCAAGAGATTTGTACAGATATGTGAATCTGAACATGCGGTAGTAGTTGAATAACCCACGGCCCGACCTGTTGAGCAACCATCAATAGACTTTCCCGCCCCCTTTCCATCCTATCCCATTGAACCCCATGATGTCCTTTGAAGTCCCGTGTCAGTTGTCAGCTATGCGATCATAATCCCCACTCCTTTGTGCGGGGGATTTGCTTTTGATGCGTGCAGAGATGCCTCAGTCAGGATAAAGATTTCCGTTTTCGCAGAATACTAACCCTTGCTTAACGGTTTCAACGATATGTTTCAAGGTGAAAAGAGGTTACACGTAAGACTCTGGATTTATGCTCTGTCTTTTGCGTAGATGAAAAGAATGTCTTCTTGTTTTCTCAGGAACAAAACCGCTGGACTTGGTGTGGTTGCACAATGGGGGCCGCACCTCAAAACCATACCAATTTAGATGTCAGAGGTCTCTCAAGCGTCAAGATTTCTCATGTACAGAGTACTTTGATTGGTCTATATTGTCGGGCTGAGGATACTAGTGACAAGCCCACCCGCCATCAATGCTCTGTACGGTCCCGGTGATATAGGACGACCCGTCACATAACAACCACGCTAGGAGCTCCGCAACTTCGGAGGCCTCTCCCTCTCTGCCTAGTGGAATATTCCTGAAATCCGTCTCCTTAGCGGTGTCCTTGGACTTTCTAACCATCGGTGTATCAATCGGACCTCTAGAGAACATATCAGAATTGCCTAGCTGGAAAGCTCCAGATTAATTGCTCAAAACCGCGAGGGATGACTCACGGAGCAATGGCATTGACTCTGATCCCCCTGGGACCCAGCTCTTTCGCAGAGGCTCTAGTTAGCCCAATGACCGCGTGCTTGGAAGCGATGTAAGCGCCGTTCTTTTCCATGCCAATTATGCCAGCAATACTAGATGCATTGACGATTGAGCCCTTGTCGTTAATAGCCTTGATCTCTGCTCGCATGCAGTTCAGGATACCATTCAAGTTGATGTCCATAATGAACTTCCAGTCGTCATCTTCAATGTCCTCAATATTGGCAAGGCCAATCTGCTTGCCAATGACCCCTGCTAGGTTGACTGCGCCATCCAACTTGCCATACTTCTCGACCGTTCTCGAAATCCAGTCTTCCACCTGCTTTCGATCTCGGACATCAACAACTGTCCCCATTGCTATTCCACCCGCAGCCTCGATATCTTTGACAGCTTCTTGCAAAGCACCCTCTTGCATGTCAGCAATGGAGACTTTCGCACCTCGCGCCGCCAGCATCTTGGAGCCTGCGAGACCAAGCCCCGAGGCACCACCAGTGAGAGCGATAACTTTCCCTTGGAGATTGTTCGACATGGTTGAAAAATTGAATTGCAATGTGATCCCAGGGTATCTGTAATAATACTCTCTGGGCCTTTTTAAGATGTTACCCAACTTGCGAGGTCGGGGTATGATAGGTTGTACGAAGCTAGAACCCGGTTGTGCATCTCCGCGAAGCGAAATACGGGGTTTGAGGGGTGCCAAGAAATCCGGAGAAGTTCTTCCCCAGCGTTGTCCAATATGACGTTTCGTCGTGAGGAGAGCAATGCAAGGGACATCAGATTAAGAGACCCCTGATAAGTAGCACATGCCGAGATCAACCAAGGTTAGGAAAGAACACAGCATTAGTCCGTCTCGTAGCCGCGGAACATAGGAGGCAAGGGAGCGGGAGCATAACATGGACTGCTCGACAACAATTACACAACTTCGCATATGTAAATCATGAATTATACTTTTATAAAAAAAATAAACGCCGAACAAAGTTTTCTTGCCTCTTTGTTGGTGTTGTGTGTCTCCTTAATCTATGAAGTGAACATTTCCTCGGTATAGCCTGCCGCCTTTGACTAATTCATATGGAGGTGGCAAAGCTTAGTAAAGAAAATGGCATCAAAGTAAAGCTACCTTGTAACTGTGAGTTTTCTTACAAAATGATATCCGGGAACTTCACTATTCAGTTTGAATCGTTGGATCATATGCTTCTCTTTGTACATAACCTCAAGTAGCTCTTCGGAGATATTTTTCTGCTAGTCGAGAAACACGTGCCTCTAACACTTCACAACAAAAGCAGAAGGATTATCTCCAAGATACGAATATGCACGACAACACTCTTGTATTTCAAGGCAGCTTCCTCAGTTCGGCACAGCTACTATGACAAGCTTGTGATCTAACGCTGCACAGCAGCGAAAGCCTGCTTGCTAGCGAATCCTTGCATGCAGCTACGCTTTGGAACATAATTCCGTGCCCGAACAATGCCGCTAAGAACAAGCTCTTTCTCAGTCGCTTCTATTTAAGTGATCAGTCATGACATTGAGTTCCTCCTCTTCTTGATTTGAAAAGACCTGGGAAGATCGTCTGCTAAAACGCGTACTTGTTGAGAGAGCATCTATGACGGTTTACATCAATATATATCAGACCTGCAAAATTAATAAGTGTTATGATGCAATGATACAATAATACAATGGTGCCGCGAGCTACGAGTGTCGCGGGGTGTTCTAGCGAGAGTGCTCGCTTAATGGCCCTCTTTCTCGACAAGGCTCGATCTCAAGGCGAAAGTGTCCATATGCTTGGATGGTCAAGATGATTTAACTGCAGGGCAGAGAGAAACCATTGCATCTGGAATGGTCAGCAATTGCAATACTGGTTCTGAAAACTGATTACTAAAGTTGATATTGGACGCTTATTCTCTTGGGTATAATATGAATTCATCCCACCACTTCGGAACACCATCCCGTATATACAGATGCTTATTAGTTGGGATGAAAAGCAGCCGCGACGCTAGAATAACAGGAAAGTAAACCAAATTGACAAAGTAACATGATGGAAATAGATTCGCTACAGCTTCGCCTTCGGTTTCTTTCCTTCTTCAATCAAGACGTCTTTCAGCACTCTCCTCAGGATCTTCCCACTAGCACTTTTGGGTATCTCATCTATCCACCTGACCCCCCCTCTTAATTTCTTATGACTTGCGACTTTCCCATTTAGCCATTCGATAACCTTCTTTTTGTTTTCATCAGTCCTAGGAACTCCTCGCTTCGGGACAAGAAATGCCACCGGGACTTCAGTTGCCAGACTTTCGTCCATAATGCCAATAACAGCAGCGTCGTCCACAAATTTGTTTGACGCAAGAATTCCTTCCAGCTCTGCAGGTGCCACTTGAAAACCTTTGTATTTGATCAACTCTTTTACCCGATCCGTGATAAAGAGGTTCCCGTTCGCGTCTTCGTAGCCGACATCGCCCGTCTTGAAAAACCCATCGGGAGTAATAGACTCTTTGGTTGCGGTAGGATTATTGAGATATCCCACGAAAACGTTCGGCCCTGATACCCAGATTTCACCTTCTTTCCCTGTCGGTACTTCTTTTTCCTCCGGTGACATGAACTTGATGATTTGATTGGGTAGTGCTTTGCCAACTGAGCCAAGGCCATCGTCCCATTTCACCTGTAGCAAGTCAATACCTTTTTTTTTTTAAGTTACAAGTTTGGAGTTGCATACCTGCAAATGTGTTGCTGGACTAGTTTCGCTCAAACCATATGCTTGCTTGACTTCGATTTTGAGTCGGGCATAAACAGCTCGGATCAAGTCCTTCGAGAGGGGTGCCGCACCGGACGTAATGGTCTTGAGGCTTGAGATGTCGTATGCCGATATCACTGGTGACTTGGCGAGATGCAGGATAATTGGAGGTGCCACGTAGGCGTAGGTAATCTTGTGATTTTGAATAACATCACAGAAAAGCTTGAGGTCGAAACTAGGCATCACAACACTCGTTACACCGCTATATGCTGGCATATGAACAAGAAATTGCAGGCCTGGGAAGTTTTGTTAGCTGTCTCATAAGCTGAGATATCCAACTTTGACTGCTTACCATAAATATGATAATATGGAAGGACTGAGAGAACCTTGTCTCGGTTCCAATGCAGCAGCTGTCCTTCTGTGCTTGCCACCATGAACAAATTCGCAAGTACATTCCTATGCGTAAGCATGACACCTTTAGGCATGCCTGTCGTGCCAGAAGAGTAAACCAGAAATGCCAAATCCTTTTCGGCTTTGACGGTGACTTGCTTCTTGATCACATTCTTGTCCATGATCTCTGTGAAGTGTTTGAAGACACCATTGTCGTCCACTTCGTCCCCAATCAAGATGACCCGCTCATCAGGTATTCCTGCATCCTTGGCTGCCCTTGACGCAACTGAGAGAGATGCTGCTTTAGTGACGATTGCCTTTGCCCCGCTATCTTTCAGGTGATGGGTCAATTCACGGAGATTATATGCAGGATTAGCAGGAGACACGATACCACCAGCATAGTGACAGCCCCAAGTCACGGCTGGAGTATCAATGCAGTTTGATGCAAAAAGAGCAAGCACATCACCCTTTTTCCATTCCCATCTAGTCTGTAGGCCTGAACCGAATTGTTCAGTGGCTGTCCGAAGTGTTGACCAAATGTAGTTGCGATTAGTGATTGGACACTGATATATGACTATGCCACTGTTAAGAACGAGCCTGCGAGCAGTGATCGATATTACCTTGGTCGTCTGGAAAGGGTTTCTGGCTTCTTTTAAAGAGGGTCGCCCATATATCTGACTCCGGTATCTCGATCTCAGTGGGCTTGGAAGACATCTCTTGTGGGGTAACGAGCAGAATTTCCTTGAACTTCTCCACGAAATTTCTGCGATGTGCGTTACACAGAGTAGTTCAAAATATCAGTAAGACGGCGATTGATGCGATTTTTGAAACTATCTATAGAAGAGCGCGGGGTTGGTAGCACAGTCTACCATTAATTCTCGCTAGTACTTCTAGTATCAGGGGCCCCAATAGAGAGGAGAGTGGTGTATTTCGGCAGTTCCCGTGGGAGGCCTCAAACACGAGTCATGCTTCGGCCCTCGTCGCCATGGCCATAAGCGGTTTGCGAGCAGCAGTCTAGAGCATAAGGCGCCACTTCCCATTCTGGCAACTCTTACTTCGTGACAGCTGTAGTCTCATCCTCTCAGCGAGCCTCGGGCCAGGGGAAGCATTTTAGGCACTACACGAGTCAAGTAATGTGGAGTATCCAGGATTTTGGATTACTCACTGCGAGCCAGACCCATCTTCTTGGGTCAACCGTTAGAAAACAAACTCTACTCGGCATTGTGATAAACAACCTCGCACGAGCCCCCCAAGCATTGTCCACATCCGTCCACCCATTCCAGCGTGCATGGTACCGGGACAGCTTTGCTCATTCCAGCCTCAATCGCAAGCTAGCACCCACAAAGTGGCGTACTAAAACGCAGAAACAGGTCGCTTGAACAGATGATGATACACAGTGACATAAGTGCCGAAAATAAGGCTAATGTGACTCGTGCTTTGAAGCAAGGCCGGGGAAATCACAGCAATTGGCGTTCATTGAGCGATACTTCCCAAATACCGTTGGCATCTGAGAACGAACGGAATTTCCCAGTACTAAACACAACGCTCGAATACGAATTCTGTAATGCCTGTATCAGGGCTACCTGACTGTCTCTGTGAGACCAATAAAGACAAAGTTATCCCAAATTGCGTTTCGACTAGAGGAATGAGAGCACCGGCAGGCCTGCAGGAATGTTGCGGGAACGCATGCTAAGCAGTTGACAGATTACTTGCTTACCTTGGTCGAAGGCGACACCCCGCCACGTTGCTCGATTTGCTCACGACTTTCAAGCCATGTATGGGATGCTACGTAGGCGGAGAAGGGCTCCACATTTGACGGATTCGCTTAAAGCCATGCCAGTCACTCCACGGGGGTGTTATTTGTGGAGTAAATAAAGGCCTGTCAGTGGCAATTACATTACTCATGTGTCGACCAGGGCAGCCGTTCTTCAAGCCTTAACATTCCTGGACGATCTGAGCTCCCATATCGAAGCCGAGCAATCGCCCTTCGTCGGTGTGTAGCGGCTTACTGGAAGTTCTGTCAAGCAAGCCGATATGTCAATCCGTTAATAGTTGTAATGCTAACACCCAGAGGAATCGAAGAGAAAATGATACTCGCTTGTTAAGGTCTTCTGCGTCTGTATCTGAAAAGCGACATCACTGGCTGTTACCGACCACTTGATAATTGTTGTCTCCAGCACGCTCACTACCTTGCCGCGCCAGTTGTCTTTGGTAGTTTTCCTCCCCCGCCTTGATGCCGTCTTCAATTGTCCGAGACTAGCATCGCAAAACTATACAGCCAGATAGTACAGTAAATATTATAGACTCAGATCTGGCTTGTAATAGGATTCGGTCTCAGAGAATCTTGTCCCACGTACCATGACCCTCGTTCAGGCAAGTGCTCGGTTATCTACATGGTGGACCGGTCATGCGCTGACATGCATTCCCGTTGCATCATGCCTCCTTGAGGCCCATTCGTTATTGTTGAACTTGGCGAGCATGACAAATTTTCCATCTTCTAGTTGAACGACATTGATAAGCCTATCGAATTCTATGCCTGGAAAGATGTAAAGCCGCTCCTAATACTTCTATTTGTGTCTGCCATGCCACGAAAACCCTTCTGTATCGGCATATCATGATATATATGGATTTGTGAGGCGTTTCTCATTGTCAGCCGGCTCCTCCATAGGCCTTGTCTCTCAAGTTGTCAATGTACAGACTGGTATAGATCGCCGTTATTGGGATCTTACATTAAGCGCCGGTTCAGAGGGCGATAAGAAAACCACATTTGATAGGTTTGGGGAATAAACTTGCGCAAGGATTGTTTACGTACGTTGTTGCTGTTCAATGACAAATATATGGTGTTGTCACACAACTCTACAAAGATACCAAGGGCAATATCGCCATGAACGCTGCTAGCACTCTCGAGATACAGGTGACACTAAACCATGAGCCTATCGCGATGCTACACTGAATGCAGAAAGCAGGGAGTTCTATGCCCGTCAAGCCGAAAACATGGATTATCCAATCAAGGAAAATCTTATTGTTTTGCAAATCGTGTCTGCATAAATTCCCTGGCTGGCATAATTTAATTGCGTTCGTCGAGCTGAACGGACGATTTTCATGTTATGGCACCACAGCCGTTTGTGAGCAGTAATATCTTTTCACCCAACCTGTAAAATAGACACGAACGGTTGCGACTTCATAAGAAAGCTGCTTCTGCAAGGTAGCAAGATTTAGGCTAGCTTTTGAAGGCAGCCCTGTAGGTCTGCGGCAACCAAAACTCACTTTTGAAATCCCTTCATTGCAGATGCCAAGATGTGGGAGTCTCTTTCGCAGTATCAGGTTCAACTGAGTAATACGTGACACGAACGGTAACACTCTTGAAGGTTTTCAGGAGCAAATTTCTGACTTGAAAGCACGCGCTGCGAAGTTGGGCCGCGAGGACCAGATCCATTTCGCGGTAATGAGTTTGCGATTGTAAAGGACACCGAGGCCGAGGCAATCTAGATCCTGCAGGAGATTCAGGGAAAGGCTGATAAGGAGGCCGCAGAGGTTTTCGGTGATGCTGCCAAGCAAACTGGTAGTTCGACAGGGGACAGAAGGAATGTGGGCGAGCAGCAGATTTGAGGATTTGGTGAAAGACAATGATGGTGAATCATGTCTCTGGAAGTTGCGGTTGGAGGTATCTTTCTAATTGGTCTTCTAGGATTCAAAATCAAACCAATCGGCACCAAAGAACAAGTCGCGGATCGAGTCCTCTTACTCAAGAGTCTAGGAATTTCTATTGTTCTAATAGCATTCCTCCATTACGAAGAAGACATCTCCTATTTTGGCGAGAAAGTTCTCTCACTCGTACGAGAACTGGAAGCAGAAGGACGAAGAAAAAGTGCAGAGGAGGGGGTTGAGCGGACGGGAGAAGTGTATCGAGCCAAGAGAGTCGAAGTAGAGGATGGAATGATAAGTCAGGAATAGTCATGATGAAATCATGTCGTTTCACATCGTATTTTCGAGGTATATAATGGATGATAGATAGCGAAGAGCCTTAGCTCTCCTTTATGCTAATCTTTTACTGAGACTATACGGGCTACATGGCGCATAGTTATGTATTCTAGGGCACACTATCAGGTGGTAGAATGATAATCGAGGGGCCATATGCTCACGCGACAGGTGCCCACATGTAAATAGGCCTTCAAGCAGTCTTAGCTTTTACTTCTGATCCCACGCATCATTGTGCCACAAATTGTGCATTGAATATTTCCATGGATCTCCAAAAGTCCTCCTTTTACATCATTTTACCTCTATCTCAGGTGTTCCATAACGTCTACCCTATTAGGTGGATTAAAGCTTCTAAATACCCTCTCCTCGGCCAAGATCACAATACTGCTTCTAATCAACACCATCGCCAGTATCTTTTCCCAAAGAAGGAAGCCTAGATTCAATTTTATACAGGTATCTATAAATTTAGTAATATCCTATCTTATGAGATAGTACTGCAGTATAATAGTTATAGGCTAGTATCTAGTTAGATATACAATACAAGGCATAGTAGCCTATCGATATAGGGCAAAGTAGCTTATCGCTACAGTGTATAGAAGCCTGTCGCTTAAGGGCGAAGAAGCCTACCTCTACAGCGCAAAACAGCCTATCGCTACAAGCCATAGTAGCCTATTGCTTGCTAGGGAGTGTAGCAGCCTATGTATAGAGCTCATCCTCAGAGCTATATGTAGCTTTGGGGGTACTAGTATAGGAGGGCACACAGGCGCAGATAGGGGTTGTTCTGACAGCTGAGGCGGCGATAAAATTAGTAGTTGTGGCAGGGAGACTTAAATAGATATTCAAATATATATTTGTCGATTGTAGAGGTAGGGTAAGGAGGTCGCTGGCAGCGATGGTGCCGATTTGGTGGTGTGTGATTTTGGCTAGGCTATCCCAGGTTCGCTGACTAAACTGCCTTGCGTACCTCGTCCTCGGAGACTTTCCGATCTGATCCGACAAAAATGTCTCCGGCATTTGTAACCCGGACGTGAAATGCTGAGCAGACGGCCTTGAGTTTACCCAGTACAGTTGTATTTAAGAGCCAGAGTAATACTCCAGTCAAAAAAAAACATTCTTTACTCAGTATTCCGGTGTAGATTGTATAATTAGCCCAAAAGGTGTCGATACCAAACATGCCTCTCACGAATCTCTCCACCAGATCTCGCCAAGAAGTCCATGACTGGATCGCACAAGTACGTTAGTTCGTTCATATCCCCCCTTTTCACTTGCAATCGTATTGAGAAAGACTAAGCAGACGGAATAGTTTCAAAAAGCCGGTGATTCACTGACGACGACTGATTTGGATAAATTCTACTACAGCGGTTCGAAGTTTTGCTATGCCAACTTTGAACAAATTTATGGCTTAGAGGCTATCAGCGATGTATGGCCCAATACACCAAAAGTCCCAAATCTCTTCCGCGTCTCTTTTACAACAAGAATCTAATTTAACACTTTTTCTAGTTTTTCGATCCAATATTCAAGTTGCTCGCATCCATGCACCATGAAATCGTAAGCTTTGACGTTGTACAAAATACGATTTATCTCGAGGCGACAATCGTGTACGTTGTATCTGGCGACCCGGACGAGAAGAAGATCAAGATTCCAGCGGCTGCCGTGTTTGATATTGTGGAGGGTGGGGAGTCGGACGGTATGATAGATAGAGTGTCGATTTATCTAGATCCCAGTGAGGTTTTCAGCAGAGTGAGCATGGTTGCTGAAAAGAAGCAAGCTGTGTAGGTTTTGAAAAGCAGCAGTCGCTTATTCAGGCGTCGAGCTTCGAAATTCTGTATCTTCCTTTGTTGGAGTATGCAGGAATATGCTGAAGCTTCCGGTATATTATCTACTAGATTGTCCTTTGCAGAGTATATAGACTATTCACACTGCATAATGCCAATGATCAAAAAGCCTAATGTGAACTCCAGTTTCGTGATGAGTTTGTTCCGAAGGACGATCTCTCAGGCGCATATAATGGCAAGCACGAGCATAAGTGTAGCTGTTAGGAAAGGGAGGCCGGCCATCTGAGTTAGACTTTGCCACAGTTAGTATATCTTCGTCTCAAACTAAGTGCGAGTTGGCTCTAACCTATTGCCACTCCCAAGAGCAATTTTTTTAATACTGGGAAAATACTAGTGATGAGATAATTATTAGTAACGCAAACTTGCGGGGATGATTTTAGTTAGACAATCATACCGGAGTTCCAAAACCAGTGGCTGCATCCCAACCACTAGCAGCGGGGAATCCAGTTGTATCGCATCCGAGGGCACTTCCATTCGTGATATCTGTAAAAGCTTTGTGGCCTTCCGAGTAAAGCCAAGGGTTCAAGAATCCCAGAACCGGTTTGCCAGCCGAAAGCAATGCATCATTTACCAAACTTATAATAGACGCTGCTGTTGGTGTAGCGGCACTGATAAATATAGGTTAGCGACACATGTATCCTTCTTGATGATAGAAGAAGTACCTTGTCCCATCTAAAAACACCTCTGTTCCATTCCATATCGTTACATATTTGAATCCTTGAGCGGCAATATCGGGATAACCTCGGCCAGAAGTATTGTACAGCCCTTTGAATTTAGAGCCTAGGTTGCTTATATAAATCGAAACCACACTGTCTTGGTAAGATGGTCGTGCAAAGTAATTGCTAAAGCCACCACCAGAGCTGAAGTTGTTTGAAGAGTCGTACGCCACAACCTCTGGTTTGATATCCATGGAACCGCCAACGGTTGTCACATAAGGCTAATGAGCAATCAGTAATGTGTCAGCCGGTGGGAATCAGAGGGATTAGACAAAATAGCTTACACAGCTAGCAGGAAACTCGGGTAAGAATGCTGATACATTCTTCCCATCATTGGTAAAGCAATCTCCACTCTTTCCAACCCCGTTATCGCCACTTGCGAAGAGCACGCTTACACCCCGAGCTCCCAGCTGCGCAAATCCATTGCATATTGCCTCAGCGTATGACTTTGGAACAGTCTGTTCATTGTCGCCATAGCTGGTGCTAATCACTTGTGGGAGGGTCGTCTGGTTCAGCACATACTGTAGCCAAACTAGATATGGCTCATTTGTATCATTGGGCGACATCATATCCGGTATAAAGGGAGGGTTTCCACCCGTATTGTAGGTTGTCAAAGTCGTAGGATATGTCAGCCCAATGATAGTCTCAGCATCAAGGTTGCCTTCTTGATCTTTCCCTGCATCAAGTTCGCTAGCATTATTGGGTGTTTGCTGATTGTCCCCATCAGCAACAATCTGTACTGTGAAATTGTACGCAGCAGACACAGCATCAGGTCGGTATTTCTGTAGGAAAATCGAGATATCTGAACGGTTGTTTGCTTCGTCTAGATAATTAGTGAGGGCGATTTGGTTGCCATTTAATGAAGAAGGGGTGTAATCCAGGGTTCCTTATTCAAGTGTCAGTTAAGCAGGATGTGACTTTTCTCACTACTTACCATAAAGTGTTCTTAGACAGTTAGGCGTCATCTGGGTGGTGTTGCAGGCTTTTGATAATGCATCATTGCCAGAATTTGCGACCCTAGCTATGGATAGCTCCGGAACGTTCATCACCTTCATGATCTGTGACTTCTGTGCTCCGGGCCGAAAGAACGAATTTGTGGGCTGGATCGCATGAATGTGTTGATGAAGATGTGCTGGAAGAGACCACCTCGGCGTTCGTACCAAACTAGTTCCATCTTCTTTGTGTTTATAGACAGAATACTTGGTGTCTAGTAGCTGTTCTATTACGGCGACCGGAAGTGTAGCCCTCACCCAATCCTTTGCCGGGCTGTACTGTAATTGGCTCAGAGACACGTTGTTAACCATAAGCCACTCGGAGACGTGATCAAGTGCCTCAGTGGAAGGCTGAATCAATTCTTGAACCTCTGCACCAGAAAGATGCTGGCCATAACGATGATGAAAAGGGTCAGATACTGCGCCACGCCACACGTGATTAGACCAGCATGGTCATCGAGTCGCTGTGTGGAAGGCCTACCTTCGAAAAGATGCCTTTCAAGTTCACTGAAATTGCTCTGCTTCAACCCAATTTGCAATTGGATCAAATGTCCCGCCGGAGCTGGTCCCAATTTCGACCACTTGCTTGGTACGTGATGAGACTCCTTTAGTGCATAACCCGCGCGGGCGGCGTCACCGACGCTGAAGAACAGGCTCAATGTCGTCAAGACATAAGCAAGGGAGGAATATAGCATCCCTCAAACCCGTCCCGGCCTGAGATCGGATATGTCAGCTTTTGTGAGGAAAAATAATGGTGAAGTTCCCGTCCGACGAGTAGCATAAATGCCAAAGAGGAGGAGGGCTATGATAGGAGTGTTATCGGATTCTGGTGCACGGCTCTTGCCGCGTTTGCACGGCGCAGCAATGGAAGATCAACCAGCATGTTCGTCAGAGACGAGTTTCAGTCACGATTCTGAGAGCAGCAGTTTCATGTAATCCGTAGTTCTGGTATTATTAGTTGTACTATTAGCTGTCACTGCGATCGATTGTACTTGATCAACAGCGCAGAATCTGAGGTCCATGTTGCCCAGGGTTCTAGGCTGCTTTTATCCACTCGTTATAATTGACTTAACTGTCACCTCGAGTTCTGGAGTTAATGTTGGCATCTCAGCCACGCGGCCTTATATTATTGATACAAATGTGATGCGACAAAATGAACAGTGGTAGTACAGGGAGAAAGCATTGAATCCAACCAAGTACAATAAGCTACACCCAAACAAACCGCAGTGATATTCAACATACACCATTGCAGCACGTGAGCAAATATTAACTCCGTTTCTGTAGCCCACTTTGTCTTGGGCCAGTTTTGCGGACAAATCCAACTCCTAACCAACCTCAAAAGCAGAGTTGTTTATTCTGGTACACTGCAAGCTCTTAGCTCAAGAGACAGAAAGAACAAGATGGGGTTGACTCACAATCCAGGACATAACCATTTCTTGCCTTCAATTGGGCAAGAGAAAATTTGGTGGCCCAACTCTTTACCCAATCTGGGACCTGGTCCGGAATTCCTCAATACGGCCATTTCGAATCTCCAGTCTGTCTTCACGGGTATGTCGTTAATGCTGAGCCAGTAAGCCAGACTTCCCTCCGGTGTGCATCTCTCCTTATCACCATCTACTTTGCTGTGGCCATGAGTGTTGTAATTTTGCCATTTGGCAAAGTGTCGGTCGACCATTGAGGGCGCAGTTCCGAGGATCTCTCCAAACATCTCCATGGAGGTCATATCCTTGAATCCTCGAAATATATTCATGTAGGTCCACATTTGTGCAGATTTGCCAAAGGCCATTATATCGGTCACACCAGCTATTAGCTCGCCATCATGCCTCATCGTATACCAATTCCAATCCATTGCAACTCTTGGTGCCACAATGGTCCCATCCAAGGTCATGGGTACAAGTTCCTCAAGTGGAGGTATGATCCCGTGCAGGAAAAGATCTGGTCGTGTCTTTAAGATATACTCGTACCTGACACCATGCTGGATCATATATCTCTGCACTTGTGTGCTGGCTGCATATATGGACTTCCACTGGCTGACATGGCGATCCAACTTGCTCTGTCCACATGAATTAATAACTCCCTGAGGAGCGTCATTCCAAGTTTCTGCAACTTCTTGTACGTTGACCAAATTTACACTCTTCAAGCTGTCGCCGAAGCAGTCTCTCAGGTTCTTTTCGATGCTTTCGCGTGTTGGGTTATCCTCGTCCTCATGAAAGACCTCCTCAAGATATGAGTAAACGTGCACATCCACTCCACCGCTTCCAGTCCATGTATCAACCAGCTTCTTTTTGTGATCTGCGCATGTCTTCATGTAGGTTCGAAGATAGCCAGCGTAAACAATTGCCAGACGCCCAGTATCGCCGACAGCTTTATTTAGAACGCAGACCACTTTGGCGTCGCTGCGGATTTGAAGTAGCCCAGAGTCCAACAGCTCTAGTACTGGCATTCTTCTGGACACAATATCTGCTTCAGCCTCACTAGACGCTGCACCAGTCATATTTGTAGTTATATCAATGCCATCGCAATCGGGAAGTAACGCGCTCGACCATGGCTTTCCTTTGCTCGGTGTAGCTGTGTCATTGGTCCATGTGAGCTCGAGGACCGCCTGACGAGTCAATTCGACATGGTAGTCAACTGGCCAATAGAGCGCCGTATTTGACGAGAATATTTCAGCGCCAGTTTCCAGTGAAGTAAGAGACAGTTGGCCGCTCGACTTGAGACCGAATCTATACTTCTTGTTCGGGGAGGTAAGGATCGTTGATTCCAGAGCTTCTCCGACTCGCAGAATTGCGGACGACGTCTGTGTTGTATGGGAGAGCGCGGTGGATGTAGTTTTATCTATAAAACTTGAGGTAGTTGCATCTTCGAAGCTAGCATGGCCGTGATCATGCTCATGGCTATTGCTGGTAGAGAGATCTATTCCGTCGGTAGGGTTTGAAGATATGGGTAGGAGATCGTGTGGAAGCGCAGGGCTGTCGAGGATTTCGGACGGTGGTCTGATATCGAGAGGTGTGCTCACAAGAGTGTCTTTGTACCATGGCACAAGAAAGAACAGAGCAAAAGTTCCAACCATACAGCAGATAGCGACCCGAATAATGGTGGTCCGGCTCATGTTCATGGGGTTGCCGGCCATGATCCACTCTGACGCTCGCTGGCGGGTCGTGGTAAGGGGCCCTGTCTCTCTTGGTATACAATCTGGGGAATCGGAAGTGAAGTGCACTTACTATGTTTACGAGTCCATGACGGTTCACCATGTCTATATCATCAACATGTACCAGTGTCTGAGGGTAGCAGCCCTAGCCAAAAGGGGGGCTCGTATACAACGACCATCGTGCGCCCCGATACTGGCGTGTCCTACTCGATGCGCCATTCCTCTGCTAGGTCGTGCAAGCCGCTTGGCGCCGCGTGCAACTGTATTTCTAAATCATGTACCATTCCACTAGGCTATGAGGAACAGCACGGCAAGCACGCTGGTGTCCAGATTGTCTTAGATCACGTTCGTAAGTAAGGGATGCCCTCTAGGAAGTTGCAAAGCGGCACGTCGCATTGGTATGATTTGTCACGTAGTACAATAGTAGATCCATATTATTCCAAAATATCGCGGCTAATCGCACCTGACGGAAACTCAACAACAATGCTTTCGCTCTCGTTCATCATAAATACCACGGATAGGCGCACAAGCTGCATGCAGCGCGGCCTGGGATTCGCAAGTCGCCAGTGCAGATCTACTCATACTCTACCACATCCCCTGCATCAGTAACTCCAACCTTTCTCTTTTCCAAAGATGTCTTAACTGGGCGTTTGGAATTGAATATGATATCCAGCTCTTCGAGTGTGCGGTTCTTAGTCTCGGGAATGGTAAAGAAAACGATAATGGCCTGGCAGAAGCACCAGATGCAGAAGACGATGAACGACTTCCATGCGATTCTCTTCAGGACAACAGGCCACACGTAGTTGTTGAAGAGACTGACAATGTTCAGGATCAGAGAGCCAAATGCCATTCCTTTGGCTCGCATCTCGAAAGACAGAACCTCTACCGGGTAGAGAGCTTGAAGTGGTGTAAATCCAATAGAGTAGACGGAGCCGAAGATGAACTGGAAAGCCAGAGTAGCATTTCCAGCCGCGACGTTCTTCTGGCCTGAAGAGGCAAAAATGGACGCAGCAATACACATGCAAGCCCATGTCAAGCAGCATGCCAAGTTCGAAAACATGAGAAGTGGTCGTCGCCCGATTCGGTCGACAAGTGTAGCCCCGATCATGGCAAAGAAGAACTGTTGGCAGGCATTTCCAAGAGTCAAATCATGTTGTGTACCTTCATCTGTAATGCCAGCGGTCGCAAAAGCAGCAGCTTGGAAATAAGATAAAACAGCTGGATTATACATCAGCAATGTGCAAGTTTGGCTTAGCAAAAGTCTCCACTTACAGTTTCCTGCCTCTTGGCCCATAGCTTGGACAATGCAGTTACAGAAGAGGCGGTACCAGGTATTTCTGTTCTTGAAGAGCGCACGATAATCCCACCACCGCTTGTCGGAACCGTCAAGCTCGAGGTATTCTTCGTATTCTTGAAGTTGGAAGCTGACCCACACAGATTCTGTGCTTCCTTCACCGTGGAATCTTGCGATCATGGATTTCGCCTGATCTGCCTTGCCATTAACGTAAACTACTCAGTGTGATTAGCGCCATCTTTCATATTTGGATCTAAGCTGGTCTTTGGCTCTTCGCAGTCCATACCACTCAGTGGAAGGGATTGGCGACAAAACCAAAGAGGTAAAAGTGATGCTAGGAGAATACTCACGCCAGCGAGGACTTTCAGGGAGGAACCAGCAACCACAGCAGACACAGCCTGGGAATAGGACTTGGAACCAGAGGGTCGTCATCCACGATTGATGTCCTGGGAGATTCTGAGTGCCACGAGTGACACCAGCAGCCAAGATAGATCCGGTGAACCACCACGTGTTATAGAAAGCACCGACAATACCACGATAAGCCGGATGAGAGACCTCTATAACGTACATTGGTCCTGCAGCACTTGCGATAGCTACACCGTACCCAACGAAGAAACGGCCGGCTTCGAATTGACCAATACTGGAGTGGTTGATGGCAGTTCCCATGATAACTGTTCCAACAACTACCGCCAGGGACCCAATGAACATTCCAGCACGTCGTCCCCAGGTATCGATAGCAGGACCGATAAATGGTAGAGCACAAACACCGCCAATGCTGAAAGTGCCAGAGTCAGTAAAATCTAAGAGGGTACAGGACGATTGATACTCACGTGTACATATTGGTGACAATACCAGGCCAGATCCCAGAAGTTGCACCATTGTATTCCTTCAGGAAATCCTTACTTTCCAAGAGGGAGTTGAGCAGGGATCCATCGTATCCATTCATGGTTGAGCAAAAGAATCCGATGATACAGCAGCAGTAGAGGTAGATAGCAATAGGGCTTCGAGGCTTGGGTGGCTCCTTGATGAGAGCTTGCTGAAAGGCCTCATTGCCAGTAACAACAATGGTATTCACGGGCTCTTTTTCACCCAACTGGCGAATGAGGGTCAGCAGGTTAATTTTGCGATAGGAAAGGCAATCTTACAGGCTCGTGCGAGACCGCATGTTGGACGTTATCGCTGGCGACGGTCTTTTCCTCGGCCATGACTGTGTCACAAAGTCGGAAGCTTTACTGACGTAACTATACTCGTGCTTGTAGAGACACGGGAGGTCTTGAGATGGAGAACTGAACGAAGTCTGCTAAGAAAAAGTCAAACCTACTGACCAGCGCCATGGTTCTTATAATCTTTGTCTCCTCATATCCATGTCCTTTAATATCAGGGCTCATCTCTGATTTCTTCTATCTGCAGGCAGGCGATGCGGCCCGAAGTAGGGTTGATTATCAGACAGGGGTAGTCAGGGCTTGACTTCTTCCCCGCAGTGTACCCCAGCATTTTGCATGGGAGGGGTCCATCAACTCCAGGTTTGCCAGCCACAACATGTACCTCGTATGTCTTCTGAGTCTAGACTAGATTCGAAGCCAGGGAGTACTGCCTCCGCACTTATTGCGACTTCTCATTCGTCGAATCCATTCGTTATCCAACGACAGGCTCTTGTAGGAGGGATGGTATGATATGCTTAAACTCTGCATGACCTACAAAATCACCAAATCGTCTCATTTGGGAAAACGGAAGATGCTGCACCGTAGTTGAGGCGTCTTACAAGCGACCAAGTTTACGCTAACACAAGACATCTGTCCCGGCCTCTGTTTTGCATGCCATTAACTTCAAGCAACGCCTCGGTTTCTCGATGTCCCTCGTCTGTTTGACTTGGCCTCCCCTGCTGAATAAGTGATGGTTCATTTCAAGCCTTGACTTGTGGCGTACCGAAGTAGAGTCCCCCGTACTTGTATTTCGGAACATAGCGCCGAAAATCCCAGTGAATCTTGAAGAGCGTGAGGCAAATCATGATAGTATAGTTGTAGGCTATTTCAGATGCACCCTTGTCTATAGTATATGTGCATGTCACTGTGATGTGAATTTCCACGAACCACTGTGCTTATCCTGTGTGGCCGCTTACTTCTGATCTGCTCGTGGCGTTGATCTGCTCGTGAAGCCCCTTCTAGATCCTGGCGATCACTGTATGAGGTACGAATTTGGTCTCGCATCTTCGGTTCATGCGGATACATCAGCCACTCGTTGGTCTTCATCTGGACCTTAACACATGCCCAAACGTATAGAAGCTGGCTTGGTTATCATAGTCAAGCGGAGCCTGGTGATGTCGGAATACAGGTATCCGCATAGAGGTTTCCATCTTTTACTGGATCCGTTAGTATGATCCAAAAGTGCATTCTAGCCTTTTTACACCATCATTTTGATCTTTCGCGTTTTCCCGAGCTATCAATAAGCTAAATACCAAGACGGAAATCTGGTGAAGCAAGGAACAAAATATTGGTACACAACATCTCCTTTCCTTAGCGTCCCCAGTGAAAATGCAATGAGAGCAAAGATATAAAAGAGTATCTTAGCTCTTTTGGATGCAAAGACCGAGCAGTTCTACCGTCACTACCGAATATCACAAGGGTTACAACGTAGCCCCATGATCAAACGCTATCACACACCTAGGCAAATCGCATTTGCTCTCTAAAGGCGACTAACTAATTGTTACCCCACGCTCTGGGGATTTGAAGTCATCAGGCTTTCGACATAATCTTTTGATTATGTCAGGATGCTCATGAACTATGTCTTTTCCCAGTGCTGAAGAGTGACAAGAACGCATGAGGGTTAATCCTATTTGCTCGTCTCGAAATATGTCGTACTTTCATGATTTGTGTCGGGAAATGCTCTATTGCGATTCCAGCAAAGATTCTACCTTACTACTCGAGCTGGAAAATTGAAAACGATCATCTTAAGCTTGTACAAGAAGTGGGATTAAGTCTTGAGATTCACCTTCCGCAGAAATGGAGAAGGGATTCAAAACACGATGGATGCTCCTGATGCTGGATATAGAGTCAGCAGAAGTATATGTATCTCTTCTCGAAATTCTGTAGAGGCGCTAGAGCGCTTGACTTGTAGAATATTTCTATATTCCAAATCGTTGACATTGATTTCTTTTGAAGTCCTAAGTATTACTTGCTCCTCGGCTAAAAAAGGAGGAACGTTGACAGCTCTTCACCGCCCGCGAGTAGTTCGGTCAGAATAATTTTTGGCATCGTAAAATTCCAGCCTTGTCCAAGATTAAGCAGCTCTACGCATGAGTCCTCTGCAATACACACCTAGATTCATACGACGGCATGTGTACTCGAAGACACAATACCTAAAGCCGATTACATCCCGCATCTTCTGCTCCACAACCAGAATGGCCTCAGTACCCGATATCACGGCGACGCCAGCGGCTGGCCAGCGAATTTCAAATAATGGCGCAGAATTCACCACGGTCAAAGAAGGCCTTGCGCATATCCTTGTACCAGCTACCGCATCTGCTACTCCATTTACGACACCGAAAGGCGAGAACCAACCTCAATCAGTCTTCTACAATCCGATTCAGCAGTTCAACCGTGATCTGAGTGTTCTTGCCATCAAGGCATTTGGCGAGAGCGTGCTCGAAGATAAAAAGCGGGAGAAGGAGAAGTCGAAAGAGAGGCAAGCAGCGAAGAAGGCCGAGAAGAAGCGGAAGCGTGCTGAGGATGGACTGGGCGAAGGTGCGAGAAAGGCCGGGAAGTTGGACAATTCAACTGTAGGAGAGGAGCCACGGCCCGGGGTTGCTAGCGAGGAGGTCGCAAGCACAGCACAGCCAGAGTTGACAGAAGTCTCAGCTCTTAATGAACAGCAAGAATCAACCGGTGGAAGTGAACAAGCCGAACTGCCTGTCAATGGCACACAGGCGCCCAGCACTCAAGCGCCGAAGCCCTCTGCTCCTCATTTCACCATCCTCGATGCTTTGTCTGCGACAGGCCTACGAGCACTACGATACGCCCAGGAGATACCCTTTACCACATCGGTCACTGCGAATGATCTGCTTGCGACCGCGACTAAGTCAATCGCATTGAATGTCAAGCACAACAAGCTCGAGGATAAGATCAAGCCTACTACCAGCAATGCTGTGGCACATATGTACAGTTTGGTCGGAAAGGAGAACTTAACAGATGAGAAGGGCGAATATTACAGAAAATATGATGTTATTGACCTCGACCCGTACGGAACGGCAGCACCATTCCTCGATGCCGCTGTGCAGTCAGTCCGAGATGGGGGACTTCTTTGTGTTACCTGCACTGATGCCGGGGTTTGGGCCTCGAACAGCTATCCAGAGAAAGCCTACTCACTCTACGGCGGCACTACGATCAAAGGGGCACATTCACACGAAGGAGGCCTCCGACTGATCCTCCATTCCATTGCACAAGCAGCAGCACGGTACGGACTCGCCATGGAACCACTACTATCTCTTTCTATCGATTTCTACGCACGAGTGTTTGTCCGCATCCACAAGTCAGCTGCAGACGTTAAGTTCCTTGCTGGCAAGACGATGATGGTCTACAATTGCGATCAAGGATGCGGAGCATGGACGACGCAGATGCTTGCACGCAACAAGTTGGCTGCGAACAAGAACGGAAAGGGACACTATTACAAACACACTTATGACCAAGGGCCAGCATGTAGTCCAAACTGCACACACTGCAATTCGAAGCTGCACATCGGCGGGCCCATGTACGGAGGACCAATCCACTCACCAGCATTCATAAAGCGGATCTTGGACGGTCTACCCACTGTAGACAAGGAAACCTACGCAACAACAGTACGTATCGAAGGCATGCTCAGTATGGCCATGGAGGAGACACTCCCCTCTCTCCCGTCCCCAGATGCCCCAGCACCCACACAAATCACCAACACGGGCACCAAACTACCCAACCCAGCAGGAATCGACAACTTCCCATTCTTCTTCATCCCCTCGGTGCTCTCCAAAGTCATTCACTGCGTGACACCACACGAAGACGCTCTGCGCGGCGCGCTGCGACACGCTGGTTACCGCGTGACGCGCTCGCACTGCAAAGGCGGCAGCATCAAGACGGATGCGCCGTGGGACTTTATCTGGGAGATGATGCGCGAATGGGCGAGGCAGAAGTGTCCGGTGAAGGAGGGGAAGATCCGAGAGGGCAGCGCCGGATGGCATATCATGAATGGGAAGTATGGCAGTGGTATCGAGGGGAAGGAAGGGGAAGAGGGCAAGAAGGCTCCCGAGATTGTGTTTGACGAGGCACTGGGCCGGGAGAAAGACACCAAGAAGTTGGTTCGTTTTCAAATCAACCCGAGGGAGAATTGGGGACCTATGACGAGGGCAAAGGGGGACTAAATCTGAATGCGTTCACATACTTCATACGCAAGAGATCTGGCAAAAAAGTTAAGCGAGTCAAATGTCGTCCAATACAGGAACTGCAAGTGCACTCAATCAAACCCCTTAACTATCCAATGTCTCTCCAAGCTCTCAAGGCGTGCATAGTATTGATTTTTTGAGATGCCAATAATTCGTCAATCCGCCACTTCATTTTGGTCTTGGTCTTGGTTTTAAACCCGTGACGATGCTGTAGTGGGCAAATTGATATCTATGCATTCCATTGACCTAAGTCTGGTTTTGTTGCTCAGAATAACAATGTACACTTCGATCCATCTACTCATTATAGACATGTACCTGACCATCGATCCAAGTTGCTTGTCTGCTTTTTTACAGACAAGTAAGTAATCTCCTTTCTTTCCCTCCCCTATCCATCAGCAACTCAAGGCCCAGGATAACACCTATAGAACGCCCGCTAACCCAATGACCCCCTTGAATAATCCAAGATAAACCCAACATTTAACAGAAACCACATTCCGACGTTCAAGCCGCTACTCCATTCCCGGGACAAATGAAATGAAAAGTACATGTCTCCGCGTATCACTTCGTCGTGGAGCTATGCCTTCTCGTCAGCATTCAGGTCGTATTCTGTTTCGGCATCCGAGAACGACGAGAATTCATTCTCAATTTCGGGTACGGGAGAGAGCTTCTCTTGCACGAGACTGACGGGAGACCATGAGCGAGACTTGCGAGTTCGAGGCGCAGGTTGTAGATGGAAGGGTGCATGGACAATGCAGATTTCTTCATCATCTCGGAGGCGGATGCGTCTTTCTGCGGATGAGCCATAACGGCTTTGGTATCTATTGAAGCTGGTCAGTCTCTAAATTAGAATTGAGGTTTGGGATTCGGGGACAACATACAGCTCGCTGAGCTTCTCAATCGCTTCCACAACGATAACCGAGCACAAGAAAAGGACTACGATGCCTACAACCAGCATATCGCTATATTCCCGCGCTTTGTTGCCGCTCCAACCTCGCATCTCATCGTACTTCTCGCGCTCCAAGTATTGCGTGCACTTTGCAATGCTCGCCTTCATCGCATCACGATAATCTTGCTTGCCATTCACCGGTGCGTTTGCCAGTGCTGCCTCTTGCTTCACTCGCTCTCCCTGCGCGACTGACTCCCAGTAGCGACGTTCATCTTCCTTTCGGAGCGCTGGCAGGGCCGACGTGGGTTTTGCTGGGAGGCCGTGAGTGGACGGTGTTGGATTCGAGGCGTCGGTAAGTGGCCGCTGGGCATACGATGCTGGTTGTGCTGTAAGGGAGAGAAGATACGAAGACTCGAGGGGCACTTGAGCAGAGAGGGCCGCATTGGGCGAAACTGATCCTGCCGGGCGTACCGGTTTGTTGCTGAACGGTTCTTCCGCGAACGGCGACGTGGGGTGCGCGGGTTGCGGCAGGAGGTTTTCGACTTGATGCGAAGGGAAGTGTGGTGAGCTTGATCCGGGGGCCGAGCCGGCAATGGGCGCGGATACTGGAGGTTTGTGGTGTGATGCGATCTCCGAAAGGACCTCTCGCAAGGTTGGATCGCAGGATGCGTAGTGCTGACAGTCGCGGTTGAGAGCAATCGGGGCTGCGCTGGTGCCCGTGGTGAGATGCAGGAAGAGCAGAAGCGAGAGAGGTGAGGTCGGCTTCATGTTGACTTTGGACCCGTGAAGAATGTACTATAGGTAATTCGATGCAATGGGGAATACCGGGTCGACGCGGGTATATAGATTGGAGCTTGCTTGATGGATGCTTAAATGGACCTGAAAGTTTGAAGGAAGAGAGAGCGGCACTGGTGGTTTAATAAAGTCGAAGCAGAAACCCTCGGACGGCAGGCCATGAAACTCTGGCCTGGTCGGGATGGTGTGCAGCAACCGAAGCGGCGGCGATCGATGTGGATGGATGGCAAAGCCGAGCAAGGAATGGGCTGCTATCCGCTAGTAACGGCTAGTGCTGGAGTTAAGATGATGCGATGGACGATAATGGAGCTTGGAATGAAGTTGAGACGCGAACGGAAGAATAAGAATTTGCAAGTCGAATCAGAGAAAAGAGCAAGCGCAGTTGAGATGTATGTACATATATGAAGGAGGTCGAGGCACAGAATTCCAATGGCGGATGGGAGAGGCACCAGTGACACTTTGCGGGCACTCGAGATCCAATCGAGGGGGAGAAGTATCAGACTTTAACCTTTGGCTGCCTCTGCCGGACAGGGAAGGGGGACGACAGGGTGCAAAGTCAAAGCTGAGAGACATCGTGGAGTGGAAAGCGCTCAATCAGTTAGTGACGGGTCCGTCCAGTCCACCTTCGCATAGCATGGCCTGGCATGGCATCGCATGAGAAACGCCACGGCAAAGGTGCCAGTGCCAGAGAAAAAGACGTGCTCTGGTGCGCGACTCTGGGGCCCATGACGGCGAGCCCTCCCTGCCGGACCGAAGTAGAATGCGCAGCTTGAGTTCAGCCTGGCCGTCTTGGCACCGACCTGGAATATCACCAGCTCCTGAACATGGGAACCGCCGGTCAGCAGGGGAGGCACCGCCTGGGAACGCTGCTGTTCTGTTCGGTTCTGCGCGGCGGTGTTCCATACGACCAGGTCGATCTGATATCATCCTCGAGCCTCAGCCCGGCCGTCGAGGAAGATGTCGAGCAGACACAAACGCAGAAGCACAAGCAAGTGGGACCGCAAGGTTGGAGGGATGTTTGGCATGAGCGCAGATACTGTAAATTGTTCGCTTGCCCTCGAATTGCCGTCGACATGGACCAGGATATGATTTGCATGTAGCTAGTTTCTGCTTGCCTGCTCGAGTTCTGCTGTTGCAATACAAGCCGGGGTAAAAGCACCCAGAACCCACCGCCGTCGGATCATGTCATAACTTCCTCCACGGCGTGCTGTCGGTGATGCCCAGGGATACTCCATCGCCTGCTTGCATGTCAAGCGCAAGCGGAGCGATGCAATCGGCACCGTCAGGGATGCCCATGTCCACATAGCCTTCTTCAAACCTCAACGACCCCTTCCCCTCCCCTTCTCCTGCTCCTTCTCCACACGAGCTTGTTCCAGAGGCCGACAGTAGAGGTACGGTACCTTTGGCAGTGGATCTGACTAAGACTAAGCGCTCTGCCTCGACCGCAGGTAAAGTTCTTCGTAGCGGTATGTTTCTGTCATCCGCAGCATATGGGAAACAATAACAAAAGCAATATTGTGACATCGAAAGGACTTCTCTTTGGGCGTCTTCGAATTCACCTTGAAGCATTCCCACTGGGCAGCCAATCCACTCCGCAAAGAGACACACCGCACTCGACGGACCCTACAGTAGAGGCGGTGGAGGGGCACGGCTCAGCTCAGCCAGCCCAGCACCACACAGGCCTGGTCGAAGGATTTCCCTCCTTCACAGTCCAATGGTGACCGCGACAAGCATGTTACTTTTTGGGATTCAATCTCCTTCGCGGTTCGTATGAGCTGACAAGCAATAGCACGGGAATCTAATTTATCGATCAAGAGACATCAACAGTGGCTCAAGCCTCCGTGATGGAAACCGACGATAGCGCAAATTTCCCGGATCAAGAGAAGCACGTGGGCGCTGTTAATCACCCACGGGATTGATTTCTCTGATGTCTCCGCTCACAACAGTCAAGCACCGTCAATATCACCACGACCTGGACTAACTCGACTGGCACGTGGATAAGGCTTATTGGCTTGGCAAACAAGATGGAAGTCCAGATCTGCCCCCGTCCGCGGCAATACTTTTGACATTCCCAAAGCGGGATAAGGGTGTCTTAGCTCGGAATTACTGCTGCGGATGAGGACATCTCTCCTCGTATCCCCGAATCTCTGCCAGCAATCTCCACGGAGAGCTGAGGTCGAGTTAACAACAGTAAGACGATAATTCCGTCAGGATACGAGAACTCAAAATATACACCTAGACTCCTGGCCCTTCCATTCTTCGATTGGCTCCTCACTCTCACCCGAGAAGCTCCTCTGACTAATGCAGGGTCGTTTTTAGCTAGGTAGGGTTTATGTGCCCGATCGGCTCGATCAGGTACGTGTGAAAGGCCAATGAGGAATTGGGTATTCAGACTCTTGTGTCTTGCCACCAGGCCAATCAAGATGCAGATTTTAACCAGCAACTTCAGATCAGAGTTCGCGGCAGAAGCGAACAAAGGATGCTTGATGGAATGCCCTGAAACCCAAATCCCGCTCCCTGCCAACTTGCTGCTGCAGTCCTATATGAGAGACGAGCAGCGATATACCGGAACGTCTTCAGACGAGAACCAATTCCACCAAAACCCCTTCACATACCAAGTCAAACGGAACAAGCTGCCCCTCGCAGTACTACCCTACCACATGAACGAGTCTTATCGTCACATACAGCAGACCGTTCGAAACACCAAAAGAAGCAGAACCCTGTCTCCGGCCTACACTCTGGCTGTTTGTGCAGTACATGATATGCAAAGCCGGTCACGCGAACACCCATGCGGCAAACAACCCGACAAGCCACTGCAAAACACTTTTTGCACTGATAGACCTCGCGAACACTTACCTGACTTGTTGGCTCGATGATTCTTTTTCTAATGATCCGCTAAAAGCAATTTTCGCCCGGGAGGGAATTTCCAAATAGGCAACAGAGAAAGCTCGTATGAGACATTTTCACTTGGGACATGGAAGATGTTCTTTTCGTGAAGATTCCTCCTCGTAACAAAGCCCTGCTACTCCACGGGCCCAGGGATGTATTTCGAAAGAGGCGAGTACGGCACGGCTCGGTAGTCATCTGGAGCTATACAGCGGAGGTCACCCTTTCAATTAGGTAAAGTAGTGCGATAATTGACGTCCTGGTCGACAAGAATGTTCGTCTAACGAATAAGCATGAACACGAGACAGGCCACGAGGGACGCAGAGAGAAAACGATATTTTGGGCATTACGCTAAGTCGCGACCGAGAGCCATGTGGACACCTGGGTAGGGCTGTGCATGTCCATGGAATTGTCAGAAAGACAGAATGAGAAGGTGGACATGATGGGATATGGTGTGTCGAATTTCAAACGTGATAAAGATTGATACTGTCTCAAGAATCTGCCCGAACGGCCTCACCATGGCATGACTGACTGACTTGGCTAGTACCCGTCTATAGCCAACCTGATTATGTTTTCCAAAAGTCAAGCCAATGTTTGGTATAAAGTCCCTTTGTTTCCATTGGCACCCGAAGCAAGTGCAACGGCGGCAGCTTGCTATCTTACTTGCCTTGGTGGCCAGCGGTTTTATCTCTAATGCCTTATCAAACAGACGCTTCGTCTCATCCGCTCATGTGAATTCTGAAGGGCCCACCCCACCGCTAAGAAACCCACCTTTTGGAGACACTGTGCTGGAGATCTTTCTTCAAGCCACGGGAATAACGCCGAACAGAGATCTCCACAAGGTTTACGGATGCTCGGAACGGTGCACAAGATGCAGGAGGTAAAAGGGCAATGAGGCGCAAAAGCATAGCTCCCGCAATCTCTACAACCCATCCTTGCAATGCTCTACAACGTACCTCAATCTGGAAAACCGAAACTTCTAAGACGCAGAATGCAAAGGCCAGTCAAAGACGCATTAGTCCACAGCCAAAAAATGCCAAGCGAAGATGATGTGTGCAATTGACGCAGCAAACTCGAACCTCCGACGCTGCCAAGCGCTTTCTCAGACTTTACCAATTCTTTGACGTGGTAGGAAGGGGAATTCGAGACGAGTGATGTGAAGATCATCACTGGGGATGCTGTCATTGAGGATGCGATAAGGATCTTTGCAGGTGTTTGAGGTGTTGCAGGGGGGCCAGTCCTTGATACAGCAGGTCTGAGAGGTTTGCGGTGTACCGATGCGTACCTTACATCTTGCATGCTGGAAACGGTGCAAATGTGGACTTTTGATAATGAGAAACGGAATATATCATTCTCCAAATCATAGATACACGTGAAAAACAAAAGTACGATGGACTATCTGGTTAAATACTTCGAATTGAGTTTCTTGACCGTGTTGGGCTAAGCCAATCATTCACGGTCACGGGACGGGTGACCATATTTTCTATCATGTGCTGTATCGGATAATCATAATTCCGACTCAAAGAGATTAGATAACGAGGCTGAGATTACAGTACAGAAGGCCCAGAAAGCCAAAGACTCGTATTCAGCGCGTCATCTACAGATCCCTCGTATGACTTCCATAAATCTACAATGGTGCCAATCAAGGCACCTCAGCCCACCGCTTCGACACACGCTCATCCATTTGGTACCCTGAAGCGAAGTAGTACCCTCCCCGTACCACAGCGGCCAGATGTACCTCATCGACACCTGCTTGCTCCTGAAGATGCCATCTATCAAGAGTCCCCGCCGCGCAAGCAGTCTGCTGCTGTAACCCGGCTGCAGAAGGATCTGCGTATGACGACGGAGACCTCGACAGCGCCGGACAGTAAAGCTGCGCGGAATCGTGGAAGGAGTAGACCAAAGAGCCAGAATAGGAGCACAAGTCGAAGGAGTAGAGCTACGTGGAAGAAGCTATTATGGGTGAAACAATCTTGTACGATACCGTTGCATTCCATTGCTCGGAAAATGTAGTATTGACCGTTCTGCAGATCCTGATAATTACACCGACCAGGATACATTTCTCGAGCATCTTCAGCGCAATCCCCGACTTCAACCATATGACTTCTGGCCGTTGGTAGCAGATTCGACCGTCATTGTCCAGCACGTTTGTTCGGTCATTATCTTTGTCGTATGCTTCGTTGGAATATTTCAGGAGCGTGTTGAGCCGGTTGCGGTGGTCAGTTGGGGGAGTATCGCAACCGTTGCCGGATGGGTGGTATGGGATCGTTGGGTTGGGCAGGAGACGGCTACACCAAGTCGAATTCCTATACCACCCAAACTCACCTCGGAAAATAGCAAAGACAAGCTAGACGCAAGTGCTGCAAGCTCCATGTCAAACCTCACAGCTGTACTAAAGGAGAATGGGAATATGGGGAATACTCTTGCGGTCACTTCAGGGAGACAGTCTCATTCGGCATCAGTAACCTCAATCCAGTCGACCACTTCTCAAGTAAACACTGGAACAAATTCGCCAATTTCCCAACCATTATTTAAGGCGGACCCTCATGCCCTATCACCACGCAGTGCTTTACGGCTCAGTACGGCAAAATCAGCTCTTCTCATCTACTTCACCTTGTTAGGGCTTTCTCCCATCCTCAAATCGCTTACCCGGTCAACCTCATCTGACAGTATCTGGGCGATGTCATTCCTACTATTCACCATTAATATCTTCTTCTTCGACTATGGATCTCTGGCTCCGCCCACATTCTCCTCCTCATCCGCCACGAAAAACAAGAATATCCCCGCCAGTCTAAGCACAAATGCTGCTCTGATGGCATCAACAGTGCTTGCCTCTCGTCTCCCAAGTACCGGTCAAGTCTTTAGCCTAACCTTGTTCTCCATCGAAGTCTTCGGACTCTTTCCCGTTTTCCGTCGATACGCCAAGCAGCGGTCATGGCGAGGGCATGTACTGCTGACTGCGATCCTCGTCATCGGAGCCGGTGGCGGCGTAGGACTGACACTGGGCGAAGGAATGTGGCCGTGGAAGAGCGGCTTACTAGGTGTGCTTATTGGGGCTCTCGTCTCTGGCCTTGCCATGGGCGGGTGCAGTTGGTGGTTGATTGGTTTGCAGAAGTATAAGAATGAGATCCATGGCCCATGGGACCCTGCCCGGCCTATTATCAGGCGGCAATGGGACGATTATTGATAGCATCTAATCTAGTCTTGATCTGTACTTATTCAATTCTTATAGAATTTGAAACCTCATTTCTGCAGTTTTGTGCCGGTCGATGTTCCTTCTGAAGTGCGAGAGACCAGTATCTCACTATCTAAGACAAGCATACATGATACCTAGTCCCAGACCAGACCAGACTTGACTGTCCAAACTATTTGAACATTGTTACATGACCCGCGCAGAAGATGCATCCATAACCTTCCATCGTGCAAGGTGATCTCGCAGCTATACTTCACCATTGTTACCCGAGTCTCAGTGTGAAAACTAATCAAGCCGCCATCTACACTAGTACTACCACAACGCCATCCCTGATCCTAACAGTACAACACACACGCCGTAATCAGAACCATGCCGCCTAAGCTACTACTACTCCCATGTATTCAGCAATTCCCAACAATACCGTACCACAGCTGCACGACGAGGTCGACACCGCAGGTATTGTGAGAAAGTGAAGTACCCTGAGCGACCACGATCCTTCTAGGCTGCTTCCAGACGTCTGATCTTAGAGACTTAGTTGATCCATAGCGAAACAAACTTCACCATCTGCTTCTTCAACAAAGGGTCTTTGGTTTGCTCGCTGGTTCTCTTTTTTTCCCCCACTTCTTTTCATTTTGTCTATATTTGTGCTTTTGGGCAATTGTAGCCGGGGGTAACTGAAATATTACTTGCTTCATTCTTATTGGCAAGGTGTCTCGTTTCTTTCTCAGTAAGAAAGCCATTAGAAGTCACTATTGAGATGTTTCCCATGTGCGGAGATCATATATACCTGCCACTTTACAACTGGATGGTTCCGCCTTCCAGAGACCGCACATAACACTGGACGACAGAGTCAAGCGAAGCGAGGAACAAGCACAAGAAGAGCAAGTTGACTGCATAGCAGTAACATACGCTTTTGGATATCTCGAGTTCCCGTGAAATTCAACTCCCAGCCCTTCCTCGCAGATTCGCGGGAAAGAAACATCCTCTCCCCTCGTCCCATCTCGCTCCTGGCCCATCCTCCTCACAACATCGCAGCAAACCCAGCCATCGCAGCTGCGACGCCACCCAGGCCCACAACAACGGCATTGGTATTCGCCAGGGCGGTCGACGACAAAGTCGAAGAAGCTGCCGCCGAAGCCGACGAAGCAGCACTGGACGCGGCGCTTTGTTTCGAGCTCGTCGAACTACCGCCGGCCTTGCTGGTCGTTGCCGGGGAGGAAGTCGCGCCGCTGGCTGCGGAATTCGTGGACGCTGCTGAGCCGGAGCCCGTGCTGGCGGGAGAGGCAGAGCCCGTTGAGCTTGCCCCGCTGGTTGCTCCTGTTGTGGAAGCCTGAGCGGATGCGACGGCTGCGGAGTAGGAAGAGCAGAGGCCGAGGCCGACGGATTGGGCGATGGCAAGGTCACTGGATTGGCAGGCGCTGACAAGACATGGTGCTGCGGCTATGGCGATAGTTGCTCTGTAGGGAGAAGGGTTGAGTTAGTTGCTTGAACTTGTACTGTGCCTCCACTCGCTTCCTCCGGCCTCCTCTCGCCCTCGCTCTCGCCCTCTCTCTACTTTATTTCGAACGGTGAGTTAAGCTACTTACTGAGCAGGTCCACATTGGCAGCCGACGTCAGTGGGAGCGCAGCCAGCGACGCTGATGGCGGAAGTAAGGCAGGGAATCTAGTGCAGAGAGTCAGGACGAGATTCATTTGCTTGAGTTCTGCATGCCGTGCCATGCCATGCACGGCAGTGCAATGCAGGCGCGGGAAGCCACCTGATGGGCTGGGCAAGAAGAAAACATACAGCACAGCTTGGCTCAGCTCCGAAGTTCTCTTGCGCAGAGGCAATCGAGGATGCCAGAGCGACGAGGGCGAGGAGTGAAGTCTTCATGATCGATCGATGGATTGGTTGTTGGCTGGCAGTTATTGGGGTTGTTTGAGGTGCCGGTGGAACACGGTCTGAGTCGGAATGTGCAGCGGGAAAAAGAAAGGACCAAGGGGAAGGCCTGGCAAAAGCGGGGGAGCTCAAGATTTAATATGGGAGCTGCAAAAAGCCTCTTTCCTTACAGCAGGTGCAGAGACCTTACATTAACTCGAACCGTGACGCACGCAAACAGGCCGAACGAGCGCCCCTCGGCGATTGCGTCCAAAAGCCTCACGGAAAGTCTAACAGAATTCCAGCTGCCCCACCCTTCTCCTCTCCTCCACCAGCCGGGATGCAAGCTCGGAGGAGCTCAGTTTGTGGGAAAAGCAAACCTACACCAATAGCTTCTCTCAGGGGATCTCCGCGTCCCATCTGGAGAGGCCGAGTAGACTTTGAGTGGACGCCTTGTCGCTTAGAAGGGGCGTTATTTGGACTACTGCCCTCGTCCCGTGTGTTACAATAGACTAGGTCCCTCTTGGGCATATATGAGCAGAACCAATATTATGGGGAAGAGGTCGACCTCGGCTCGGAAGGGTGTGTGTTGTTCAGGGAACCATCAACGGTCATCGTTCCGAGCACCTGAGAAACGAGCACAATCGATGCATATACGCAGTAATTCTACCCTTTCGATTCCCTGCATACCCTTGTCCTGTTTCTCCTACTTTGGTCTTTTGTTTTTGGGCCAATCACAACAAACAGATGGAGTAGGTTTTTTAGGCATGCTTAACCGTCAGCTAGCTTTACATCCTAATGGATTTCCTTTACTATGCTTGATCACGGGGATATAATCTTTATGGTTAAGAGCTCTTGAGGGGTTGTTACTTGTAAAACATCATGTTTGATTTTCAATTAGATCCCCAGCTATGGGTATATCTCGCAAGGCACGTATGCTGACGTATTCTAGATCTGAGTTCTTTGGCTAACCGACGGCCCCTAAAACAGTACTCTCGTGTTCCTATATGCCTGAATATTTTAGAAGGTTCTACCTCAAGCTACGTTACGACATAGCGAATTTAAGCAGAGTACAAGGAAATATTGTTTGATATACTAGTATGTAAGGTCATAAAAAAAAGTTATACATATTTCCTGCTATCTGTGCTTGACCACCGTAGATGACATAAAGAAAAGCTCGTTTCTAAAATATCACATTACCCGTAATACCCGGCTAGCAACTTAATGTCTTAATATTGATTACACTTCGCAACTTATGAGTTCATAGTTTCAAATGAATGTATTTAGGCCTTTCATGACTGAGTGACTACTATGAATTGTGAATTGAGTTTCAAAGAATGTAACAATGCAAGCCCTCACGCGCAACCATGTTGAATGGTACTTTAAACTGAAGTAACCTCCATACTCAACATACAACTTTGACAGACCACTTCTTCGCCAAAGAATTGCAACCAGCTGTGTCGAAAATCTTGGCCTTTCCGGTGCAGGTATCAGAATTGTGAATTGAGTTTCAAAGAATGTAACAATGCAAGCCCTCACGCGCAACCATGTTGAATGGTACTTTAAACTGAAGTAACCTCCATACTCAACATACAACTTTGACAGACCACTTCTTCGCCAAAGAATTGCAACCAGCTGTGTCGAAAATCTTGGCCTTTCCGGTGCAGGTACCAGAATCATAGGCCAACACTAACACGCGAATTTTGTCAGCAGGAGTCTTGAGAGATAATCCAACAAGCATCACGAGAGACACAATGAGACTGTTCTTGCTGCGGCATGAACCTAAACTTTCAAGAATTTTAATCCCATGAGAGGTAGTGCTGATAGGGATACAGACATTGCGACTGTAGCCTCTAGGCGGACCTCCGCCGGAGTGGCAATTGGTCGTGGGAAACCATCTCACTTCCATATCCAACGTCCGAGGTTCAAGATTATCTTGTCCAAGAACGGAGGGAACGAGGAGAGCACAGATTGCAAGGGCGCTGCCGGCGAGATTGTTGAAAAGCATTCTGAGAAGGACGGTGAGTGCTATATGGATGGAACTCTGGTGAGCTTTTGGTTGGGTATTGTTATTCAAAGATGGCGAATGATGAACTGGTGATAGATGAGGAGAGCTTGGAGGTGTAGTCAGGGAGCGAACAACATCCATTTATACATGAATTGATACAAGGGAGAGAGTCTCTGAGTTTCGACAACAGTGAAAGTTTTATCATGTCAAAACGCATCAGAACTCGGCTTTCCTTGCATTGTGTAGGCTTTTTTTCTACAATATGTCTAACTGAATTCCAGAACCTCACCGGATTGGAAGTCAACACAATAAACAATTCTCAACATTTGTAGCCAATACCGTTCAAAAGAAAAAAAGTGTATTTCTTTGGGATGGAAGGTTTGGTATATAGTTGCTGGTTTAATTGCTATTACGCTTTTACCTCCAGTTACTGGTTCACAGTCGTTAACTTAACCCTCTCTTATTTGCGCTGCATACTCAGCTCAAACTACTGAAGGACTAACTCGCAATGCTAAGTAAAGGATTGCCGATACTTAAGGGGAACGACAAGGATAAGATAAGCAAGGTTGTACATGTAGACAGCCCTGTATTCCGCTGTACCTTGGCGTAAGACAGCTCAACTCGGAGAATCACTTCATGATTTTGCCGTCGTTGGTAGTTCTTTAGGTCATGAATCTGCTACAGGCTAGCAGATTTCTAGAATAACAAGGGAGATACTAACAGGTCTAGAAACCAAATCGTTTCGAAAAGTAAAATAATACCATAATTCATGTACAAGTCCTCTACAGTATATCCAGGAGCACGCCGCAGGAGTGATAATAGTGGTACGTGCCGTTGCCGTTGTTTTGGCTATTCGTGCGCTATGTCCTATATGGTCAATGATGTGTATCGATAACTTGGAAATCCGGGCCGAGTTAGGGTTTGGTTATAGTAGGAAAGGAATGGTGGCAAGCTTCCTTTCACAAATACGCCTAAAGGTCCAGCCAATCCAGGACTTGCCTCGGTGAATCACCGGTGAAAGGTTTCCAAGCGACGCCCTGCCTAGGTGGTAAAGCACTGGTGAAAGGTCACGGCCAATCCAGAATCACCGGTGAAAGGTTTCTAAGGCGACACATTGCCTAGGTAGTAAAGCACTGGTGAGAGGTCACGGCCAATCCAGAACTCGTTTATGTAAAGCACCGGTGAAAGGTCTCCAAGGTTGCGCCAACAATTTAACGTGCATGAGACCAAAACTTGATAACATAATCAAGGGCTCAATTCAGCCTAGAGGGAGAGCCCTACTAAAGTGTAGCTCCGAAATGTGATTAAATAAATCAATGATAGAAATCTTATTAATACGAAAGGCAACTAAGGCGATGCGTCGCTGTTACGAATACTTTTTCAATACAATTTGTGACGACACAGGTGACTACATGGCAGAAAAGAGGTATGTGGGAGTACGTAATCTATTATAAGTCGAACCTATAGGTCTACCACGAAGGATACAAAAAACATAACGAGAAACAAGAGTAGAAACCTCAGACGTAATATCATTTTATACCTCAGACCGATACCCCTCCGTCTCTAGTCTAAATCGACTTTGGTTTATACTATCCCTTGAATTACCTATATCATATAACGTAGAGGATAAGCGAGTGCACCAAACAAGCGGGTGCACCACCCCAAATTACACCAAAACTCCTATTCTGTATCTCAACCATTATTCTATAATATACTCTATAACTTTATACATAGGCTTTTTATCGTATTTTACACCATCATTTTTAGTCTAAGCTCTCTATAATTTGTAGATATTTAAGACTGTAAAAGACGATGACTTTTAGCCCCTAAACTCTAATATCTAGATAACTATACTATCTATAAGCTTAGGGCTTAGTATTTTACTTAGATATCTTTTAACATAATCATATATAAAATTTTATAGTATTTTATAAAAGATTAGTTGAGATACAGAATAGGAGTTTTGGTGCAATTTGGGGTGATACACCCGCTTGTTTGGTGCACTCGCTTATCCTCTACGTTATTTACTTTTCATTTCTATTCTTTTCTTAACTTGTTAACAGAGGGGCTTTAGAGGGAGTATATTTATATATAGAGTGGCCGGATTCTAGAATCTTCTAGCTTTTTCGAGAATTGACCTGGAGAGTTGACATACGGTGCCCTTACAGAAAGTGCATCAGGTTGTATTTTAGTTGATTCAAGAATGGATTTTGTATATATTCTTGCTGTTAGCCATTTATTTGATGAGGTTTAAAATATTATGGGCTTATTATAACCATGCTGTAACTCGCAAGTCTGAGCTACTAAATTACATTAGTAGTATTTCTCAAATAAATGTCGTACGGACCTGCCTCTAATGGGTCTAGAAGTCGGATGTATGTAGAGGTCTGAAGTAGGTCATGTTCGGACTGACTCAGGACCTCATGCCATTTGGTGTATTTCAGCCATGGGTCCAGCTCAACTACAGCTGGCTGGGCAAGCAGGTTCAACCTACACTCTTGAGCCTGGGCCTTCCACTATAGAATGTCTCATTCAATTTTTTCGTACGAAGCTAGTAGAGAATTGTCAGCAGCTGGTTTCTCGTGTCGGGCTTGGGAAATCAACCTGGTGGTCTCTGGGCTGGAATTACGGTCGCATTCGGTTCTGGGCTGGCTTCCCCAACATCTCGGATTTGGTGGGTGGGCTGGGTGGGTGGTTCTAAAGCTTCATTGACAACCCAGTATCGTTCTTTCTTACCTTTGAACCATGACTGCATCCGTACGGTAGTAAAGATGTCGTCATCCTTCATCCTTTGCTTGTCATGGACCTTATTAGCATGCTTCCTGATATTGCTGTGATCTTGGGTTTTGTATTGGCACAGGTACTGGCAGCACTGGAATCCATCCACCACCTGGATCCTGGGCTGTGGGAAAGACCCATCGGGTGGTAAGAATTCGAGCCCCATCTCTGGTTAAGTACATAGAGATTCCAGCTCTCCAGATTTATTCCCCCTAGATATCGCTTCCACACAACCCGCCCCCATCCATCATCTATCTTCCGGCTAAATATTTCACCTCGTCGCCCATCCGACGAACACAAAGCATTTCACAAAAACGTCCCCACTCACCCCTTGTGCCATCAGCAACAGCACGCTGCAGGTCTGTGCCATAGCGGTTTCTATACTCCCGCTTGACCGCTTCGAAGTGCAGTCGGTCCCAATGATAGCGGACAAGACGCGAGATGAGCAGTTCGGTGCGGATGCTGTCTGATTTGGAGAGAGTAAGAGCGTGGTTGAGAAGTAGTGCGTCGCGGACAGGTTTGTTGATTACGCCATTGAGTATGTGAGCTAAGAGCTCGCCCTAGGGAATATTAATATAATATGACGAGGGTCGTTGCAAGGGACTTGCCACTAAGTTTCCGGACTTCTTCAGCATTTCGCGAGCAAAGTTCGAGCGGTAGGTGCTTTCGTAGAGACGGAGTACTTCTCGGAGATGAGCATCACTTCGTACGACTATGATATTTATCATAGCGCTTTCGCCGCCTTTCTCGCTCCTGACAGCTTTGTGTAGGTCCTTGACATCTTCCTGAATAAGCTGCTTATCCAGGCCATAGCTTGGATGGTCTTCCATCTTCTTTTCTTCCAGCACCAGGAGCACTGCCTTCTTGAACTTGTCCTCCTTCAGTTCTGTCTTCATGCACTTCGTCAAACTATCACTATACTTCTTGTCGGAGAAGCCATCCTTGATCTCGTGGATCTCATAATTAGTTCGTCCCATCAATGATTCGATGAGTAACTCTCTTCTTGATTTTTCCCCTTGATACCAGAAATTTGCCCAGTATGCTTCACTTTCCCACTTTCCCAACGCACAAACGTAGCAGGCTTTCATGAGCAGAGGGTCCTCTTCTTTGAGACGCATTTTAATATGCTTTGCAATATTAACCCCCTTTTTCTCTGATCCAGTCTTGACAATCTTCTTGTACTCGACTCTCAAATCCATGACTTGTTCATGCGTTAAAGACGGAAGAATCTCAACTAGGGGCCCTGTATCGGGTGCTCGCTTCTCGCCTTTTAGTGCTTTTGCAAGAACGACGGCTTCCTCCTGCGGATCATGGAAACGAGCGCTTCTTTTCTTCTTACCGTATCCTCCGCGCTCGTCGTCCGATGAAAGAGGTGAAATTGACTCAACTATGTCAAGTCCTGAGTGAGGAGTCGAAGCAATCATGAGAGGCGAAGGCATTGGGGAAATCGACTGATATGTCCCGTGGTAGGCCTCAAGCAATGGTGAGCCAGGAGCAGTTGCAATACTGATACCAGCACCACCATGATGGCCCGTAGAAACAGATAGGGAATGCATTCTAGGGGCCAAACCACCTGGAGACGGATCACGATGGTGCCGGGAACCAGGCTCAACCGTCAAGATTTGTGCCGGTGGTGGTCCAGCATAGCTGTTGTGTCTTGATCGTTCTTTCTCACTGCTACTGTAGTAAGATTTCTCTCTGCCGTCACGGCTTGAGTAAGTGACCTTCTCGCTAGGTTGAGCATATTGCCATTGCTTGGGGTCAGCGTAGGTCATATTTCCACCCGCAGCCTTGATCTCTGGCGGAACGGCGCCATAGGCTAAAGGATCCGGCTGAGAGTAAGTTGGAGGAGAATATCCACGGTGTGGAGGAGAATGTCGATCACGGCCAAGGTTCATACCTCCGGACAAATGGAATGAGGCTGATTTCTCTCGAGCAAGCCTTTCTGCTTCGAATCGTTTTTCATACTCCGCACGAAATTCCTTCTCTCGCTCAATCTCGCGCTCACGCTCACGTTCTTGCTCTCTCTCCAATTCCCGTTCTCGTTCTCGCTCCCGTTTTCTTTCGCGATCTCTTTCACGCTCCTTCTCAATCTCCCGCTCGTGTTCACGTTCTCGTTCACGTTCACGCTCCCTGGTTTTGGACTCAACCTCGTACTTGTAGGCATCCGAGTCGCCATAACCCCTGGCCGGGCTAGCTCCCCTTCGTCGGTCATCTCTTGCATATTTATCGCCGGCCAAATACTCCTTTTCCCTTCTCCTGGGCTTCACATCATCCTCGTCGTCTACGTAGCCGCCCGGCATAGGGCTTGTACCGCGATACTTGGAAGAGGAGCTTGTAACATAACGCGGATCGCGCGGGTCTCTGGAGCTGCGGTGGTCGCGTGGATCATCATCGTAGTCATCGTAATCGCGCTCGTCGTAGCGGCTGGCTGGAGGGCTGGGAGCTCGTTCGATCACTCGGCTCCTCGAGTGCTCTCTCTCGTCGACACGCGAGCGGGAGCGCTCTCGCTCTCGTCCTGGAGACTTGGACCGGCCACGGCGGTGGGAGTCGCGTGGGTCGAGAGACATGGTAATCGAGCTTACTGCGGGGTATGTGAGGGGAGTTGCAGATAGGGAAGTAGACAGATGATATTTGCGGTATCGTGCGAGAGAGAGCAGAACAGCCGCGCAGAGCTAGCACCTCAGGGCGTAGGGGAGGGAAAGAAGGGAAAGCGCGGAAGGATAGCTGAGTGCAAAGGCATGATTTTGCGGCTGAGGATGATGCTAACCCCTCCTTGCGCTATTCTGCCCTACCAAATGTGTTTGAGAGCGGGGCAACCAAGCATTTTAGTCGTCCGGGGCGCCTACTCTCCTGCACACTGCAAGGGGCGCTGATGGACCAAACATTGGGCGGCATGTGTTTATTTAAGAGATGTACACATTCTGGGTTTCCTTTTGCAGTGAATGGAGGAATTTCTGTTCGTTGATTCTTTGAGGTTGCGATTTACCTTGACGAAATTCTTTTCTTGGCTGCTCGAGACAGGGACCACTGCCCTCACGCTTTTGCAGTATCGAAGCAAGGTTGAGGGTGGGGTAGGAAACGAGCCATAGCGGTTCACAATACTTAGGGGTCAGGGGAACTAGCTTTCTCCAACAAGCCCCTCCCTCCCTCAAATGGACTGTTTCGAATATCTTGACATTGAATGACACGTCACTTGACTATCTCGAGCCTAGTGTCCCCGGGTCGCCCAGCATGCAAAACCAAATAGGGTGAAATTCAATTTTTTTTCGCTACTCCATCAGCGCCATGCAACCCCCTCCAACACAGTGCCCCTATCACTTTTCCGTAGCCTCAACGCAATACAACGCCAGAAAAAAAAACGCTCAAATCCACAAAACCATAAATATTCTTTTGTGTCGTTTCACGCAACTGTGACGAATTGGCCGATACTTGGCACTCCATCAATTACTACGTAAAGAACATATGGTCCCGGAGGGCAGACATTGTGGTTAGGCGCGTTCTTCACCGTCACAGTCTGTGTTGTTGAGCCAGCGACAAATCCAGTGTTGTCAAGGTTCATCATTCGGTGACCCATATGCAATGAGTGAGTGACATAGCCACCATGATACAGGACGACTTTGACAGCTTTGTTGCCTGCTGGTGCACCAAAGGAAACCGTAAAGGTGCTTCCATCAGCAGCCAAACTCAGCGAAGATATCTTAACGTTCGTAGGCCGCCTGTTCGCATTGTCACCCTGGAGGTAAGGCGGAACATAATTCTCGACTCTGAATTCAGTAACATATGGGTTGCTGGCATCTGGGGTCAACACTGGCTGCTGGACTGGGTTTGAGCCTGCAACCATGACAGTTCCATCGAGGAGGAGCAGGGCAACGGAATGGTAAAGTCGGGGGACTGTTGAACTAGCCATTGTGCTCCAGCGTTGGCCGAGTGGCAATGCGGGATCGTATAAAAGAGCTTCCAAGGTAGGACTAGCCATCAATCCGAAGCCTTGAGCACCACAATTGCCTCCGTTGAGCCAGAGTACAGTGCCATCTGGAAGCATAGTCCCTTCAACCATACCGCGCCCTTCTGGCATAGAATCCATCTCCCAGGTTCCTGCTCCAAGGGGCTGTATTCTTCCACAGCTGGGGTCGGTGGGACTGGAAATGTCTTGGTATGCACCACCACCGCAGATGATGATGTCAGGAAGCCAATTGTTGGCGCTGGATAACGGAAGCATGACACTGCCACCAGTATTTGGGTAGGTGCGGTAGTCTCCTGGAAGATCTGGAAATGATCTGACAATAGTATTAGATCCAACATTGAAGCTTTGGGACGACTTGGATGCAAAGACAAAGAGGTTTCCGTCGTTCATGAGGTGGACAAAAGGATACATGTAGTATGGTTGATTTTTGGTCAGGATATCCATCGCAATGTTCTTGCCTTGACTTACGCCACCGGAGCTCAGGATTTCGTAGGTTGGGTTATTATTTGCGGATACAGTAGGATCCAATCCGTTCAAGCTTCCAGAAGCGACGAAAATGGTACCATCGGGCATTGTCTGTGCTGTTGCATACCAACGAGCGGATGCAAGCTTGTTGCCAGGCTCGCTCCAACCTTGACCGTTGTTACTAGCAGAATTGCGGTTGAGGTATCGAATTGCGGTAAATCCATCACCAACGGTGGGATCGATATCAGTCAAGGGTGCATTTCCACCAAGAGACACGACACGCCCATCCGGAAGAAAAGCACCTCCAGAGCAGAAAGCGTTCGTGCTATATGACAATCCAACGGCTTGATTTGTTGCTGGATCGTATTCAGAGCTGTATGCATAGTAGCCGGAAGGGAGTTTGATTTGTGTGTAGTTTTCAACCTTGTCGAGGAAGAAAACCTTTCCGTTAGGCATGAGTGCGGCGTGCATTGCAGGAACTCCAGCTTGGCCAACAACTTTGAAGGTTCCACCGCTTGCTGCTGCAGGTGCTGGACTTGGACCTGGGGCAGTTTCTGATGGCTGAGTCGTGCAGTCGCCGGATTGGCAGCCAGCACCACAATGAGCAGAAGTATCACCACTGGTAATGTTAGAAGTTGGTCTGCTTGAGAAGCACAGTTCAACCTACCAATATCCATACATCGAGCAACAGTTCCCTTGTGGCCAGTCACCACAGATAGTGTTATTGTTGCTTGTACCACAGCTACCATCAGTAGTGACTGCAGCTGTGGAGGTTGCTATAGATGAAGCCGTGGAGGTTACTGGTGCGATGATAGGTTCGCCGGTTGTCGCGCTTGATAACGTCGTACCCTTGCTTTGACTGACACTTGAACTAGATCCAGCACACCCATTTTGACAGCCGTTAGAAACAAGACAGTGGTCGGCGGTAGAACCGCAGAAACTATAAGTGCCAGAGTTAGCCGTGAATTCGGGGAGACAGGTCTCTTTACATGCCCGTATTGAGAGCAGCATCCGCCATAGGGGCCAGCCGAGTCGCAGGTTGACCCATTAAAGGCACTGCCACATCGGCCATCCGTACGAGGAGCTGCAGAAGATGAAGGAGAGGAAGACGAAATTAAGGCCGTAGTTGATATCGAAGATGAGGAAATGATGGCAGCTTTTGTGCTCGTTGATGATTGCGAAATAGTAGAAGATTTGATAGTTGAAGACGTGCTACTGGCACGTGCCGAGGTACGAGGAGAAGAAGTCTTTGTCGAAGTTATTATCAAGCAAGTACAGGATGAAGATGACGAAACAATGGCAGCTTTTCTGCTTGTCGACATGTGAGAAGTAGTAGAAGATTTGACAGTTGAAGACGTGCTACTGGCACGTGCCGAGGTACGAAGAGAAGAAGTCTTTGTCGAAGTTATTATCAAGCAAGTACAGGATGAAGAGGACGAAACAATAGCAGCTTTTGTGCTTGTCGATAACTGCGAAGTAGTGGAAGATTTGATAGTTGAAGACGTGCTACTGGCACGTGCCGAGGTAAGAGAAGAAGATTTCTTTGTCGAAGTCGTGGCCAACGAAGAAGAGAATGACGACGAGGCTTTGGAGCTGCTCGTGATGAAGGCCGAAGAGCTGCTTAGAGCAAGGCAGCTAGATGTTCTGGACGCGGAGCAGTAACTCAGACATCCATTCTGACAACCATTGGACTGCAGACAATGTGATGGAGTCGAACCACAGTAGCTTAAGAACCATAAAGATAAGTATGTATGGAAAGAAAGAAATGGCAAACGAGGAGAACAGTCGCTTACCCATATTGAGAGCAGCAGCCACCATTTGGTCCACTTGGATCACAGGTAGCACCACCGAAGTCCTAAGCACACGTCAGTATTGCTAGTACAACATTGTTACCTAGAACCTACGGAACCACAGCGGCCATCAGATCGAGGTGTAGCAGAGGATGAGGGTGCTGCTGCTGCGGGAGCGCTAGAGGACGATGTGGTAGTGCAGCCAGATACGCATCCAGTTCCACAATGACTATGAAACTGTCAGCAACAGAGTAGCTTGTTCGTGCCTTCACAAGTAACCACTTACGCAGGTGTGTTTCCACAATAACCATATTGCTGCGAGTAGAGTGTCAATGAAAGGGCCATATATGCGCCGCCTCAGCCAAACATACCGAACAGCAACCGCCGGTGTAAACAGTGCTTTTTGGATCGCAAACAGTGTTACCATGCTGGGGACCGCATGTTCCATCAGTTGAATACACAACTGCGCTATCTCGATATTTCACTGATACATCTCGAAAGGATATCGGAGAGCTTAATTCAGGCGCTGAGATACATCTGGTCGCAGGTCAGAGGGGACTTTGCCAGAAGTTGCGCTTGCATACTTTCCATTTTCACAGAGCTGACCTCGAAGACATCCATGGTACATCTTCTCGCTGTCGGGGCTGCATGTCAATTCAACATGGTTGAAAATGATGTTGGCGGAGGCCAAGGCTGCGAAGCCTAGGGTGAAGATAGAAGCCCTCATGACTTATGAGATATGCGTATTCTGAGTCAGAGTTAATTGATGATCTTGAGGTTTAAAGAACACAATAAAGACGAGGGCATGCGCAGAGAAAGGCAGTGGGCGGGTCTGCGTTGTAAGCTTTTCTTATTGACCGGTGGGGGACAATTTGGGAGCCTTGTTCCATTGTGTGTGCAACACAAGGGGGATTTCTCCGTTGGTCCCTATGACGACCTCATAGTGATACGTGAAACCAGCTTTTTAACAACTCATCAACGGAGAGGTCTTACATTATAGAGTTGGAATAGTGCAGCACAGTGACTGGTCGTATTCTTGGCAGGAGGAGCTGCAGGAGGCGCTGGGTTCTAAGATCTGGAGCGGTAGAGACTGGCGGTAATGATTGTACAGCAGAGACTCATTGAAGGCCTCGGCTCAAATAACAATATTAAGGATAGGGATAGGTGAAAAGGGACAAGAGAAACGGAGACGGAGAGGCAGAGGAGAAATGGAGGAGGTGAAAAGGCATTAATAAATCTCCTGAACCGTCTACCGCCGACCAACAACTCGCAGATAGGGCAGGAACGAGTCCTCGATCCACTGGCCAAAGGAAGCCGAAGGCTGTGACGGTGGAAAGTGCATGGCCTCCACCGGACTTTGGTGCTGTCATTTGACTGCGCCTGCACTGGATCGTTTGACAGGTTGACACCAACAAGTGGCCAAGCCCCCTTCTCAGGAGAAAGCAACGCCTCGCCGGTAGGAACTTGCTTGTGCCTGGGATGCGGCATTGGCGATCCGCAAATCAGGGCCATCCAATAAAGCAATCTGCGCCCCACCGTCTGAACCCTAAGCTTATTTCTTCCCGCGAAGATCATGGTGGATCTGGGACCATAGGGGTCCATGCGCGACCCTCGTATTGCGACCTTTAGGTAGGGGCCGTCGTGCATGCCCCGAGCCCAATATAGACAAGTCGAAACACGCCATCCCACTTGATGGCCTCCAATCGAGCCAACGAAGAAATCACAATCTGTGGTAATGCCAATAGTGCTCTTCTAGAAGAGCCTTCATTTAAGCTGTGATACTCAAGGCCCAAGTAATGGCTTACCATTACAAGCCCTCGTCTAGACCTCCCACCTTCCATTCAGAGCACCAGGAGTGTCGAAAGCACGCTCTTCTCGAGAGCATGCTCTTCTTGGGAGCAATGCGGTAGTGCGATACAGATCCTGTAATTGATGGGGATTCTTTCCATATTCATACATGTCATCTCATCTTTCTCACGTTGAAACCTCCGCACTGGTGTTTTTTGGTATTGTGCCACACCGTCAGTCGGTGATTACCAGGCAAACATGTTTCTGCGGGTCCACCTTGTTGGACTGTTGGCTACCTTGGGCAGAGTCTGTAGCACAAGCTTTTCCACACAGTTGTCTGGGCGCAGTAGCGATTGCCATCGCGTCTGGAGGCTAACGGTAAAGTCGCTGCCTGTTCGTTGCTTGTTCGTAAAGCTTGAGATGGACCCAAGCACAGGTGTATATTTAGTTTCACCATACCAAATCTTTTTTGGCAGTACCGAGTACAGTGCCATCCAAGGCTGGCTGCACTTCTTCCACCAGCTGATTGCTTGTGGTGGACTGCTGCTCGGTGCTGGCATTTCTGAGACCAGCAGTTGCTGATGCGTCTTCATGATCCATGATATGTAGATCCAGATTCCACCTCTGCACCTCATCTGCCACCACGGCCTCCCATTTCTTCACCAGGGGATGTGCACTGACAACGTCAGGAAAGACCACATCCTTTTCTTCTTCGCCCGGCACCTCGAACTTCCATATCCCATCCTCGCCCCAGTATTCTCCTCCAAAGACATTCTCCATCTTCAACTGCACCCTGGCTTCGTCCAATAACCTTTTCATCCTGATCTTCTCCTCTGAAAGTCTCTCGGCCTTTGAAGTGGCAGCGAATATTCCTTCCAATAGTCCAAGTACGGCACCTACCCTTAAGCCTAGTACTGCACCTAAACTATACCCCTCGTCAAACCCTGCCTGCACACTTGTAGCCTTTCCAGCGGTAACGCCATCTCTATACCCTTCCGTCTGATGCTTCTCCTTCAGCCTGGGAATATCCGATATCTCCCTGTCAGTTGAGGGCACATAGCCTGGCGAGGTAAAAGAGACTTCCTGGGCCTCGAAGCCTGGGGAAGAAGGCGCAGAGCCAAAGACGTCGTCAAAGTCGTCGTTCGCATGTACCCGTGCGTCGTCCTCCATAACGTTTACCTCTATCGGCCGTGAGGATGTAGGAAAGGTATCTTCGTCGCGAAACATGGTGGTTCTGTTTGTGAAAGAAGCTTTCGAAATGCGTGCCCAAAATCTGTCAGCCTTTCCACAGATTTTCGACCCCACAATTGGCCCCTCGTTTTATGTAAGCGAAGATGCCTCCTAAGGTAAAGACAAGGCTACCACTACCTTCCAAACTGCCTTGCATTCTTGATGCCTACCCCCAGATCAACTACTTAATTCCAAAAGCAACAATTTCAAATCAAACTAAAGCAAACTAAAGCGCTATTATAGCAGTGGTTAGCTTGTCTGCTTCCCATACCCGGGAATTAGCAGGAGACGTGAGTTCGAATCTCGCATAGCGCATCATTATCTTTTGCCTCTATTTGTTATTGTGCTCACAAGTGTAGCCTTTGCGTAGTCCTTTAGGGCCGAAATTAATCCCGATGCTGATCTTTTTGTCAAATGTCATGTTCTTTGAATGTCATTGCGTTCTAGGCTTTGCTCCTCCTCTATTTGGGTGCTCGCGTTTGTCTTCGGGAAGGCACGTCTTCTTTTCCTTACGGCAATAAGTGATTGGATGCCTCAGATCGAAGTCATATACACCCAGATTCCTCTTTGAAATTGGGATCATTAAATCACTTATGTCTCGCCGTTTCAAGGTAGCCTGTTTGTGGCAGACATACGAAGTCTAGATGCTACTTCAAAGTAGATTCTGATTCTGTTCTGCATATTCCATATCATTCCCCGTTTGCCTGACTGTAAACTTTTTCCGTCTTTTGTTCTCTAGGTACATACAACTCTAATCACATTAATGCTCGAGAAAAAAGTAGTTACGGATAAAGCTGTCGATCACAACCTTGGTCAATGAATACTCCGTATGACAGGTTAACACTGATGCAGAACTCATTTGCCCTTATAACGCAAACTTGTTTATTTCTTTTGTCCAAAGAACTCTTCTACTTGTCAGTGTTGAATTACAAACAGAGGTGTCAAGCTTTTCCAACATTACTTGTGAGGCGGCTTCCAACTTCGAAAAGCTAAATCGATGTACCATTTGAATCGCGTTGTTCCGCTGAATTTAAGGCAAAAATTAACACGTATTCATCCCCAGTTATCTATAAGCCTTGAAGCGTTGTAATCCTATGAGACTACAGTTTGGACCTGTTCACGAGAGTGCAGTGTTCTCTACAATTGAAACATATTTCGAATAGTCCAGACATCATGCATGCATCACGGGCGACCCCCACCCGCCCTCTCCAGCGCATGTGGTATGAAAGTGGTCGCTTAACTTCCTTGGGGACGAGATCGTACAAAGTATCGTATCCGTTGGCACTTTGACAACTTAACTACAAGAACCTTTTCCCAGGCATATTTTGCCTGTCTAGATGGCATGAGCTACTTTACCTCGCCTGGTCCGAGACCCTGTGGAATTGAACCTCAATCAGAAATCTGTGTTATTTGACAAGTCGAGCGAGAAAATGTCTTCATTCTGATTAATCTAAAGACATCTGGACCGCCTGATTTTGGAGTCTGATATCATTAAGCATTGAACTAATCATGTTTCTGCAGATCGTAAGTATAAAGTACATTCACCGTTCCTTCGAGATGAGGAAAGGTATTATTTGATCGCTCAAGCGCTGTTGTTTATGAGACCTATCGTCCATGTGGGATGGATCGGATCTGTCCAGATGTTTGCACATAACTCTTCAGGCAGGGCCGTAACTTAGAGCTTGAAGCTGTCCAATTAATTGCCTAGCGCCGCTTTGATCATAAGACCTGCAGTTATTAGCAAACTGCCTTTGAACTCAGGGCAAGTACGTCGAAGGTCTGTTCAGGTTGAGAACAAGCCTGCTCAACTTGGCTACTTTGCGGAGACATATTGGCCTTGAGATGTTTCATGAGTCTATTTCAATATGTTATCCCAGACGCTGTCTTGTGGCATATGAACAGAAGTAGTACAGATAATGTCACGAATTAACATCTCAGTTGTAGGTGTTTTATATCGCACCCAACTCCTTCAACTTCGAAATCATACCATCCACATCCTCAACCTTTCCACCACCTTGCCTAGGTGGAGGTTCTGCCCATAATTAGTAGAGGTCTATAGCACGACACTTAGGTTTGGTACATACCGATAACCTTGGTTGTTTTTAATCTCCTCGTGCCATCGATTCCATAATCGGCAAGAGTTTTCTTCTCCAACTTCTTCTTCTTCGCCTTCATGATATTTGGCAGACTGGCGTATCTTGGCTCGTTCAATCGCAGATCCGTGGTGATAATCATAGGCAGCTTAGCACGTAAAGTCTCAACTCCACCATCCACCTCCCTTGTAACCTCAACTTTATCGCCTTCCAAAAAGCTGACCTTGCTTGCCTGGGTTGCCTGGCTCCATCCCAAGAGTCCAGCTAACATCTGACCAGTCTGACCAGCGTCGTCATCAATACTTTGCTTTCCCAACACAACCAGATTACTTTTCTCGGCTTCAACAACCTTCGCAAGCAACTTTGCAACGCCGAGGGGTTCTAGGTCATCGCCTTCCTTGACCTCGACGTGGATTGAGCGGTCAGCTCCCATAGCCATGGCTGTTCGTAGGATGTCTTGAGCTTTCGTAGGACCAGCTGAGAACGCTACAATATCTTCTACCCCGCCTGGTGCTGACTTCTTCTCGCGGATTCGCACACTCTCCTCGATCGAGAGTTCATCGAAGGGGTTCATACTGTGCTTGACACCAGTGGTCTCAACTGCTGTCTGGGCCTTGTTGACACGAGGTTTGACCTGCGAAGTAGGTTAGAATTGCCATGTGCAAATCCCCATTTGATGCTGTATTCGAACGGTTAGAATGCATTGCACCACTACTTACAGCATAGTCAATCACCCGCTTCACGGGTACCAAGATACGAAGGGCCGACATGATGTCTTGTATGGACAGTCAATTGAGAGCTTGAAGAGATGATGCTGATGGAATTTGGAGGCAGCGAAATCGGCTGGAAACGGCAAAAGCGATTTACCGAGGAAGCATAGTCTCACGTGATTTGGTCAGATTCTAACTCCAGCTCAAAACAACCACATTCTCGCCAGCATCTTACAACTGAAATAAGGTTCATTTCGTGAAGCTCGCGACTTTGGTTTCAATTGATGAGACTGCTACTCAACTGCGCAATGTGAGCTCAATCGCTTGCATAAGCCAATCGGCAGCTGTCAAGGGCGAAATTCATCGTTCAGCCATGCGGAACTGCAATGACATGAACTATTAGACATTCTATCATTACGCTACTACGTGTTGTGATCTCTTAAGGAGTTCCATACGAGCCGCTTCCAAGCGCAATATGTAGACCTGAGAGTTCTGATCTGGTTGGGTCGGTATTTTCTGAAATCTGGGGTAGGTAGAGCAGCGCATGAGCCAGCGCTTGCCCGAATACGTCATCATATCAATGACAATGACGAGGCTAGCTAGCCTCGCAAAGCATACAAGAGAGGAAGAGAGGCCCAAAAACAACAGTCACGACCAATTTAATACATAAATACGGATTGAACATCCTTCTGCCTTTCTCTCTGCAACAGTTTCTTTGATTCAGGAATTCTGAACTAAACCAGAAGCTGAACCAACTCCAACACCACTCGCCGTAAATCCCACCCACCCACTATGGCATCAGCATTTGCACCACTCATCTACACCTTCCAAGCGGCTTTCGCGGGCTATAACCTTTATACAAATAGCGCAGTTGCCATCACCAACCTGCTGCAATATGAAGAAAAGGCCAAAAAGGCAGCAAAATACTCAAACACAGCCGATAAGCAGCTGTGGGACACACGCAAAACCCAAGCCTCTGCTACAATAACAGTATTTGATCCCATCTCTCAATATTCCTGATTGCCAGCTAAACATGTACCAGGTCTTATCGACGCTCCTTAGTTCTGCATATTTACTTCTCCTCAGGACAACAACCACGACAAAATTGGCTGTGGCAGCTGTGAACGTTGCTGCTTTGATAGCGGCACGGAAACACGTCGGCGATTTCTGGGCTGGCAAGGCTAAGGTTCCGGTACCTGGTGTGGGGAGTTATAATGAGGCGATATCAAAAACACAGGAAGTGCGTTTGAATATGTTGTATCTTATTGGTAGTTGGACACTGTGTGGGCTTCTGGGCTTATTGACATGAGATGCGCGGAATCTTCGTATCATTCCTTCAGTGTCCTTGGCATCAGTGGGCATTAGTCCTGAGCTCACTCGCGACTTGGGGCTTTGGAAAACAATCCTGAGTAATTCATCAGTGCTGTACTTAGAACTCCTCGAACAAATGTATCTTTCAACAATGAATTGCTCACAATGAGAATCAATAATTTAAAAGAGTTCCTTTCTCCAGGTCTTTTATTTTTGGAGGTCTGAAGAATACTTAGCTACAAGAGCCTACCCTGGTGTCTTACTTTATTAGTAATAATTATTTGATCTATATATGAACAATCCTCTACCCAATTAAACAGCGAATCTTCGGTATACTCTTGCGAATCTCGGGTAAGGAATTATCCACAGTTCGATCGGCGAATAAGGCATAGATAAAGCAACCAGGATATCATACATCAACTTTGGCATTCTTTTACTTGGTTGATCGACCCAAAGTGACAAAACTACGCCCCGCCATTGACTATCTGAATGTCGTAAAACAGGACCTACAAGCGAACATAGCTAAGATCTGAAGTGCTTGCTTTTGAGAGTCATCCACTTCATTGTTAGCCATTCATTCGTGCCTCATAGGGGTATCAATTTACCTTCTCCCTCTTTGGAGCTAGAGACATAGCATATTGTCGCTAGCTTACCCTCACAGAAAGTTAGGTTAAGAAGTTAATCAGATATTAGAGTGTCAGGCGAGTAAATCAATTGCTCTATCTCATCTATCAGATATATCATCTAGAGTATATAGGGTCTACAAGCAGAACCTGTTTAGCTCTCGTATTCTAATCGCCCATCTCCGATCACTGCCCACATCTCTTCTACAATAGCTTTCTGGCCTTCGGGTGCCGCTCTGACAGCAAGGTACTTCCTCCCATCAATCGCCGGATCCCAATCTCCCGGATTTCCACCTGCCATAATACCACCAGCCTCAGACAGCAGACACCAACCGGCAGCAACATCCCACGCCCAACAGCCACCCTCCCAGAAAACGTCTTGCTGGCCCGTAGCCACAGCAGCAATGTTCAGAGCTGCCGATCCCATGCAGCGCAAACTGTGAACCATTGCTCCGCCGTCCTCCTTTGATGCAGCAAGTTTGGCGAAGACGGCACATTTGATGGCGAAGTTACTGCCCGTGCGATCACTGCCCCATTCCGCACCAACAAGACAAGTACTGAGATCTTTCAGAGGCTCAGGATTTTGCTTCAATGGCAGTTTCTCTTTAGGTGCCCCGTTGCGAGAGATATATGCACCCTGGCCCTTGATCGCTGTGTATAATTCGCCCAAAAATGGGTTGTATATGACACCTACAGATGGGACTTTCTTAACTACAAAGCCGAGGGATATGCAGAACGCTGGGAAAGCGTGCACGAAGTTCGTGGTCCCGTCAATTGGGTCAACGATGAATGTGGGGGCGTCTGTGAGCTTTGTCACACCAGGCTTGAATGTTTCTTCCCCAATGAAGCTGAATTGCGGATAGCTGGTCTGTAGTCTTGAAGATACCATGGCTTCGACTGCCTGGTCGGTCTCTGTGACCAAATCGGCGGCTGTGGGCATATAATGTTAGCATATCGATTAGAGACAGAACTCGGACGGTGGTAGGCTACAGTTCTTCTTCTCCCCCGCAGACAGGTAAGATGGTGTCGCAGACATGATCATCTTGCCTGCCTCATGGGCGATGCTCACAAGGAGGTCATGAACCTCCTGAAGGTTGATTTCAGCCATTGGAACTGTTGTGGTGTTCAGAACGTGGTGTTGAAGTGTTGACAGCAAGTTGATGGTGGGGAAGCTTTTATCTGCTACAGATGTGGGTTATCTCCACGTGCCGAGTTTATGGGTCGATTATGCTTAAGATGAGGTAAGGTTAGCTTTCGACATAATTACTCGCAAGATGGCAGCAGGCTCAGCACTGATCACTGCAATTTGATGCGAAGGGGGGCTAGTAAGTAATCCACAGAGCAGCAAATTTCATAATATGAACGAATCCTCAAGCAGGTAGAAATTGTTCTTCAACAAGGCATAGATAGAAGAAGCGTTGCTTAAGCTTTTGTGCAGCTTCTTTTTCATACATATCTTTTGTACCAGAAAACCAAACCCAAACTCCGTGATTCGCCGAGATTAAACATTTCACGGCATCGCATTATACGCCCCCTTACACATTCTCCCTGAACATTGATCTTCGCTCCGTCGGGCTGCTGTCATTACTGCCAGTCTTCTTGTGTCCCTGTCCTGCACTTGACGCTTCCACGGGTCTTGGGCTTACACCCCTTAAGCTGACGTTACTTGGCTCAGCAGAGTCGTCAAACGGGTTCAGTGTTGGTCTGCCCATTTCCTCGTCGTATCTCCTATCCAGACCTGCTTGCGAGCCACCAATGTATGGCTCCGGATCGCGACTCAAGCTTCTTCCGCGACTCTCTCCATATCCAGGAGGTGCTTGTCCAGATGCAGGTCCCATTCCACTACCCGCTGCAGGGTGAAGACCCAGTTCTTGTTCCTCGTAGTAGCCCCCAGGACCATAGGCATCCGCTTCATTGCCTACTCTAGCATCCCAGGCCTCATCTGGATCCAAAGGACCAAATCCTCTGTTTGCTGCCCTGCCCCGCACACTGCTGCTCAATGGCTCCTCATAAGCACCTCCGGCTGAGCGATTATTGCGGTTCTTGAATGCGCGAAGCTTGTCATTGACCCAGCCCTTTACTCCTCCGGCACCTGAGTTCGATCCGCTATATCGCGATGATGATTGATTGAAGGGGTTGTATGATTGCAGTGTTGGTTGAGGTAAGCCGAGTCGTCGCGCTCGTAAATGTGTGAAGACTACCCAAGCGATTCCGCCGGCAACGATTATGAAGAGGACGATGAGGAAGAAGGCACCCAGGCCTGAAACGTGCGCCATGGTTGCTGATCAAAGTGGCGACGGTCTTCGATTGAAGATGATTATATTGTTGGTAGATGATCAGGCAGACTGCAAAGGAACTAGAGTGAGTGATTTCGAGCTGTTCCGGGAGTAAGCGACTAGCCGGGAGAGGTTGGCGTCAAAGGATTTCGCGGTTTGCGGGTGGAAAGTAGGTCAGTTATCGGGATGGTGAAGAAAGGTACGAAGAGAAGGTGGAGAGACTTGAATTCTGGTCAGGAGTCGCGATGCGAAGATGAGAGGGCACGGTTTCCATTCTGACTGTACGACGCTGACTGTGGTCTGCTAAGCACGGCATGGTTTCTTAAGTTGGAAACTGGTGCATGGAGTTGGCAGTTGGTGCCTGATCCTGAACAAGCTGGAGAATTAGGCATTCACAACGAAGGACTGGGGTTGCTTATCAGTTCATCTGATAAGCACCTGGTACCGCTTTCAAACTTGGACAGCCTGACTTTGTGCATTATTGCACTTTGTTTACTTTCAAATCAAGCTTCAAGTTCAGTTATGACGCGCTCACAACCCAATTGATACCCCACACCCATCGGTGCATTTGCTCTCATTCACGTGCCTTGTCTTACCCTGATACCTTGTCTGCCCGCGCCACCGGTGCCTGCGCGAGCGAAAGAAGAAATCAGCCTGCCCCACTACACCGTCCTTCTATCGCAGATAAATGTCTAGACCTCCACAACCCTCCTCGACCTCTGCCCCTATACCATGCCATGATCACGAAAGTAATTCCACCGACATCCCGCTGTCCTCACTGCCATCTTCCACACGACGGCGCGCCTCGTCCTCTCTGTCGGATCTTGACCCAGAATCTGACGCTGCTCTTCTTCGACGTCACCGCAGAGATTCGAGCGACAGCGAACATGAAATCATCGACGGGTCGATAGCCCTCAACAGAACCTCTGCGAACCCTCTGCGAAGCCTTTTCGGTCTGATGTCCAAAGCCCCGCTTTTCCTGCGCTCTGCCCCGGGCTTTGGGACTGGATCGTATGGCGCCGTGCCTGTTGGGGCTCCAAACGAAAGCAGTGAAGACGAAGACAACGAGGGCAGGAAACGGTCAACAGGGAGGAGAGTTGCAGGTTCCAGGTTAAGAAATGCAGTCAGTTCTGCAAGCATAAAACCACGGAAAGCTAGTGCAAGGAGAAGTTCGGATAAAGCTTCGTACTCATCTGGACGCCGGCGATCGTCGAACTTCACTCATTCGAGGGGTCGCGCTGGAGATAATCTGGACGTTGATGCTGGGTTGGATAGCAGGTATGCCGCTGTTGGAATCCCAATCGGCAGTGATGAGTCTCAAACCGACAAAATTCATTTTAAAATTCCAGATGAAGACAGTGAAGAAGCAATTCTGGATGACGCATCCACGACGACGGAGGATGAAGACCCTCCAGACAATTCTCCATATGCACAAGTACGAGCATCTGTTGCTGCGACGGATAATACAACGCTATCAATAAATACACCCCGGATGTGGACTTTGTCGCTGCTGTTCGCAATACTAGGTTCTTCAGCGAATCTATTCTTTTCCCTACGATATCCTAGCGTTGCTATCACACCCGTGATTGCACTTCTGCTGGTTCACCCACTTGGAATCATCTGGGATGCGCTATTAAAGAGAGGAGATGACCCAGAAGAGGAGTTCGTAGATGGTGTATTGGTGGGGCGAACACCGCCGGATAATGCATCTGTGGCACCACGAGGAGGTCTGCTGCGACAGATACGACTGTGGCTGGCTCAAGGCCGGTGGAATGAGAAAGAACACAGCTGTGTATATATAAGCAGCAATGTTTCCTTTGGATTTGCCTTTGCAACCGACGTTATCGTTGAGCAGACACACTTCTATAACCAAAAGGTCAGCATCACTTATCAACTACTGCTCATCCTGTCTACGCAGATACTGGGCTATACGTTTGCAGGCCTTGCTAGACGTTTCCTTGTTAGGCCTGGTGGGATGATCTGGCCAGGAACTTTGATGTCTGCTGCAATGTTCACGACATTGCACAAGGAAGAAAATACTATCGCAAATGGCTGGCGGATCACTAGATGGAGGTTCTTCCTCATCGTCTGGCTTTCCGCTTTCCTGTTCTACTTCTTACCAGGACTTCTCATGCCAGCATTAAGCTACTTTAGCATCATCACCTGGTTTGCACCGAAAAACGTCGTGATCGCAAATCTTTTTGGAGTTGCTTCTGGACTCGGTCTCTTCCCCATCACCTTCGATTGGGCACAGATTGCTTACATTGGATCGCCTCTGTTGACTCCATTTTGGGCAGCTATGAATGTTGTAGGAGGGCTTGTCATTGTTATGTGGATTATTGCTCCCATTGCATACTACTCGAACATTTTCTACTCATCCTATATGCCGATCCTGTCTTCTGCGGTCTTCGACAACACAGGGAATCTGTATGATGTTAGTAAGATATTGACACCAGACTTTCTTTTTGATCGAGAAGCCTATCAAAATTACAGTCGGGTATACTTGCCTATCACCTATGTACTTAGTTACGGCCTGCAATTCGCAGCTCTCGCATCACTTCTGACTCATACTGCATGCTGGCATGGAAAAGATATTTTGAGGCAGTGGCAAAGGTCCTTGCAAGAAGTAGAAGGGCAGACTAAAGGGGCGTACAACTCTCTACCTGGGTCTAATACGAGTTCATCAGGCGGATATCCTTCTGCCAACACTGGCAGTTTGAGACTACAAAGATCCACTTCAAATATGGACAATATCATTAGCGAGGAAGATGTTCACAACAGACTCATGAAAAGATACAAAGATGCACCAATCAGTTGGTATCTAGCTACTTTCGTGACCATGACGGCTGTTGGGATGTTTGTGGTTGAATAGTAAGTTTTGGTCATCTCTATCTGTGTTTTGCTAACGTTCCAGCTATCCTATACATCTCCCTTGGTACGGCCTGTTGCTCGCTCTGGGTATCTGTACTATTCTCTTCATTCCCATTGGAATCGTCATGGCAATTACGAATCAGCATAGCAGCATCTATCTTATCTGCCAACTTGTTTGTGGAGCTGTCTTTCCAGGCCGACCTGTTGCAAATATGGTATTTGTTACGTACGGCTACATATCCTCTGCACAAGGTATCAAATTTTCCGCTGATCTTAAACTGGGCCACTACATGAAGATACCCCCTCGAATACTGTTTACCGTTCAAATGGTCGCCACAATTGTATCCTCAGTCACACAGATAGCCGTCCTAAACTGGATGTTTGCCAATGTGCCGAATATTTGCACACCACAAGCCATCAATGGCTTTGTCTGCCCTATCGCTCGAGTGCATTTTAATGGAAGTATTCTTTGGGGGGTTGTCGGTCCTAAAGAATTCTTCGGTCCTAATGCGACATACCATCCTCTAGTTTGGTGCTTCCTCATTGGGGCCATTGCTCCAGTCCCTCTATGGCTATATTCTCGACACAAGAAGACCAGCATCGTCCGAAAGATTAACCTCCCTGTTCTATTTGGCTCCCTGTCTTGGATACCTCCCGCTACTGGCATCAACTTTTCGGTCTGGGCCCTAGTTTGCTACATATTCAATTATGTTATCAAGCGTCGGGCTGGGGCCTGGTGGGGCAAATATGCTATGACCATGAGCGCGGCCTTAGATTCTGGTCTTGCCTTTGGTCTTGTGGTGGTTTTCTTTGGCTTTGTATATCCTGGATGGATGGACAATTTCAAGTGGTGGGGCACCGAAGTATACAAACAAGGCTGCGATTGGCAGGCTTGTGCTTACAAAACGGTTCCTGAGGGAGGGAAATTCGGTCCTGACAAATGGTAGACTTTAGGGAGAGGTGAACTTGTTGGGCGAAAATCGTATAGTTCACTATACACAATACTTTTGATTACGCTCTAGAGCGTCTGTTTACATTGCAGAAGCCATTTGATCCCTTATCATTGATAGACAGTGCAAAGGTCAAAGATGCCAAGAATAACTCAAGCCAGTGCTCGTGGGGCTCTCTAACCCTAGTTAGTCCTCATCATCAACAACAATGGCTCTTCTAGCGATGAGAGGGCTCTGGTCTGTTAGAGACGCATAATCGTGGGCATGAATGCATGCCTTTCTTGATCTCAGGACGGCAGGTCGAGTGCGTTCAATCATCTCAATCTCGTACGCATCAATCTTAGACTGGAGCGCCTCTCCTTCTCCTGGGAGAAATTGCTCCAGAAAGACTCTTACATCTGCAATTCCATGGTTCGCCGCTTCACCGCGATCTGATAGTCTTCGTTAGCTAGTGGTACAGAGCCGAGAAAGGGGACTGACACATAGTCATCGCATGGGCGGCGTCGCCAATAAGTGTTACTCTTCCTTCTCGATTATTCCAGGCGCTTTTCTGTGGTGGCCAGTCCTCCAAATTGATCACCTTCACCTCGGCCGTATCTGGAATGTCATGAACAAGCTGTTTGAAGGGCTCCGCCCATCCCGACGAAAAATTCTTCATCAACATCAGCCTTTCATTGTTCTCGACTGGAACTTCAGTCACCTCATCTTTGCCCATGAATCCTGGTCGGTAAGGCCAGCTAGTCAGCACCTGACATGTGATGGGTAAGGTCTCTGTTGTAGCATTCTGTTCTTTCAAAGTAGGTACGTTCAGAAACCCATAGAACATGAAGGTATCTGTGGCGGGGTCGCAGCATTGAAAGAAATAACGGTCCAGCGCCTGGATAGGCTTGCATCTTTCCGGAGAATAGGGGGCTGTGACTCCCAATAAGCGGATGGGGACGACGTTATTCTTGTAGTTTGCTGGACAGAGAACACGTCTAACTTGCGAACGGGAACCATCACAACCCACGAGAATTGTACCTGTGGCACTGGTACCGTCCGAAAACTGAGCAACTACCTCACCCTGTTTTGGGTAGTCAATCGTTTCCAGGTTCTTGGACCACTATGCCGAAGCGGATCAGCAAGTCATTATTGGTTTAAGCATGAAGCAACCACCTACGTGAATGTCCAATCCTTTCATCAACAACCTCCTCAACTTCTCCCTCGAGAACCTGTTCCGTGGACTATCACTCGGCGGCGTCATAAAATCATCTTTCCCCGTCTGGAGATTAAACAGTCGAAAGTTTCCTAACTCCCCTCGCGCTGCCGAGTCCGGATCCACGAGGGCCTCAGGGAGTCTTTGCACGAGATCCTGGGGCAACAGCGCCGTGAATTGCCCTAGAGCCCAGTGCAAGGAGAGTGCCCAGCCCGCTCCGCGGGCTAGGGCGTGCTCGTCGCGTTCATAGATGGAAAAGTTGATTGGTGCTGCTGAGGGGTTCTCGGAATTCCTCTTGCGCAGCGCTTGGGCGAGAGTTAGTCCTGTGATGCCGGCTCCGATGATGAGGATATGATCTCCTGGTTGTGGACTTGGATCTGATCCTGATAGCTTGGTGGCTGCCATGGTAGAGGATAAGGACCTGGGTGCGATGTGGCCTGGGAGTCGATATGTTGGCAGATTCCCTTATTAGCAAAGAGCCTTCCTGCTTTCAAATCTACAAGACTTCTGCAGTTTGGGGTTCTCTTTGAATTTTATGAGATACGGAGCACGGAGTAGTTGCTCCTTGTGTCGTAGTCAAGCGATACCGAGCCGGGGCAAGATAAACAGGAAGATATCTTTCATCGCATGATTGGTAGTCACCAACCACGAACCCGGGCCCGCTAGCTTTGGGATGCTGGAAAAGAAACCCTGTTGAAAATGATGTTCCATTTTCCTGTTTGCTGCAGTAACCCCCAAGGATTTGACCACCCATAATGAGCAGCAGCACGTTCGCTTGCACCTTTTGAAGTCTCTCGAGCCACTTTAAGATACCTGATACGTTAGATCCTAAAGCGAAGGACGGAAGGCGGTCCGATCGTTCACACTCGATTCGGCAGAGGTGCTTAATCCATGTTGATATGCAGATTGACGGCACAGATTCATTCATGGGTGGTGGTGGGTGGCGTCTGGGGCTGGGGGAGGGGCAAATCTGTACGCTTCGGATATGAAAGCACTCTTGGGACTGAAATCGCCATAACTACTGTGGGTTCCTCGTCGTGCGTGAGTACGACTCGGATTGTTGAGGTGCTCAATGATTTGCTGGGCTTTTGTACGGGATCAATTCACGACGTACGTATGGTTATGGATCCAATCCCAAAAATCGGTCATGAGAAGTTTTGGTATCCCTTCTGCCTTGGAGTCCAGCTGTTTAGAGCCTGTGGTCTTATCCGGTGCAGTTATGCCTATTGTATACTGCAGTAGATGTTGATTGCTCTGAAGACCTAGAATATTCTTTCGGCTGCTATTGTCGTTTTCCACGCTGCCTAAGTCCTTCTACTCAGGACTCGAATCTTTTCGTGATAGAAGCCTTTATTACGATTGCTCGAACTTATGCTCTCAAGCCGACGATAGCTGTCATTACTATCGTGGGAGCGACCGACACACCTAGAGTTGTTCTGTACTTAAGACTCCTGGTTGAGTTTGGCGCTGCCATTGTGGATCTAGGAACCGGACGATATCATGCTGCTGTAAAGATGGGACCGGCTCCGGAAAGGTTTAGAAGTCATCATCGAGCTTTAGTTTGAAAGACTGATAGTTTGAAGTGAGCTCGTGCCAGCAGATCAGATGAATTTGGCTTGGAGAGATCCCATCATATAAGTGTCTTCCTCCCCCTACCAGCATCAGCCTCCTGTCCTGAATGTGGACGATGAATTACATTAAGATGCTATCAAATTAACCTCTAGGATCGCGTTTCTGAAGGTCCAGTAGGACTCGTCAGTGCCTCAGACCTGATAGCAGTTACTAGGATCCATGTTAGCTGAAGGCATGCCGCCTACGATTACTTCATATCCCAGTTCTGCTTGCAATCTAATTTTGTGACTATGTTCGCACATTGACTCTGAAACATATTCTTTCACTCCAAAGACTGAATGTACGCCAGGCATAGATTTAGAAGCGTGGGTTGAACATCGTGCCTTTCTAGAAATTTATCGGGTCTAATCGATAGGGATGATATCTCTGCCATGGGCTAGGAGTTTCTGGCAGAGAAAATGATACAATGGAATCAATCTTGTCAGGTTTTCATCACTCAGCGTGTTATCTCTAGCCACTTCCCGTACAGGATATGATGTACGCTGTGCCGCGAGCATATCTTTGTTTCGTCACCTGTCATACTATCCACGTTGAATTTGGCATACCAAAAGGATCGCGGAGTATGTGGTGATGTGCAGTAATATTATAGGCCGTAATTGTGATTCTGGTCTGGTGAACTGCCCTTGCTTTGGAACTCGAAGATCGACTCTCTGATTGCCAGTGTGAAAGCTCGGCTAACTTTAAGGCTCACAAGTACAATCTGCACTGCACTCAAGAGCTGAAATGAACGGACCTGTAGGCGGGCTCGAGAAGATACCAAGAACCATGTACACGGGAGAGTTGCCCGAATCCCTCTTCGTTATTCCCATACAATGGCATCGAAGAGTTGTTACTGGTAGAAACCTCCAAGACATAGATGCAAGGGGAAATGCAGGGAACTTGCGATGTCCAGATGCTGCACGCATTGCGGGATGGAACCATTTCTTGGCGAGGAAGACAATTCACCAGGTTGTAAGGTGTGTTAAATGCACAGAGATGAGTCAGATAGCATGTCCGAAAAGGTAGCTTAAAGTTGCTTGAGCTCTGGACTTCATAAAAACATTGCTCCAGATCTTACATTTCTTTGCCTTTCGCCTACTTTTTATTCTACTCGAGTCTGTTCCAGCTCCTGTATAACATTATCCCCTTTCACTTAAGGTTGATTGCGCGCTGACTCTTAGCTCAAAATCACCCCGATGCGCAGGTCACTCAATGGTAATGGCACCCACCATTGACAAGGGAGCCGGTGCAGGACAAAAGACGGTTGCTGAATCAATGGAAACCAAAAGTACCCCGCCCACTCACAACATCAGAGAAATGAGAGACATCGACGAAGCCTTCAAATACTTGAATGAGCATACTGGCGTCGAGTTTGAAAGCATCAATCTTGCTGCGTTGCGACGAAAGATCGACTGGAGCATTGTACCAATTATGTTTACGTGCTACACCCTTCAATTCCTCGACAAAGTTGTGCTTAACGTAAGTGAATTCCCACAACAAACCAAAGATTTTGTCGGATGACGAAAGCTGATCTCTGATCGTCATATAGTATGCTGCAGTGATGGGAATCCACAAGGCGCTCAAGCTCACCAAAAACGATTTTTCAAACGCTGGATCAGCATTCTTCATAGCTTATCTCATTGCCGAAGTTCCTAATGGTTCGTCATAGCCTCTGGATTTCAGCGTCTTACTTACAAACCTTGGACAGCATTTATTCTTCAAAAAGTCTCGGCTGGTAAATGGCTGGGTATCAACGTCACCCTTTGGGGCGTTAGCTGCGCAGCAGCTGCAGAGGCATTCAACTACCACTCACTCTTAGTATCACATATCATGCTTGGGATATTCGAAGCGGCGATTAACCCATGTATAATGTTGCTTGGCAGCCAATACTATACCAAGTCAGAACAAGCCCCACGCTTCTCTGTCTGGTATGCTGGACTCGGGCTGGGTCAGATCCTCGGCGGAATCATCTCCTTTGCTTTCCAGCACGTCCATAACACCCGCTTCAAATCCTGGCAGGCCATGTTCGTTTTCATTGGTGTCTTGACGAGCTTGATTGGCATTGCTACGTTCTTTATCTTGCCCGACTCTCCGATGAAAGCGAGATTCCTCACCGACGCAGAAAAAGCAGCGCTGCTCAAGCATGTTAGTGTGAACCAGACAGGCATTAAAAACAGACACTTCAAAGCGTCACAGATCTAGGAACTATTACTCGATGTGCAGATTTGGTTACTGGCCATCTGCACAGTGTGTGTAAGGGTGTTCTATCTCATATTTGACTGCAACGCCTAATCCAGTTTACAGATCGCCGTCTCCACTGGTGTGATTATAACATACTCTTCCACGCTTATTCAAAGCTTTGGCTTTTCTTCCTACCACACCGCCCTCCTTAACATGCCAGGTGGATTCGTCTCCATTGCAGCACTTCTGATCGTTGGTTACGGTATCCACAAGTCCTCCAATCGATGGGCCTGGCTCGTCGCCTGCTGTATCCCAGGTATGATCGGCGGCGGTCTGATGTCTTTCATGCCGAAATCCAACCGGGGGGCTTTGCTAGTGGGGATATATCTTGTCAATGGCATCGCGGGGACGCTGACCGTCATCTGTCAATGAACCATGGCGATCGTCGCAGGGCACACCAAACGCACCGTCAGTGCTGCGTTGATTTCGGGGAGCTTTTCCATCGGCAGTATCATCGGTCCGCAGATGTTCCAAGCAAAGGATGCGCCCCGGTACCGGCCTGCTAAGATTGCTATCATGGCTACGCAGGCCGGTGGGGCGATCATCGCGATCGTGTTGTTTGGTTATTATGTCTGGGCGAACAAGTAAAAGGACAAGCGTCAAGCCACTGCGGTGGATTCATCCTTGGATAACGAGCAGATGCTCTGGGAAAACATGACGGACAAGGGGAACCCAAATTTTCGATATATCTACTGAATAGGTAGATTGATTGACCTGAATGTTTCAATCTCTTTTCTAATTCATAGGGTTTGATCTTCAGGGAAAAAAATAACTTTTCTTTGTTATACAGACTGATTAGTACTAAGGTCCAGTTCACCCCTCAGGCTCCAGTATCTTTGATATTGACCCAGACTCCGTGTTATCCTCCTTGCGGTGTACGTTTATGGTATTGCGAAATGATAGGCTTTCAACTCCTAACAGCGAACGTCAAGCGGAGATTCTGTTACCGCGAATGGCGTCCATAAAGCCATTCATGATGCAACTGTGTCTTCTCAGCCGAGCCATTCATCACAGTTCGCCGTTGGCATGAAGTTATTAAGTTAGAAGACCGAAGGGGCGTTTAAGGCTTTGTGGCTTTCGCGTTTCCGGTACCAAGAATATCGCCGTCTTCTTCAGATCCGCTTCTTGCCCGATCTATCCTCTCCTGAGTAGTTTTGAATAATCGTGGCACATTGGTCTGTTCGAATGGTATTTTCCCAGAGACCATCTTGGCAACTGCCTTTCCTGACAGCCAAATGACAGGCATACCGTGACCATTGAAGCCAGCAAGGACGAACTGGTTTGGCTTTCCAGGAACCTCACCAACGTGGGGGTTTGAGTCGTATGAATATCCCATGACTCCACTCCAAATATTGTCGACTTTGGCACCAGAATTTTCCCACCCACGATACGTTCTCTGCATGTAATCGTTGTAGTAATCCTTGGCTGAGTCGATGAGGATGCTGTCGTCAACATTATTGTACCACTGATCCTTATGACTTCTGAATTTTGCTGCGGCACCACCAACGATAATGCTACCATCGGATCTTGCAACAAGATATGAGAGGGTGTTGTCTTCTGTGCGGTTGATGTAAGTATTGTTGAGAAGTGGTGCGGTTCTTCCCTCGGGTACAGTTATGCGGCAGCATATGCCTTTGCAAGGAACAATATTTTGATCATATTCGGGCAAAAGGCCGGAGATATACGCATTGTTTGCATATACGACTTTGTTCGCATGTGTCTTTCCTCGAGCTGTTTCAAGGATAAAGCCTCCTTTGGGGTCGGAAGTTACCGATGTCACCGGTGTGTGGGTCTGTAGGTTGACCTTTCCAGTAGCGAGGATGACCTCGATGAGCCCCAGAATGAACTTATAAGGCCACATACTTCCAGCTGTATATGAAGCACAAGCCTTTGCTCCTTTCACTCCGCAGATCTGTGCAAATCAGCAAATGAAAAACTTCTCTACCGATATTTCACTTACTCCCTCGACTTCTTTTCCAGTATAGAAGATGACATCATCCATATACTCGAAATTGTTCTCCAGCATCTGGTCGTAGACGGCCTTGGCTTTCTTCGCTGACTCCTCGTTACACCACACATCAATTGTCCGTGAGAGAGTGAAGTCACAATCGATTTTCTCGGCCTCAATGATCTTCTTGATGGCTTTGACATGAGCAATCTCGAATTCGGCAATCTCAGCCCCTGCTTGAACTCCTCCTCGCTCGACATATGTTGGGATATGGCCGTACAGATCCGGTCTCATATGGCCTCCATTGCGTCCAGTTGCCCCTGAACAGGCGCCACGTGCCTCCAAGATTGTGATGGACTTGATAGAATCGCTGCCCTCCTTGACGAGATGATATGCCGTGCTGACGCCGGCATACCCTGCACCTATTATAACCACATCACTATGGGGCGGGAGTTCTTCTGTTGAGCGGTGATCATGTAGTTTATGCTTTTCGGACTGCCAGAAACACTCTGCCGGATTGGAGACTGGCAAACACTTGGGGACTTCTGAGGCTGACTTGGTTGGTGGTACTGAGAGCCCAAGGCGCTCCAAAGACTCGGAAACGGTTTTCATGGTCCTTAACTAGAAGCTGCGTTTGATTCAACTTGTTCATGGAGATTCTGAAAAAATGTCAGTGTGCTACGAACTATATGCCAGAACAATCCACGTACGCGAACTAGCGGTGGAGGAGCCTGGTACTGCGTCCGGTATTCAAGCTGTTGATCAAACAGACTAAACGTCAGCGCTAGAGCTATTTTGCTGGCGGGATAGTAGCAATTGAGCGCTCTTGACAGCGATTGAGCAATTACGGGCAATTGGCAACTTATAGTACATCAAGAATGTACCCTCACATGATATTCAGCGCGAGCAATATGGTCATGTGATATTATATCGCCGGTCTCGCCACAGTTTCGTCGTCCGATCATGCAACCATAATCGACTTCGCCAGCCTCAACATTCCGGTCAAGTTACCGAAGTCAGCACGGCCTCGGCATCATGGCAAGGCGGCTCTTCAGCCCGGCCCGGCTTGTATTCGTGACATGATGGCATTATGTTAGTGTTGAACTATGTTCACCCCTCGGGGCGCTACTAGGATCAGATAGGGGATGGATAACGTAGCAAGCGTCCCCACCTCAAGGCCCATTGGCAATACGGAGGTGGGAACGGGTGCGGACCGTATCTTCTTGTTCGTCTTGCTCGCCCCGGTTCTCGTTCGATAGAGACGTCTGAGGCTGTTCGTCTTCGAACCGCACAAGAATGTAACGCCATGAAGAGGCTCCTCAGGCTGGTGAAGAGAGCCCAAGGAAGGATTGAATGCTTACCATCAAGCATATTATTACGCTCCTCTGACTCCCGAACGCCACCAGAAGCATCCTTCATCACTACCTTATCTCAGATCCAATTATGTAAACTATCTCCAGCCAATCAGGGCGGCTGCCGGTCAGTTGGATCTGCGCCGTTCAGGTACCCGGTATGCAGCCGGTGCATCCTGCGCAACTGGCCTGGCGAACCAAGTGCATGTATGATACTCTCAGGATAACCAAACTCCTACCTGGTCCTTCGCCTCAAAGGAATTTGGCCAATTAATTAATGAGAATCGTTAGGCTAGACTACAAGGGCATGGGTTTGTTTGTCCCAAGAGGATCGTATCCTCCAAGTACGTATGAGATGTCGAGGATTTCCAACGAAGCTTTGTGAAGACGCCTTGTTCGTTTGCTTATCGTGGACTTGGTCTGTGGTACGCATGCTGGTGGCTTCGAGATGCATGGAAGCTATCGTTATCATGATACGGGGCTCCTGCAGGACTTGATCCTGTATCTGCAGCTCTGTACCAATGGAGAACGGAGGATGATTGGGAGCAGTATAAGATACCCCAGGTGTTCGCTGTACTTAGATGCGTAGCCTCCACATCAGACACTTAGCATTTCATTCAACTCATTTTTGATCTTGGGAACCGCCAACATGGCTGCGGAACCAAAATCATCCAGCTTCGAGCTTGGCTCAGGCCTGACCAAGAACGAGATGAAGGCCTCAGGGGACATTGAGGCTCCTTCTACCGACTTCGAGAATGAGGCTGGCGAGTTCGGGGAGGTGCACGTTCTGAAGCAGGGCCTGCATCAACGACATATCCAGATGATTGCGCTGGCGGGAACCATTGGTACCGGTCTCTTCCTTGGGTCTGGTCGAGCCATTACAAGATCTGGCCCGCTCGGGGCTTTCCTTGGTTATTCGATCGTTGGCCTGGCCGTGTCGAGTGTAGTATTTGCGGTCGGAGAGATGGGAGCCTTGGTTCCTCTCAATGGAGGCATGGTTCGCTATGCCGAGCACTTCTTCGACCCTGCCTTGTCCTTCGCCAACGGATGGAACCAAGTCTATTCATACATTGTGTCGATCCCAGCTGAAATTGTGGCCGCAGCCGTATTGGTAGAATTCTGGTCGACAATCAACAATGCTGTCTGGATTACGCTCTTCGGTGTCCTCATGATCATCACCGCACTCTTGTTTGTCAGGGTATATGGTGAATTGGAGTTTACATTTTCGATGCTCAAAATCATGCTGATCATCGGAATCAATATTATGGCTCTCGTTATTACCTGCGGAGGAGGTCCAGACCACACATCCATCGGCTTCCGTTACTGGAGGGACCCCGGAGCCTTCGTCCAATATTTAGGTATTGGAGGTAGTTTGGGTCGCTTCCTTGGATTCTGGACAACCCTCAACAATGCTCTGTACGCATATTCCGGCATTGAGAACATCACTATGGCTGCTGCCGAGACGAAGAACCCAAGACGAGCCATTCCTATGGCTGCTAAGCGCATCTTCATTCGAATTCTCTTGTTCTACGTTCTAACCATCTTCATGGTCGGCCTTGTGGTTCCATCCAACGATCCAAATCTCCTCCAGTCTACCGGCACTGCTTCCCAGTCGCCTTTCGTCATTGCTGCACGACGTGCTGGTATCAAGGTGGTCCCATCAATCATCAATGCCGTCATCCTTACTTCCGCTTGGTCTTCTGGAAACTCTAGTATGCTGGGTGGATCACGAATCCTTTTCGGCATGGCTATGAACGGACATGCACCAAAATTCTTCACTAAGGTCAACCGTTTCGGTGTTCCTTTCATTGCAGTTGGGTTATACTCTGTGTTCATGTGCCTGGGCTACATGACCCTGTCCAGCACTGCTAGCACTGTCTTCACCTGGCTCCAAGATCTTGTATCCATTGCAACCTTAGTCAACTGGATCTGCATCTGTATCGTCTATCTTAGATTTTACTACGGCTGCAAGAAGCAAGGAATTGATCGCCACGCCGAGCTTCCCTGGGCAGCACCGCTTCAGCCATATACCACATGGGTTTCTCTGGTTCTCTTTGTCGTTCTCCTCTTCACTGGAGGATACGCCACCTTTATTCACGGAAACTGGAGTAACGAGACCTTCATCTCATCATACTTGAACATCCCTATCATTCTTATTTTGTATTTCGGCTACAAATACATCGCCAAGACCAAGGTTGTCCCCCTAGCAGAGATGCCTATTCGAGGCTTCATCGACATCTACCGGAACAACCCAGAACCTGAGCCAACGCCCAAGACGGGACTTCAAAAATTGAATATTCTGTGGTCTTAGATTTCCTGTAGCCTATTTGCATTAGAACCTATGTTTGTTGAGCGAGAATGGAGCACAGCGTGTACATGGACTTTAGAGCATCCTAGAGATGTAGAGTATGATTTAGTTTCTCGTTGTAGCATTATTTTATTTATATACATATATATTCATCCATCATATTACCCCAAATAGTTTATCTCCGAAAGATCAACTGATGATGTCTTTTCACTAACTAGCAGCTCTCCACAACCCCGAGCCCAAGCTTAGATTGACCCACCGGGACATGCCTGCAGGTATTGCGCACCACGTCCTGAGCTACTGTCCTCTGGCGGCGGGAATCTCCCTTTCCTTTCCCCACCAAGACTAGCTAAGTTCGAGGGGGGGCAAGAAAGATAAGAACGACTTGCTATCTGATGGTAATCTCAGCCCGAAGCAATGCACGAGCGTTATTTTCCCTCGGAAAGCCCGTCCATTACAAGCCACGGGGCTAGTCCTCAAAGTGCATACGTTGGAGATCGATAGCCCGTTGCCTCCCTCCCACTCTCGGCAAACCGAGGCGTTTGCAGGGCACACCAGTGAAGGTGGACCGGCCCGGCCGGCAAGAAATGGCTGGGACATCCGACACAGCAGCATGGTCCGTAGCCGGGACGTGTGCGCGAAGGGCTCATGTCACGCTTTCGGCATGCAGCTGGCTGCCATTGCGAATCGCATTTGCATCGTGTTGGTCCCGGCTGGCGGGTAAGAGCGAGAGAGAGAGACACACATACGCCGGGTATCGGGTCCATGTCGGGCTTCCATGACACATGGGAATCACAGAAGAGCGCGGGGTGAGGCCAAAGATGGAGAGATACGACCAATTCGCTAAGCTCACAAGGTCTGGCTGGGTAGGGAATATATAGTTGGAGGGGTACGATAAGCAGATTTAGATAGTCATTCCTCCCGTCACCGCAAAGAACAAAAAATACCTTCTCAATCAGCGTCTCACGATCGCAGTACCCAAAGCAAGCTTTATATAGACGGACACCCCAAGCCCGCAGCAAGCCCCCAAGAAAAACCACCCCGGAATATAAAGCCCCCTCACAAGCACAATGGGCGGCCAGAAACAAGTCGTCTTCGACATCGTCGGCACTCTGGTGTCCTTCGATGCATACCACGCCCAGATCGACAAGGCCATCGGCGCCAAGCTCCGCGCGAACAGCATCACCCCCAAGTTCTTCGGCTACAGCTGGATGACAGCCGCCGAGTTAGAATTCACATTCCTGTCCATCTCGGAGCGGTACAAGCCCTACAAGGGGATTCTCGAGTCGACCTTCTACCGCACGTTATGGCTGGCGGGCGTGCAGGATCCGCGGGCGCTGTGCACGGATGAGGAGCGCGATGCGTGCGTGCAGGGCTACTCGGAACTCGAGCTGCGGCCGGGCGCGAAGGAGTGCTTTGAGATTCTCAAGAAGGGCGGCTTCAAGGTGTGGTTGTTGACTACGGCGGATCTGAAGCGCGTGCAGGGCTACTTTGAGAAAGGTGGTGTGGACATGCCTGCTGAGAACTTCATCTCGTGCGATAGCTCTGGGGTTGCGAAGCCGGCTTTGGCTGCGTATCGGACTGCGCTGAGTAAGTTTGCTGCAGATGATGAGACGTGGTTTGCTGCTGCGCATATGTGGGACGTATCGGCGGCGAAGAAGGTGGGGTTTAAAGGTGCTTATTGTACGGTCTACGAGAAAGAACCGTGTCTGGAGATCTTTGATACTGAGATGGATGTGATGGCTGATAGTCTAAGTGAGATGGCTGAGAAGATTGTGAAAGCTGCTTCTTCATGAGGTAACAAAACAAAAATAAATAAATTAATAATATCACGAAAAAGAATTATTGTTCGAGAGAAGTTTGCGAGCTCAAAGGTATTGGGGGCCTTATTCAATCGGCATATGCAATTGTGTTTCTAATCTTATTATTTTCTGGGTTCGAGGATAGTGCAAGACATAATATGCCCTCGTTCTAAATATTTGACCACAAAGTGAGGCGCTGTAATACGTTTGAACTTCTACCCATTGCAAGATCGGATATCTTGTACGGTACTTTCACCTTCTACCGTTCTGGTCCGGCGTGAGTTTCTTTGTGAGTTGGTTTGCCAATATCAAATAGATATCCCAACAACGACCAAGTTCACCCATCTGTAAAATTGATTCGGTATCCAGGATTTGCGAGGAAGCTCTCCAGGACTTCTGTCTCATTATAGGTCGGCTTTCCAGTTGAACTTGTCATATCGTCCATATTGTCCATGCCGAAGAATGTCAGATTGTTGGTGCTATGGTAAGCGTCGAATGGTGCACTACTGCTACAGCTCAGATCAAAATTTGGATCTGTTCCAATTTGGTTGAAATCATCCGGTGACCAATCAAAAAGGTCTGGATCCAAAGTCTGGTACTCAGCTGGTTGTTTTACTGAGGTCATATTTGCCGAAGAGCCTGAACCACGTTGTGCTCCGTTATCCGCTGGGTTTACAACACCAGTACTCTTCAAGATAGACTCCCAGTGTTTGAAATGATCATAGCCAGATGCCAAAGACGAGGAAGCGGCATCCGCACCTTTGGTTCCAGGCTTGCCAGTACCATTGTAATGCAAACGAGCGACTGCCCGTTCAAGAGTCTCTAGAAGGATTACTTCAGACCGAGCTGAGTCGCCTGCGGTGGACATATCGCGAATCATGTCCAAACCATCCTTTAGATATGTCTGGTAATGATCGGATTGATCTTGGATGGAGTGGGCAATAAGCACGAGTAGTGAGGCCCGGCATGAGCTGTACTCTATGTACGAAGCCCGAGCAAGACCACGATTGTCTCGCAAAGCTCGGCAACTATCTATCGCATCCTGAGCTGCCTTGATGCAATCTTCCACCAAGGCTGCCCGACAAAATGCTCGTGTCTTTTTGGCGCTCGAGGTTCCAGAAGCAGTATCATTGGTCTGAAGTTCGCTACTCTCTGACGGCGAGCTGAAATTGGACCGAGTAGAGTCGCGGCCGAAGAGGAATGGTCGTCCGACAAACATACGAACCAGACAATATTCTAGACGGAGATGCATGCCTGACCGAAATTGTGCGTAATTTTCATCCTTGTCCACTCCTACCCTCGGAAGTCTCTCCCACCAGGTTACCCGTTCCGTTTTGATGCTTATGAGCTTGTTGAGGCTTGCTACAATCTCATGTTTCTTGCATTCCTGCAGAAAACATCTATAGCAAGAAAGGTTAGCAATGGCCGAACTGAGGGAACCTCGAAGAACCTACATTTCGTCTAGAGAACTCTCAAGACTGTGAGTGAGATGTATGGAAGCACACATATGCTCGAGTTTCCAACCTTCATCAATGTGCATTGCCAATCCCCGATCTTTCGGTAATTCTAAAAGTAATTTTGACTGAGCCATCGACAAAGGTCTGCCGTGGAAAATACATATCTTCCTGTGTGAGCTTAGTAAAATACCTAACTTCGTTAAGAGCACGGCCCTACCTGTCCAGAGTATATGCCGTCCACATTACCCGATTCCTTGTCTCAATTATTGTAGGACTAAGAGAATTACCCATATATTTGCGATGCATACCATTCTGTATGGCTAGCCTGAGAGCGATGCCAATGTAAAGAAATGCAAGACCCGACGCGTCGATGGGTAGTGAGTAAACGCCAAGTAGGAGACAAGCCTGCACGCTTTCCAGAGATGACAGTTCAATTATCTCAGGAAGCAATCTGACTGCATGCTGGTAGAATAGCTTGCCAACCTCATCTTCTGAAAACCGAGGTTCAGAACGGGCCTTACCGTTCTGGCTTTGAGAATCGAGGTATGCATATTGCGTTCCAATTGCGAATACAGTGAGGATTATGCCTACTGTTGCGGATCCTTTGACGCTAACGTTTCCGGGGTCCTGATACAGAAGACTGATCTTTTCGTTCAACCACTCTCGCTCAACATAAAAGAAATGCGTCTCGGCGTAATTATAGAATGTCTGAACCAAGAAGTCTGCAATTGCACGAGGTGGACACAGCGAGATCGCCGCTGCAAGGCTATCTCCAGAGCCAGAATGAAGTTGCTCAGCTCGCCAGTAACCTGGTACTTGTTCTGACTTTTGATTCTGGTGCATCAATTAGCAGTTGAATGGGCAAATTACTAGGGGGTGTTGGTTACCTGGACATTTGATTCTAACATCCTGTCGTCTATCTGACGTTTGAGGCGCATGGAAAAGTTCCAGTACGAAAACTCGCCTGAATAATCTGTCTCTCTATTAATTTGGAAGAACGGGGAGAGCAGAAACTACGACTGACGTATTGTAGTATCTTCGACCGGGTCAATAGTACAGATTTCATCGTCAATGCCGAAGTCATCTTCGTCCTCTCCGGTATTCACGGTTGCTGAATCCTCCCCATCGAGCGACTCGGCCATGTGACGTAAAGCCTCAGTTTCAAGACTTATGCTCGGGAATTTGTGTCGCAATATCCTCTCCATATATTGTGAGCGATCCAACAAGTCCCGAGGATATGTATTCGGGCCACGTGAGCTGTATGAATTTAGTCCTTATGCTGGCAGAGATCACGGCCACGACCTTCCTACCTTCTAGAAGTAACCCCAGCATCCCTCGCAGAAGGCTGGGTATCAAACTTGCAGGCGCGTCGAAAATGGGTGCACCTTCTGCATGGAACCCCACCTTCACACTTCTCCTTCACTCTCCTGCACGCATCACAACTATGACAGGATATTAGCAGGGCCCGCAGTTACAGCCCTGATCTCAAGGGACTCACGCGCGAACAGCTCGCCTCCTCTCATCAGCCGCGATCCGGCGCTGCTTGACCTTGCGTACCGCATTGTTGTCTGTTGCGACGGCAGTTTCTTGAACAGCAGGAGCCGACGGGGGGCTCGAAGTGGGATCATTGCTCGAGGTCAAAGTCATTGTTTAGCCGTCTCCATGTTATGGCGGTGGCAAGCTTGGAATAGAGCTAAAGACCGAAGAAGGGCTGGCATAAATTATATGGCCCAAACCCGCTGTGCTGTGTATGCAGGTTATATGTTGCTTTTGTACTCTGGCTAGACCGATGGCGAGGTGAAATGAGGTGAGATGTTCTGTATCGGCCTCTCCACAATGATTCTCCTTATCTTCCTCGCCAATAGTGGATACCGACCCTTGATAAGGCTACCTACGTCCCCGATTGACAAATCAGAGTGGCCGAACCCCGTGACTTTCTACATACCCAGTAAATAAAACGTTCAAGCCACAGAGAAACAGAGGTCGAAAAATCATCTACTCCTCTGCTACAGGATCTCGTTCACTTCGCATACAGATCCCCAAGCCATGCTGCCATTCTGGCAACCATTTCCTTCGTGCAAGAATGACCGGTATTGTCTTGGACAAAGAATTCGACGTTTCGCTCAATGTGCTTTTTAACCCAAAGCTCTGTGAATCTCACAGGGACCAGAGGATCCTGTTTTCCACCCATCAGAAGGAGAGGAATATTGGGGAACTTTTCATCGATGGCTGCGTCTTGCTCAGAGACAAGTCCGCTGAGAACCTGCGGCCACCTCGTCCTCTGCTCAACCATCATGATCCCAGCCAAAGTCTCATACGGGATTTTATAGAGCTCTTCTGCTGTAGTTTTCAGTACAGTTGGATCAACACGGAGACAATTGAGCATGAGAGCTGTCAGGTTCGGACTAAGATATGAGTGACAAAATATACAATCTGGACGAGAAACTCACCATCCAACAACCATAATCGCAGCCTCCACTTTGTCCGCAACCAGAGCAGGCATGCGCCAGGCTACGTGTCCACCGAGAGAGACTCCACCCATAATGTTATGGAAGGTTTGGAAACGAGGCAGGTAGGCTGGGAGATATGTCATAACCAATTTGAAATCCAAGGCCGAGCCGTCAATCAAAGACATCAAGTCTATTCTGGGTCGTATAAGTTATTCTGGTTCGGAATAGTAATCCACGGACATACCCATGTGCTTCATTGCCATTTTTCCAGGTACGATTTGCATCAGGACTTGTCTTCCTTGCGTCAGCTGCGCTGCTTGAAGGACAAGAAGTAGATACCTCACGATCGCCATGATTTCGCATGTTGAAAGTCACGGCAATCAACTCCAACTTTTTCTTCCTGACATCACATTTATAGCGATGTAGCACCTCGTGCGCGATTCCTTCAGTGACAAGGTAAGTTCGTGTGCGATTGTGGGCAAGATATAGAACAGCAATGTGCGTGCTGCTAGATTCTGAAAGGTTTTCAAGACCGTATACATATATCTGCAATCCAGATATTACCAACGGTGTCTTGCTGGACCGAGGCGTTTCGCTAGGCAATGAAAATCTTGGTTCAAGCATGATTTGCAAACTACAGGTTTGGGATGAATGAGTCTGAAGGGCGAGGTCGCATAATGGCATATCGACCAAAAAGGAAGGTTGGATGTTGATCACTAAGCTAGTCTTATTGCACCTGCTCGTTGTTATTTGGTTCCCGCGAGCCTCATCTGTCTAATTTGTATTATTAACGCTCAATTTATGCAACAGTGAAAGTAGCATTGGATCTGATATCTGCACTCGAGCTTCCCACATACACCACAAAATCACCTGGTTCGACAACATATTGCATTTTGATGTTCCAAAGGCCAACATCTGAGACATTTAGAGGGATATTGACAGTTTCAGTAGCACCAGCTGCGATTGGAATCTTGGCGAAGCCTGAATCGTGTTAGTCTCCATCTAGATAATGAACAGGCAAGGAACGTACCTTTCAGCGACTGGTTCGGAACCTCAACGCTTGAGATCAGATCCTTAACATACAATTGCACGACCTCAGTACCATCTCGGGTTGAATTGTTGGTAACGTCGACACTGACCGTGATCAGATCTGTCGATGTGACATTCATCTTCGAAAGCGTAACATTGGAATAAGCAAAAGTTGAATATGATTTTCCATACCCAAATTCGTAGAGTGGTATAGGTGAACTAAGAACATATTGATGACCGAAGTCCAGTGTACCATTGGGGTATTCCATGCCTGGTGCTGAGGGTCTTCCGGAGTTGAGGTAGTCATAGTAGATCGGCGCCGTTCCGATGTCATAGGGGAATCCTACTGAAAGCTTTCCACTCGGATTGACATCACCGAAAAGAACATCGGCGAGGGCGTTTCCACCTTGCTCAGAAGGATAGAATTGCTGGACCAAAGCCGAAGCATTTTTGGAGATCCAAGGCTCTGTTATTGGCTTTCCGGAAACATACACCACAACTGTAGGCTTTCCAGTGTTGATGATTGCAGAGACGAGATGTGGCATGGCTCCAACTAGATTTAAATTTGACACATCGACGTGCTCCCCAGTTGTTGCATTGAGACCTTGCCAAAGTTGAAGCTGGTCCCGAGCTAGACACTATTGTTAGCTAGGGGCTTTGCAACACAGGTTCGACTTACACCAAGTGCCAACCATTACTACTGCAACATCTGCAGCTTCTGCAACCTTAATGGCTTCTTCAAACCCCGACTGGTCATTTGACCATCGCTCACAACCAAGCGCATATGTAATACTGCCAGTGCTAGCAGCTTGAAGGCCAGCGAGAGGTGTCACACCTCGGTATTGGCTGCCATTCACAACGTAGTCGCCGTACTAGAGACCTGTTAGCACATTTTCTTGCTCGAATACTAAGATTACCGACATTCATGAAATCAGCCATTGGCCCGATCAAGGCTACTTTCGCAGATTTTGACAAAGGCAGTGTTTCATTGTGGTTTTCAAGCAGCACGATTGATTCTGCATCCAGCTCTCGAGCAAGCGCAATGTTCGCAGGAGTATGAATAAGAGAGGCAGATTCGGAAGCAGGTACAGCAGTGTAAGGGTTCTCAAATAAGCCCATGGCGAACTTTGCTCGCAGAAGTCGAGATACAGCAGTATCAACGACATCAATGCTTAGCTTTCCTGATTCCACCAAATCTGGAATATTCTCAAAGTTGTAGGACCCGCCGCCCATCTCTACATCATTACCAGCAGGCAAGACATACATAGTTACTGCCTCTTTGTCCAGTGGAGTAGATTCGCACATTTTGAACGCGTTACATACTCGATCAGTCGCTCCTGCATCGCTAGTGACCCAGTAGTCGTAATCCCATTCATCCCGCAGTATCTCTGTCAATATATGGTAGTTAGCAATGAGAGCAACTCCATCATATGACGAATAAGCCGACATGATTGAATAGGCGCCGCCGTCTATAATCATTCTTTTGTACGAAGGTAGATACGTAGTCCGGAGTTCGCGTTCGCCTCCGTGTACTGGTCCAGTATTCAATCCTTGCTCTGGAGTTCCGTACGCTGCGAAGTGCTTTACGGTAGCACTGACATTGAGACCTAGGAGACGTTAGCTTTATTATAATCAGAGGTGTCAAGATCCAGACTTTGCAATCCCTTCACATAACTGTAGCCCATCTCGCCCGAGAGATAAGCATCTTCACCAAAGCCCTCCTCCACTCGACCGTATCGCAGTTCCCGCGCCAAGTCTCCCAGAGGACCAAAGATCTGGTTCACACCTAGCGCAGTAGCTTCCTGTGCAATAGCCACACCCATCTTCTCGACCAACGCCGGGTTCCATGAACAGGCATGTGCGATTGGAGAGTTGAAGATAGTTGCGTTCCCAATCAGGAAACCATGAATACCTTCGGTCTGAACCAGAGCAGGGATACCAAGACTTGTGTTGTATAACACTGAAAAACATCAGCAGGTGCTCCCAAATGTACCATCATAGTTCGTACAATAGTCTTGTGCAGTCTTGATGCCTTCAGCAATCCATTGCTGCGGTACTGGGTAACTTTTGCCGGTATCAGTTCCTGTGGCAATGGTTTCAATAGGCATGTACTTGCCCCACATAAAACTGACCGGCTCGTGTAGCCATATTCCAAACAAGACCGCTTTCATTGAAGGCATTTGTAGTTGTATTGATCCAATTAGAGATATCACCTTGAATTAGCTGCGATGTTTTGTCTTGAATAGTCATGCGCGAGAGTAGATCCGAAACTCGATCGTTGACACTCTGCGAAGGGTCTTTGTACAACGGAGTCGTGGAGTTGGCAACTTTAGCTACTACCACCCGAAGGGTGGCCGACACCAAGAGAGTAAGAAGCACTCGCATGTTGAAACTGCTGTCAATTATTAACCCCGAGCTTCTCAGGCCAGGAAGAAAGCTCAACCAAGGTATCGAGTAAACAGGGAGTTCTTATACTGGACGCCATTTTGTTCCCGTAGCTCTTAATTTCAAGATGGGATACTTTGATACCCATGCTGGTAAACAACCCAAGTCTGGCAACAAATTTTCCATCCTATCCTAGCAGCAGATTCTACTGCGATAGACTACGGCCCGCAGTTCCTAGCCACTCTTCGAACAAGCTCATAATTTCCACCAGCAACAACTGCATCAACTGATATGAAATGAGTGACGTCCATGACAAAAAGATACTGAATCAAGGAGTCCCCGCAGGAAGTTTGCCAGTAGCGGGGTAGCGAAGCCCGGGGGCTTCCGGGGCGTTAATCCAATTAGCTCTAGGGCTTCGAATGGGGATCATAAAGGTAGTTGCGATTCTTCAACCCGAAATTGGCAAGTGACAAGACCCATTGAAGATCACGAGAGATGATAAAGAAAAAGAGGGACGAAAGGTGACTCGTGGAATGTCCTTCCCGAGTCTAGTGTTAGTTTCGGAAGAACATGAGAATATGGGTAACGTACTCTCAACGAAGCAGCACCTGAGTGGAAATCATCAGGATGGTCTTCGTCGAATGACAAGTTGGTGAAATGGATAAATTGGACTGCAGCTGCATGCATGTCTAGCTACATAATTTCGAATTTAGCCAGAATTCACAAGTCCCCGCATCAGGTACCTCACCATGGAGGGGTAGCTTCGAGCTGGGGCTCGTATAGCTTGTGACAGGGTATGAAGCAAGCTCAATTCTACGCTGCGTCGACATTTTTGTTTACAGAAATTATTTCGGCATCACCAACTTCCTAATACTCTAGTTTTGTCCAAATTGACGCAATATGAGATTCCGCGATGGCATGTGGCTGGTGGCCGAGGGCGTGAGAGCCGAGTATGCCGAGGAGGTCTATTCATTCACCAAGAACGAGGATGGAAAAGGCCTTAGTTTGCTATGTCCTACGAGGCAAATCCGTTCACGGGGAGATGTTCTGAATCTGAGTACCCTCTCGGTGGTCAGCATGACAGTCTTGTTTTCAAGGATGCCAATTGACACGGGTATAGGATATTGAGGCAGTCTTTGATGGAGTTCTTTCTGTCGAAACAACCCATTGGCAAGGCGCACGAAGACTGGGTCCAAACTTCGAGCTGTTTCCTGATGGAAAGCCGGCAGCCAGCAATGCCAGTATAACAAGCAATGAAAAGGCAACTACCATTTCATCTGGATCAATTTCAGCTTCGATAAGCTCCAAAGCCCATAGTTTTGATATCCGATTCCATGCCACTGATGGCTCCAAAGAACTCACATCGCTGCTCAGTCGCAGCGTGGGCCTAGCATACACTCCCGGGCCCAGCAATCCTTTACAGACTGGTGATATGCGAAATATGCAACACTATATCTTCACGCAGACAACACTCTCAGTTGGAGAGTCAGTTCATGGTCTCGGAGAGCGATTCGGAGCCTTCAACAAAGTCGGACAAACAGTAACTCTCTGGAATGCTGATGGAGGCACCTCCAGTGACCAAGCGTATAAAAACATCCCATTCTGGATCAGCTCAAGAGGATACGGAGTTTTCATCGACACTCCCGAGCGCGTTGAACTCGAGATTGGAAGTGAGAGGTCCTGCAGAGTTCAAACCAGCATAGAAGGACAACGACTAAAATGGTCAGCATTTCAAAAAGTCATCTATAGCCTAGTTTTGCATCTAGCTAATCCTATTCGCAGGTACATCATACACGGTCCCAGCCCTAAGGAGATCTTGAACAAATACACCATCCTCACAGGCAAGCCTGGAAAAGTTCCCAGTTGGAGTTATGGCCTTTGGCTTAGCACAAGTTTTACCACGAATTATGACGAAGCCACGGTGAACTCGTTTCTTGAAGGCATGCAAGCGCGGGACATACCAGTTGAGGTATTCCATTACGACTGCTTCTGGATGAAAGCTTTTCATTGGTGTGACTTTGTCTTTGACGCAGAGAAGTTTCCGGACCCCAAAGCTCAAATTGCAAGGTTGAAATCTGCAGGTATGTGCGACTACAATTTCATTTGGGTTTCCAGTCGCGTCTTTTCTATACCCCAATATATTTTGGCGGGCGGTGGCTAAACTATTTTGTAGGGCTCGTGAAGAAGGTTTGTGTTTGGATCAACCCATACCTGGGCCAAGCTTCCTCAGTGTTCAAATATGCAGCAGAACAGGGCTTCCTGGTGAAGCGTAAAAATGGCGATATATTTCAGTGGGATTTGTGGCAGACAGGAATGGGTTTGGTAGACTTCACAAACCCCGATGCCGTCAAATGGTATGTGAGCTGCCTCGAAGGACTTTTTGATACCGGCGTGGACGCCATCAAGACCGATTTTGGAGAGCGCATCCCCACGCTGGACATCGAGTGGTTCGACAAATCCGTAGATCCAAAGCGGATGCACAACTACTACGCGTTTATTTACAACAAGGTTGTATACGAAGCACTACAAGCACGTTACGGTAAAGATGAAGCTGTGTTGTTTGCTCGTGCGGCTACGACCGGCACGCAACGATTTCCATTACAATGGGGCGGCGATTGCGAGTCTACCCCAGAAGCCATGGCAGAGTCTGTGCGAGGGGGCCTCTCGCTTGGACTTGGTGGTTTCTCCTTCTGGTCGGTCGATATCGGCGGCTTCGAAGGCTCTCCGCCTCCTTGGATCTACAAGCGCTGGGTTGCATTTGGGCTCCTCTGCTCTCATAGTAGACTTCATGGAAGTAACTCCTTCAGAGTTCCTTGGACGGTGGATAACGATGATAAAACTGAGCAGGGATGTTCTGCCGTTCTGTCTAAGTGGACTGCACTCAAGGCTCGCCTGATGCCATATATCTATGCTCAAGCCCAGGAGTCCATCAAACTCGGGATACCACTCTCTTTGCGAGCCATGTGCCTAGAGTTCCCCGAGGATCCCACTTCCTGGTTCCTTGACCGACAATTCATGTTCGGCGACAGTCTCCTTGTTGCCCCTATTTTCGAGGAGTCTGGCACTGTTGAGTTCTATCTGCCAAAGGGCAAGTGGACCAACTTCTTCACGAAGGAAGTCAAAGCTGGACCAGGGTGGTTTACGGAGGAGCACAAGTTTGATACCCTTCCTCTTTATGTTCGTGAGAACACGGTTCTTGTTCTGGGAAAGCAAGGCGAGACACGAACCGTTTATGATTACACCGAAGATGTCGAGGTTTGCACCTACCAGGTCGGTGAGCTTGCGAGGACGACCTTGGTTGATTCTACTGGAAAAGAGATGGCGAAGTTGGAATTCGGGTCCAAAGCTGACAAGAAGAGCCTGGATGCCTTGAAATGCAAATGGAATGTTGTGCAAGTTTCTTAACCAACATTTACGCACTGGATGGGGTAGAGTTCAGGTCCCCGTCGCATAGCTTTCTTGGAACTTCTCTTGTCAAAAATTGCATAGATGACTAATGAATAGAATGTCTTTGGCGATCGGTGGTTTAGATTTCTGCTGCTTTTTCATCACTAGATGAGTGCTTGCTTCTTTTTTGATAGACCCTTGTATTGCCTGCTTACTTTTTGCTTGCACGTTGAGCAAATTAAAGAATGTGGGGAAAGTATTTAGTTGACCCTGGTCGGGTATAACCATACCACCTAGCTCCTGAACCTAGTTCTCGAAATAGTTCTAGAGATCTAGGCAGAACCTCATTGAAACGTCCCTTATAGATCTGGAAATGAAGCGAATGATGAAATCGAAACAAATCCCTGAAGCCAAATAAAGTGTAAAATAGCCCGCATCATAGGAGACGTCATCATAGGAGAGAAGTCGACGAGTTCAAGAGAAGATATGTATATATATGAAGGTAAAAGGACTATATACAGGCCTAAAAGCACCCGGCCAGCCGTGTCACACACGTCGCACTTATGCGACAGTGATGTCAGAGCTACCACTGCTCTCATAGCCCTCAGTGGCAACAATTTGGTAGTTGTAAGTTCCCATGCTCATTCCCAAGTTGGCCCAGGCATCGAAATGGTTCTTGGTGGTGACGGTTCCGCCAACACGCTTTGAGGTCCGCACAGACCAGTATTGCTGGAACGTGGCAGTTCCCTGGATAGAGGCCGCGTTGGTGCGGGTCGTCTCGTAAATATCGTAGGTTCCGCCATCGCTGGTCACTGAGCCCTTCTTGGTGGCACCAGTGGAAGGGTTGTAAGTTCCGTACGACTCAACAATGTAGTACTCGATCAGCGGGGAGGTAGTCCAGCCGTAGACGGAGAGGTAGCTGTTTCCGCTGGGCGAGAAGGTACCAGAGTAGGTGATGGCCCTGTTTTATGCATTGTTAGCCCTCGAGAATTCCTCTCGTATTCCATCTACTAGAAAAGCCTTACTGTGCACTACCCGTTGCCCAGCCCTTGCCGCAGACAAAGTTTCCAACGTCGCCAGTCCATGTGACGCTGTACTCGCCGGCAGCTTTGTTCGTGTAAGTGGCCTCTGCGGTGCCATCCGTCCAGAATGAGTAGTAGAAGCCATTGTTCGTTCCCGTACCGGAGGAGGTGTAGCTTCGCTCGGAGAAGACAGAGCGCACCTCACTGGTTGGCGCGGCCGAGACACCTACTGCTGCAAAGCAGGCGAGGAGGAGAGTTGAGAAGGATACCATTTTGATTTTGGGAAGCGCTATGTATGTTGAATGTAAAAGAAGGACAGAAGAGAAACGAATGTATGGAGCTGTTGGCTTGTCGAAGAGATACACAACGAGGGAACTGTCGCCCTAAATACTTGCTTTGCAATACCATACCTTGAAAGGATCTGTCGGCAGGAAGGGGGGCACCATTGCTTTAGCCGTGACAGCTCCACCCCCTCGATGGCCATATCGTACATAAGACGATAGAAGGCTATCATGGTGGTGTAGACCGCATTCGCCTTACGATCCGACAACGAACGTGTTCATGTATAGTGGAATCGAAGGTAAAAGGAGGTTGTCTGCCGATGCAGGTTCTCTCCTGAAAGGCTGCTCGCTGACTTTCCCCGCCAAAAAACGCAACATTTAATCTATGCGAAACTGGATTTTTAACCGACGGGTATAGCATTGAAGAGCGCGAATTGGGCGACGGAAAATCTTGCGAGCTGCGCAGGCGTCTGATTCGACAATACTTTGGGTATTATCCCCGACGGATGAGGCTGTACAGTGCAAACGTGATCCACCTGCTTGAAGAATCATTCCATGATCTGAAGGAAATGAAAGTGTGCAGGATCCCATGAAGACTGCTGCCCGCATCTGGCGACTTTGCTAAGCGATCAGGATCTCGAAACAAGCAAGGATGACAGCAGAAAAGGGGGCTCTGTGCACGATGTTTGAGATGAGATGAATGGATCAGTATTTTATTCTCCGATCCAAATGAATCGTGTAGTGGGTCGTAATCGGTATGTCAACGTTTACTAGAGGGGTGTCTTCAAAAGGAAGGCCGAAACAATCCTGTTCATCTCGCTTGCTTGGACGAGCATCTAAAAAGAGGTGCTTTCTGCTTTGGATGGGAGCGTACAGGGCTATGATGATGTAATTCATGGGCGAATGAGCAAAGCCAACAATGTACTGTATTTCCACGCAGAGATGTCTCGAGTGGTCGCCAACGAGATCAAGCCATCATCGCAGCCATTACCTCAATAGCCTTTCGTACTCATTGATGCTCCGTTCCGCAACAAGACCTCTAAGGACCTTCATGCCCTCATGAACAACAGCCCACCGGACACTGCTGAGGTGTTTAGCCATAACGGCCGTCAAGCCACCTGTGGGGTATTTGCCGACCATCCTCCATAAGCCCTCGGGAGTAACGCTAGTCATACCACTAACCAATGCGTTCATTTCAGCCTGTGCATCCCAAACGATATCATCATGCTGCATCGAATCTCCAGAAGCATGTGAGAGCTCGGAGCCATCAGATGGGCTCGACGACTTATCACTACCTGCGAAGTGAAATCCCCAGCAGGTCAACGTGGCCAAGTACAAACACCATGGGTAATGGAAGACGTCGTTGACGTCCCAGTTATCAAGATTCATAATGCCATCTCGCAGCAGATGAGCCGCATGCCACGAAGCTTTGACAGCTGCGGAAGTACCCGTCCCTGGGTTCACCCACTGTTTGAGCATGCGCCGAGAGCGAGCGTAATCTGCGCGTGTCACTGGGCGTCCTATAATGTGGCGTGCGCCGGCATATATTTGGAGATCGAGAATCTCTACATTCAAGATGATGTGAGCAGCATGGTAGATGGCGATACTGGCGGTGCTGAATTGCGTGAACTCTCGCTTTAATGAAGCATTATCTTTTAAGGTCATGGCCATGCTCATGCAGTAAGTATCGAAATCAGCCTTCCACGCATCATAAGACTGGGCGAGGCGCGTCTGTCTATCTTGTGCCTCAGTACCAACGAAGCCTGATGCTGTTAGCTGAAGGTTTGGATCTCGGATGTTCCGGCTCACCTAGTGCAGTTTGATCTCGCCGCTTCATATCCCATGATATTGACATCAATCCGTGAAGAATAAGAAGTCGTGACAACGCATTCAAATGATGCGGTGGAGTCGCAGACCCAGGATTGACATACACTTTCAGGACAGTCAAGAAGGACGTATCAATTTCTCTGCGGTAATTTTTCCACCACTCTTCGGCAGAGTCTGCTTCCCAAGTTGTAGGATTGCAGGGAAGTGAGACTCGTAACTCAAATGCAGACATGCATAGCGACTGAGAGAATAGTACTGCATGTTGAGTATCCCAAAGGAAGCAAAGAAGTGCAAGCCTGACGTTGGTAAGCAAAACCGATTTTCTCATTGTTATCTCGAATCGTACCTCTTGCGTTGCTCAACATCAACAAACCGTTTCCAGTTTGATTCTAACTCAGCATTCCCATCCTCGTCAAAATTTGGTTGTCGAACAGTCTGGCAGTCACTCCTTCGTATCAAGCTATCCACGGTGAGCTTGAGAAGGCCGACAGGCCAAGGACTAGAGGCACTTACTTGATGAGCAATCCATGAAACAAGTGAGACATGTCATGTTGAGTCTGACCAGCTCTAGATTTGCCAAAACATTCCACAAGCAAGATGGTTTGAAGCATCCATAGCTCTGGCTGGGCCTTAAAAGATGCACTCTGGAAGATCCGAGCTCTCATTACATCGTGAATACAGACAGCCAAGCGGTGGCCGGCCTTATCGCCGTAAGTAGCTCCGAGAAGAAGTACGGATAATAGGAGCAGTGTCTCTACCTGGGAAGGCTCGAAAGTCGGTTGGTGAAGAAGCGGGTAGCAGACATTGAAGCGACAAAAAAACAGGTCGCAATAGTTCTGTAGAGCAGACAGTGACAGTAGAGGGTGGTCGCGAGTGATTGGGTTCCCTTCGGGTGTGCATGGTGAAGCGGTAGCAATCAAGTCCAGGATCTGGTTCCGAGAAATCTCGTCTACTATTGGGAGGTTTCTAACCCGAGATGTTGGTCGGAAAGCCTGAAGCGGATCAAGACCTGCGATAGACTCGGCACGATTTGGAGGTCTGACAGATTGTTGGTACTCGGACACTGAAGTCTGAGAGGTAGATGTAGGACAATATTGACCCGAGAAGTTGCCTGGGGAGGAATTGTCCTCAGGAGATAGTGCTTGGGTGCTTGGGGCTGTTGAATTTGAAAGCATGGACTCGCTGGATGTTTGGCCCTGAAGTTGCATTGATAACAGATGGTTTGCTGCTTGATATGTGCCACTGTTCATTGACATTGGTAAGCCATTGTTGGAAAGTATTTCATGAGTTAGTGGCTGCCTATATTGCTCGTGAGCAAACGTGTTATTCGCATTGTTTGAATAGCTTCTTGGCAGGTGTGATTGTTGATAAGCACGATTTTGTAGGTCATGTCCCATACTGTCTACATCGAACAACCAATTATAATTATTCATCGTTGTGAATGGCATATTGAACGAGCTCGCTATAGGGATCAGCACCGAACATTAACAAACGACAAGACGAACTATACCTGTATCTGGATTAAACATGTCGTCATAAGGAACATTATTCATAGCCATGGTAGGTTGACCCTGTTGAGTACCCCAAGAAGAGTTTGCCAAGAAATCACACATGTCTGGTGCGTCGTTCCTGAACGCTGGCAGACCATCTGAAGCCCAACGCTCGTCTGATGGTGGCACCGTGGGGGTAGGTATATGCTGTTGCTGCATCCTTGAGGTGGAGTTCGAGCTTAGAGTAGACCTTGGTGGAGATAAAGGCTCAAAGTTTTGCGACATTTCATAATTGGCATTTGGCCCTGCTGATGCTTTAGATCCCGACTCCCGTCGTTGTTGTGCAACAGCGTGGTGCGGAAGAGTAGGCTTTTTCGTGACGATGTTGCCATCTGCATCACGCCACATCCTCTTGCGCGTTTCCATAACACCCAGGCCTTCGCCGCCTGCTTCTTCGTCCTTCTGACGATGGCGAGCTAGATGTCTATCTACAGCACTTCTCAGCCGCGCCACTACTTCGATCGCTGAACAGCAACTTACCGAGCAGATCCGGCCGATTGAAATGGACCGAACATCTTGGACAAGTACTCTTCCCAGGGCCGTGGTTCAGCGAGTGTCTTTGGAGATGATCTGATCTGGTAAAGGCCTTCGTGCAGCCTTCAAACGTGCACACATATTTCTTCGGTGTCCCTTTGGACGTGGTCGGCAATGGGGGGGCTGCGAGATGGGGCGAAGCCTCAGTCTGAGCGTGGTCAGAGGCCATTGTGTCAATACGCCACCCTTGTGAAGTAATTGTGCAATGTCAGGATTGATGCACTCTGCCAATTCGAAGACCAAATTGATGATTGAATGACAGTACAAAACTTACCCTGCGTCTGGAGAGCGGAGGTTCAGTTCTTATGTGAAGAGTGGGGTCGGCTAAACGTAGTGGATCTCTTATCAGTGGGGCAAGGTTGGAGAGGCATGCTATTATACAGTACTATGTTTGCACGTGACGGGCCTATTCTGCGTAAAGCTCAAGTGTGTCACGTATTTGTGGAATCTACCTGATATTCGTGGTCTTTTTTCATTTCTATAGTGCCGTTCCATTTCTCCCAATAGTCTATGCACCATCTAAAAACCTCTATGTATGCCGGTACAAGCTACTTTGAAGCAGAACCTATGCCAATATGCAACTACTAGACCAAAAACCATACCAGAAAACGAACTAAGCAGCAACCTCACAGAAAGGGTAATCGGTATAACCCTTTTGAGGTGGATCGGCACCGTAGAAGGTGTTGCGATCATATGGGTTCAATGGAAGACCCTTAGCAAGTCTCACCGGGAGATCTGGGTTGGCGATGAACCAACGACCAAAGACAATGGCATCCGCTTCACCAGCCTCTAGCTTGGGGACGGCATTGTCGCGGTTGAAGTTTCCTGCAGTCAAAAACTTGATATCTCCCTTGGCAAGGATTTGTCGGAATGGAACAAGTGATTGAACCTTAGCATCGGTCTTGGTGGTGCTGGCAAGGGCGGCGATCTTAGCCTCCTCATCGAGAACCTCGTCGAATCTTGGCTCAACCATGTGTACATATGACAGACGGCCCTCTTTGGGGCAGGATGCAATCTGCTCGCATAGATATGCCCAGTGGGCGTTGGGGTTAGAATCCCGGGTATCTTGGTAGTAGTTGTATGGGGACAGTCTGATGCCCGTCTTGTTGGCACCGATGGCCTCAGTCACGGCCTTGATAACTTCTAAGGGGAATCGGCTTCGGTTCTCAATAGATCCTCCATATGCGTCAGTTCGGACATTGCTGTTGTCATGAAGGAATTGGTCCAGTAGGTAGCCGTTGGCACTAATGAAACGAGTTAGTGATGAATTAGGACGTGATCAATTCTCTGTTCAGCATACCCGTGAATCTCAACTCCGTCGAATCCAGCCTCCAAAGCTCTCTTTGCGGCGGCGGCAAATTCCTTGACAAGCTCGCCAATCTCCTCAATGGTCAGGGCATGTGGTGGAGTGTTGGAGTATGGGTTTCCGTCCATAGCGTTGCCTTCTAAAGGAATGGAGCTGGCACTGACACAGTCCTTACCACCGAGAAAGGATGGGACTGTAGCACGACCGACGTGCCAAAGCTGGCAGTAAATAAATCCACCCTTTGCGTGAATAGCGTCGGTCACGCGCTTCCAGCCTGCAATTTGGCCGGGTGTAAAGATACCAGGAACGCCTGGGTAACCGCAAGCCTACAAAGTGAAAAGATCAGTACCATGCCTTTCTGGATTGCTGCTCTCCAAGCGTAACTCACCAAGCGGCTGATGGGGCAGGCCTCGGTCAACGTCAAACCACCTTTGCTTGCTCGCTGCGAATAATATTCGACGGCCAAATCTCCCGGAACCCAGACACCCTCAGACTCCTTTACACCGCGCATACGGGTTAGAGGAGCCACGACGACTCTGTGCTCAAGGCTCAAAGCTCCGAGTTGGAGGCTCTTGAAAAGGATGGTATCCTCCAGAGCCTTGAAGCCAGCGGGCGAGATTTTGGACGCCATATTCGCAGATCGAGAGAGACTCAACTGGTTAGAGAAGAAGTGTTGTCAAAGGGTCCTAATACTGGAAGACGGGTGTATGAGAGAATGAAGAGTCAAAAGCTGTGAAGGAAGAATGGAAGCAAGCAGCAGAGAGATGGTTTTGGGTTTAAGCAGAGAAAGCAAAGAGAAAATTGTTAAGTACGACAGCAGGTACCCCTCCACCCCACTAAGGGGACCGCTCATCATGAGGGAACCGGCCAGGTAACAACCAGGGTGTGGCATAGCAGAGGTGGGCAGGCATGTTTCGAAGACAAATCGATGCCCAATTTCACGCTGTCATGGAAAGCAGAGGTGATGCGCATCGAGGTCGCCGTTGAAGCAAAGTCCATTCTTGTCGGCAGCCCCTGGCATGACCAAGAGTGGAGGATCGACGCTACTGTGGACCCCTGTCATATGCCCGCCTTATCGCGACGGCGTCTCCACATCTCCCCATTCTCGATATCTTACTGTATATGGTGTGGACTCTCGCGTTCACTTTTGCGTCGCAAGTCAGAGGGTGTCAATTTGTCAGACGCACATCCGCGTGACTGTGATATTGAAGCGCCTCAAGCGTCTTGGGATATCGTTCAACTCAGCACTGCGCACGCATATGCATGAATTGTTAAAGCAGAGCCGTATACGAAGCAGCCGGCTTTACTTCAACGATATATACTTCATCTCATCGACTCCGCTCTTTTCAGAGCTGAGACCGTCGTTCTCAAATCACAATGGCTCTCCCATTCACCCCTCGGAAGCCTGCCGTGCCATCGGTCTTCGAAAAGCTCCAGTCACTAATTGAGAGCGAGTTCACTGAGTCCACGCTTCACTTCTTTATGAATGGCACAAGAATTGAGCTCGCCAATCCCAATCCAGAATGGACTCTGTTGGACTTCATCAGATCACAGCATGGGGCCAAAGGCACGAAACTGGGTTGTGGAGAGGGTGGTTGTGGTGCTTGCACCGTGGTATTGCAGTCAATCGACCGAAAGACTAAGGGACGGCTAAGGCATATGGCCGTTAATGCTTGCTTGTACCCTCTCGTAGGTGGTAAGTGTTGAAATGTTGTGATTACTACTGTAGCCAAGCTAATTAGAGCCCAAGTTGTTGGAAAGCATCTTATCACTATTGAGGGTTTGGGAAATGCTCAATATCCACATCCCTTGCAAGAGCGAATATCAAAACTTCATGGATCACAGTGAGTTCTGCTCTTCGTTTCTGCAACCTCTAAAATCAAGAAATTTGGTTATGATGATGCTTTTCGGAATCTCTCTTTCTGTTTACGTTGTGGAATTATCACTGACTTCATGTTTCGATGCGGTTTTTGCACCCCTGGCATTTGCATGTCATTATATGCGTTGATTAGAAACGCTTATGATCCTGTCAACAAAGTTTTCAACCTGTCTGCCAGCGACATCGAGCTTGAAGGACATCTGGATGGTAACCTGTGCCGATGCACCGGGTACAAGCCAATTTTGCAAGCCGCCAAGACATTCATTCTAGAGGATTTGAAAGGAAAAATTGTTGAAACGCCAGCAGTTGAGAAGATGGACATGGTGACTTCGAAAGATGGCGATTACACATCATACCGGTCAGAAGTTGCTCCTAAAGATATTGTGAAGTCTTCCCAATCATGCGGCAGACCAGGTGGCTGCTGTCGAGACAAACCAGACCTTGCTTCAAGTTGTTCCACAACTTCATCTGAAGACATCACTTCGGATTCCGATTCCCTTGAAGTAGGCTCATCTAGTAGCAATCCAAGTCTCGAATCAGAAATCAAGGTGACTGGAGCTACATATGGGAATCCGATCAAGTCAAGGGTCCGAAATCCTCCCGCTGGAACGGAAGGTGAAGGTACAAAGACGCAAACCGATCTCGATGTATCACCACCTGCGAACATCGACGGTGCCTTGAAGCTCGAGTTCCTACCATATGTGCCAGCCACAGAGCTTATTTTCCCTCCAACGTTATGGAAATTTCAAAAGTCCCCGATATGCTACGGCAACTCGAAAAAGATATGGATTTGTCCGACCACTTTAAAGCAATTGCTTGCTCTCAAAGATCTAGATCCTTCGATCAAGCTTGTTGGTGGTGCTAGTGAAGTTCAAGTAGAAGTACGCTTCAAGAACTCACAATTTGCAGTTTCCGTATACGTTTCAGACATCGAAGAACTTGCAGATATGCATATTCCTGAGTCGGTAGATGAATTGGCATCAATGACCGAGCTGGTGGTTGGAGCTAATACACCACTGACGGACCTTGAGTATGCATGCAAGGATCTTTCTAAGAAGCTTGGAAGAAGAGGATTGGTCTTAGAAGCTTGTAGAAAGCAATTACGATATTTCGCCGGAAGACAAATTCGAAATGCCGCATCGCTTGCTGGTAATCTGGCAACAGCTTCACCTATCTCGGATATGAACCCGGTACTTTTGGCAGCTGGGGCCACAGTGATGGCAAGTAATGTCTCTGCTGGCGAATTCCCTCTGCCATTGGAGTCATTTTTCGTTTCCTATAGAAAAACTAGCCTTCCAGCTGATTCGGTCATTACCAAAATACGTATCCCAATCCCAGCAAAGGAAGAAGCTGTAGTGATGAAAGCGTATAAACAAGCGAAGAGGAAGGATGATGATATTGCTATTGTCACCGCAGCTTTCCGTGTCAAGCTTGATGACGACGGAAAGGTAGCAGATATCTCTCTCGCCTATGGAGGAATGGCACCTTTCACAACGCAAGCAAAGACGGCTAAAACTGTGCTGCAAGGAATGAAATGGCATGACTCAAGAACGCTTAATAAAGGATTGGCAGCTCTTTGCCAGGACTTTGATCTAAATTTCGGAGTTCCGGGAGGTATGGCTACCTACCGTAAGACCTTGGCATTGTCGTTCTTCTTCCGGTTCTGGCATGAAGTAGTCAAGGAGTTGGAGCTTGGAGAGGTTGACGAAGACCTCGTGAATGAGATCCATCGAGGTATCTCTTTCGGTATCAGAGACAACAACAACCCCTATGAGCAGCGAGTGGTTGGAAAGCAAGTCCCCCACATGAGTGCTCTTAAACAAAACACTGGCGAGGCCGAATATCTCGATGATATGCCACATCAGGAAAAAGAGCTGTATGGCGCCTTAGTCCTGTCAACAAGAGCACATGCAAAGCTTATTGAGGTCGATTGGTCTCCCGCGATCGGACCAGGATTGGCGGTTGGTTATCTTGACAAGACATCTCTCACTAAAGAGCAAAATCTCTGGGGGTCTGTTCGAAAAGACGAACCATTTTTTGCTGATGGAGAGGTATTCTCTCACGGACAAACCATTGGAATGGTATATGCTGAAACCGCTATTGAAGCACAAGCAGCTGCCAAACTTGTGCGGATTGTATATGAGGATCTACCGGCAATCCTTACGATTGACGAGGCAATTGAGGCGAATAGTTTTTTTGCACATGGTCGACAGTTAAAGAAAGGCTGCGCTATCAAAGGATCGATCGATGAGGCTTTTGAGAAGTGCGATAGAATTTTCGAAGGTACGACGAGAATGGGCGGGCAAGAACATTTCTACCTGGAAACGAACGCAGCATTGGCGATTCCGCATATTGAAGATGGGAACATGGAGGTGTGGTCATCTACCCAGAACACGTAAGCCAACTCCAAAATACTCCCATATGATGTTTTACTGACAAGAACAAGTATGGAAACACAGGAGTTTGTCAGCCAGGTTACAGGAGTTCCCAGTAACAGAATCAACGCAAGAGTGAAAAGAATGGGTGGCGCGTTTGGCGGAAAGGAATCTAGAAGTGTTCCGATTGCATCACTCTGTGCTATTGCGGCCAAGAAAGAGAAGCGACCGGTCCGCATGATGCTCAACCGCGACGAAGATATGATGACCTCCGGACAACGCCACCCTGTCCAGGCACGCTGGAAAGTTGGAGTGATGAACGATGGAAAACTGGTAGCATTTGATGCAGACATATATGACAACGCTGGATACAGCTACGACATGTCTGGCGCAGTCATGGATCGCTGCTGCACACACGTGGATGGAAGTTACGAGATTCCGCACGTCCACATACGAGGACATGTGTGCAGGACAAATATCCACAGCAATACTGCTTTCCGAGGTTTCGGTGGGCCACAAGCTATGTTCATCGCCGAAAGCTATATGACAGCCGTTGCAGAGGGTTTGGGAATGTCTGTAGACGATTTGCGAATCAAGAATCTCTACAAGGAGGGCGATCTTACACCTTTCTTACAAAAGATCGATGTTGATTGGCATATTCCCCAAATCTTCGAGGAGTTGAAGGAACAATGCAATTATGAAGAGAGAAAAGCTAAGATAGCGGACTTCAATGCCAAGAACAAATGGAAGAAGCGCGGTATGGCTATGCTTCCTGTCAAATTTGGCTTGAGCTTTGCTACTGCTCTTCATCTGAACCAAGGTACTGCGAGCGTAAAGATCTTCGCTGATGGGAGTGTTCTGCTTCATCATGGAGGTACAGAAATGGGCCAAGGTAACTCAAACTCGCACCTTGTAAGCAGTCAAACATGCTAACTAGAAGTAGGTCTTTATACAAAGATGTGCCAGGTTGCAGCCCAAGAACTCAAAGTACCTATCGATGCAATCTTTACACAAGATACAGCATCATATCACACCGCAAATGCTTCACCAACCGCAGCTTCATCGGGAAGTGATCTCAATGGCATGGCAGTAAAAGACGCCTGCGACCAAATTAACGAACGCTTGAAGCCATACTGGGAAAAGTTCGGGCCGGAAGCTACCATGAAGACGATTGCACACGCAGCTTACATTGACCGAGTAAATCTGGCCGCAAATGGATTCTGGAAGATGCCTCGGATTGGCTACGTCTGGGGTAATTATGACGTCGAGACCGTGAAGCCAATGTATTACTATTTCACCCAGGGTATTGGCTGCAGCGAGGTAGAGCTTGATCTCCTTACCGGCGATCATACCGTCCTGAGAACGGATATTAAAATGGATGTGGGTCGCTCTATCAACCCAGCAATCGATTACGGTCAGATCGAGGGCGCCTTCGTGCAAGGCCAAGGCCTGTTCACCATGGAAGAGTCCCTCTGGACGCAGACCGGCCAGCTCTTCACACGCGGGCCGGGTACGTACAAGATTCCTGGGTTCTCGGATATTCCACAGGAGTTTAACGTCACTTTCTTACAAGAAGTCAAGGACGGCTGGAAGAGCCTGCGCAGTATTCAATCTTCCAAGGGAACGGGTGAGCCGCCTTTGTTCTTGGGAGCTACGGTCCTGTTTGCTCTACGCGATGCCTTGGTCCAAGCCAGAAAGATGAATGGTGTTGAGGACTATCTTACACTTGACTCTCCTGCCACGGCGGAGAAACTGAGGCTCGCTGTCGGTGACGACCTCTTGCGCATGGGTACCGTTGAACCGAAGGGCGAGAAGAATTTCTTTGTTGCCGTCGCTTAGAAAATGCTCGGAAAAGTTTTGTTATACATTTAGCGATGAGTAGTATACCGTTAGAATGATTAGTTGTAGTCACCATCATAAAGAATGGAACACAATGCGCAGCACATGAAAGTTCTCTTGACCTATCGTTTCTTCAATACATGTTGAGAAAGGTGTCGTAAATCCCGGGAAAATACCTTACCCCCAAACAAACTCCGGTCCAAACACCCTTCCGACAGTTATACAAACTCATCCCTAAACAGCAATAGCCTCAACCTTGACTTCCGCCCCGCCCGTCTTCTTCCCTTCTAACTCTTTCTTCCAGGCCTCAGCAGCACCATAACTCGCCTTGTAACTACCACCAACGGCGCCCTCCACCGTAATTGGTGGATACTTCTTCTCCTCGCCCTCGGCGCGGCAGTTGGGCAAGCAGTCGATCACGTAGTCCGGGTTCCCGCTGTAGAAAAACGGGACCGAGTAGCGCTCCTTGCCGGATTTGTTGATGACGCGGTGCAGATTGGAGATGTAGCGGTCGTTGGACCAGCGCATGAACATGTTTCCCAGGTTGACGACGTAGGCGCCTTTCGTGGGTACGACCTGGATCTCTATCAGTCTTTTCCTCATTTGCACTCATTCTCCTTTCCTTCTGAGGCACCATATGAAGGGCAACCTTGGATAGGGATCAGATAATGCGAAACGAAGCAAAAACTTACATCAAGCCATTCGCTCGTCTCCTTCTCCCAAACTTGCAACCCATCCACCTCGTCCTGCATCAGGAGCGTCACGGATCCAAAATCCGTGTGCGCACCAATGCCTCTCTTCAGCTTCTCGTCCCCATCTTTCTGCTGGGGTGGATAATGCAGATACCTCAAGGTCGCAACAGCATCTTTGGTGAACCCCTTCTCGAAATAATCCTCTGCCAGCCCGAGCGTTTGAGCGATGACGACAAGAACATCCCGCGCGAGGGCGTGCATGGCTTTATAGTACTCCATGGACGTACTCTGGAAGGCGGATGGATCGGCGAGTCCCACGGGCCATTGGTTAGGTCCGCTGTTGAGCTTTTTCTGCGTGAAGTAGGAGTGTGTGGTGGGGATCTCTTCGCCGATGTAGAAGCCTTCCTTCTGATCTGGTTGTGTGCCGGCCTCAAGGATTTGGGAACCCAAGTTCTCGTAGCCGCGATTCCATGTTGTCTGGTCTATGTTGCACAATTCCCCATCAGTCTCCGAAGCCAATTTGGCTTCCCTCCGTCGAGAGACGACATACTCTTATGTACTTTCTCCTTCAACTCTTGAGGGAGGGCGAAGAATTCCTTCACGCAGTTAATGGTTCGCTCTTGCAGTTCGGCGGGCACTTTGTGTCCAACGATCTGGAAGAACCCATTGTGGAGACAGCAGTTCTTTACATCTCCGACGAGTTTTGCTTTGGCTTGAGCATCGGTCCCGTAGAATGCTGCATGTGATTGTCAGCTGTGGCCCGTCCATCTGATGGAGGCAGACCTCACGTGAGAAATCGAGGATGGGAGGCGCTGTTGCCGGCATTTTGAGGGGCAATTTGATGTGGAATTTGCTGAGTGACAATGAGAGTGAATGGGATTGGTTTGAGCTTATGTTTATTATTGCTCGTGCACTGCTATATCCATCCCCCCCAGTATGGTTTATACCAAACTCGATGGTGTCTTTGCAACCAATGCCAAATATTATGATCCGATAAGTACGCATAAGTGGACGATAAGGCCGCCTCGATGGCAAGGCCCCCCTGCCCTGAGGAAAGGCGGGGAATCCGAAAACAGCCATGGACGCCAAGTGCGAGCCTAAGACCGAAGAGTGGGGTGTCAGCTAAAACGGCTTTGAGAAGAGTGGAGGAGGGAGTGAAGCCTTATCGCTCACTCTCTCTGCCTTAGCCCGTGGTCCCTGATACATGTCACTTTGTACTCCACTCACTCCCTTCCACGTCTCTGCTGCATTGCATTGCGTCCAGCTAGAGCTGTTATCCATGCACCCCACTGCTGCAGTCTTTTGTGCCGTTTCCGAGTCTCCAAACGTTAGTCCAGACGCTGTAGCTCGCTCACCGATAACGACGGGATGTCAACGGCGCAGACTGTCGGAATAGATGCAGACATCTACGATCAGGAGACTTGATTGATAACCTCCGAACCAGATCACACATAATCTAAACATTCTCTCCACTTATGTCAGCCTGAACTCGAAAGTCTCCCAGGGTTCATGATCTGATCGAACAAACATTCGACTTAGATCTGTGTAGCCTGATGTAAGAGGCTGTCAGTAAGGCTAGCACCAGAATTCTTCTCCTACACTTAGCTCGAGCCTCTTGTCGCTTTTCAGTCAACTTACCTCCAGCGAACACATCTTCGTGAGATTGAGGAAGTAAGCTGCCACGATGTCTCCTATTCCCATCAAGCAGAAGATTGTACGGGAGGATGGCTCGAAAATGAAGGTATGGTACCAGCGTAGGATAACATCAAGTGAGAATGAGGCTGAGAGTAGGAACTAGATTATTGTTGTAGGCGCTGGTCTAGGAGGACTAGGGGCTGCAATTGCTCTTCTCCTCGCAGGACACGATGTCGAGGTCTTTGAGGCAGCCTCAGAAATTGGCGAGGTAATGTCTCCCAACCGCATCTCTCCCGTCCATACCCAGATCTCCTAACCCTCAGAAACCAGGTCGGAGCAGGTATTCAAATCCTGCCCAACAGCAGCCGCGTGCTGCAAAGCTGGGGCATGCACGACATGCTGGACAAGTACGCAACCAAGCCCAAGCAAGTAAATTTCTTGGGCTGGAAAGGCAATCATATCTCGCACATGAACTTCCTCGAGTCTGCATCCAAGTACCCAGGCACCTTCTACTGGGATTTTCACCGTGCGAATTTGCACAACTGCTTGCTGGAGCGGGCCGTGGAGCTGGGCGCAAAATTGAAAGTCAACGCGCGTGTGCAGGATGTTATCTGTGATGCAGATGGCCAGAAAGCGACGATTGTCCTGCACAATGGAGAGAGGCACACGGGTGACCTGGTTGTCGGTGCTGATGGTATCAATTCGAGGCTGAGAGAAATCATGCTGGGAAGAGAGGATCCTCCCACGTTGACGGGAGATTTGGCGTATAGGCTGCTGCTATCGACGAAGGAGATGCTGAAGGATCCGGAATTGGCGGACCTGGTGAAAAATCCGCAGGTGAATTACTGGCTGGGTCCTGATGCACATGCTGGTAAGTACTTCCAACTTAATTGCATCAGTATTCGACATGAAAGTACTAAGACCATGCAGTCAACTATGTCCTCCGCGGCGGCGAGCTCTTCAACATGGTTCTTCTCGTCCCCGATGACATGCCAGCGGGAGCCAACACACTCGAGGGCAACGTAGAAGAGATGCGTGCGTTGTACAAGGACTGGGATCCACGCATCCCCAAACTCCTCTCGCTCTGCGAATCCGTCTATAAGTGGCGGCTCTGTATCCGTCCCGGTATGGAATCATGGTCGCATCCATCCGGTACGTTGACAATGCTTGGCGATGCCGTGCACGCGACACTCCCCTACCTCGCGTCGGGCGCCGGCATGTCTCTCGAAGATGCTGCGGTACTGGGCGAATTGTTCTCGCGGAGGACTACACAGTCCAAGAGCCAACTGCTAGAACTATATCAGAAAATCCGCGCGTCGAGAACGGAGATGGTGGTTGAGAGAGGGAATAGGCAGCAGTGGCTGTATCATCTGCACGATGGGCCGGAGCAGGAAGAGCGAGATCGGGTCATGCGTGCGGGTGAGGAAGGAGATGCATTGGCGTGGAAGGATGGAAAGTTTGCAGAAGGGTTGCTAGGCTGGTGTTGTGAGGCCGAGGTGGATAAGCACTGGCCGTCAGATGCATCTGCGTCGGAAAACGTGCTGAGCCGATTGTAAGAATTTCAAGTTCGTCCTTCACGGGTGGTAGCATTTCGAACTTATCATAGAGAAGTGAATAGATAATTCATTAGATTTTCGTCATTCCAACACCTTGCAACCTTGGTTTCTCGTGCCCTCTGCCTAACATTCACCCACCAATACGACCGTACCTCATAATGGAGCCCCAAAAATGCATGACATTGAGTCTTACTTCCGAAAAGGTCAGTTCTAAGCGCAGGGGACGCAACCACTCATTGTGGCAGTGCTAAGTAGGTATGAAATCCTACCTTGTAGGCACGGGGTGTGAAGGGGTCTTGGTCGGCGAATTTCTCTTCGTCGCTTAATATACGAACTCACTAAGTTTCTTAGCACTCAAAGATGCTTCAGAGAGAGTAAATGGCCTCAGCCGGCAAACTCAACCTCTTCTTTAGTTAGAGATGCTTGAACTCGTGGGTATGCTTTTGGTGTCATGGTGTTCACTGAGAAGGATGCGTTCAAGAAATAAGCTATCATTGGGATCCTTATTCAAATTAGGTACAGGGACCCAGTCTTCATCACGCCTTCAAGAAGCCTCCGTAATACCCATCTAACCAAGCGCAGGCGCCCTCCGCGTCCTGGTGTTCAAAAGCCTTCAGAGAGCCTACATAACCATCAGGCCGAACGTTCAAAATCACCACCTCACCCTCTTTAACATCGCCGATCCACTTCTTGGTGCAGCCCATCACATCATCGAGGTAGAATGTCCAACGACTATCTTTCCAAAGTGATGGCAGGTCCGCAATCTCCACATCATCCTTCGCTGCCGTTGTGACGAGCGCTGGCGTGTACAGCTTACTCACAGCCGTGTATCGTTGTGGCTGCACAAACTGCTCTGTCTCGGAGGCAGGCGTGTTGAGCGTGGCGTAGGATTTTGCAGCGGCTAGGGAGGCGCGGCCTAGGACAGAAGAGGTGGATGTGAGATGCTGTGAGATGACTGAGAGGAATGGGACTGCCGCTCTTGGATTTGGCGTGAAAAATACCACTCGGAATTGTCCCAGCATAGGAATGTCGAGTTGGAGGTCAACCGGGTTAGCATCAATGTATCTGGTCACTCTGGCGGGACTTAGTAGAGCACCCGCTTGTAGGCCGCCTCCCAAAGTCGAAAGCTCATTCAAAACATTCGGGGCATACACCGCGCCAATTCCCGAGATGAAACTGATATTCGTGGCGAAGTTCTTCGCCAGAGCTTTGGAATCGCCGGCGGCGAAGGCGTTGGCGTGTTCATAGTCAAAATTTATGAGGTCTTGAGCGATCTTGCGACGTTCGGCTGTATAGGTGTTGAGGAGGGATGGAAGAGCAAGGCCACGGATTGCGAGGTTGAGTTTCCAGGAGAGGTTGAAGCTGTCGTGCATGCTTACATTCATGCCCTGGGCTGCTTTGGGAGAATGGGTATGTGCGGCCTGGGTATAATTAGTTAAAATTCTTTTGTTTAAAGATAGGACCCGTACATCTCCAGTTATGAATACTCTTTCCGAGTCGTCTGTGAAGCGGTTGGCCACCCTCTGGCCGACTTTATATACGCTGAACCATTCTACTACCGTCAGCATGGTTTTCAGCTGGTTGGACATCTGAACTTACCAACAGACTTCCACGTCAAGGTGAATGGCGCGACAATCTCCTGTGCTCGCTTCATAACAAATTCCTGAGAAGCGGCTTCTGAGGAAAGTAATTCCTTCATGCCCGGATTGAGCTCAATATACAACCTTGTCAAGTTCCTCTCCCGTGGAATGCAGAGAATCGTTCCATGCTCCTCAGAATGAATTACAACTTTGCTCCAAAGATCTGGAAAATCAGTCTCGATGACACCTAGAGTACGGTTAGTATTCTCACATGTTCCATTTCACCAACTTTAAACTTACCATCCAGGACTCCCCAAGGAGCACGGGTACTGTCACCCTCCATCTCCGCACCTGGGATACTATTCCTAACCATAGATCTGGCACCATCACACCCAACTAGGTATTTTGTCTTCATAGCCTTTGTAGATCCATCTGCACCATCCCCGCATTTGATCTGGATTGGTGCTTCTGCATCTTCACTCGAGGTATATTCTATAAATGGACTACTCCTTGACACCTCAATACCTCTGTCCTTCAAGTCCTCAATAAAGATATCTTCTACCATGCCTTGGTGTACAAGCACAATGAATGGATCAGTGACATCAACTTCGGGTGGGTAGTGGACTTCGCGTCTCTGGCGATGTAGTGGGGTAGTAGCGGTAGAATTCTGCGCTCAATATTAGTGATCCACGCCCCAATCTTTAGCAAGTAGCAGGAACACTTTTCTTACCCAGAAACAAATATCGAAAATCTTAACACCCTTTCTAAGTAATGGATCAGCCATTCCCAACTGCTTGAATGTTTCTATCGTCTTTGGCTGCAGGCCATCTGCTCGCCCCGTGGAAGTCTTGTCGCTCCGATCATCGACAATCGTAGGCGTAATGCCATATCTAGCCAAATTGGATCTGTATCCTCGAATTCATTCATTAGCTTTCCATTCACTAGAGAATATGCTCTCAAACTATGTTCGAAAAGCACGATGACGGAAATGCTGCAATGTTGCCCAATTCCACAAGTGACCAAGGAAACAGGACCATGTCCCTAAAAAGACCTACGCAAGCATCAAACCCGCCGGTCCAGCACCAGCAATAACCACATCTGCTACAGGAGTCTCCTCTGCGATCCGGACACCCTCCATCGCGCCGCCATCGACAACGGAAAAGCCTTCGTTATTTGCACCTGGGGACATGTTGGGCGAGACTTGTGATCGGGAACGCTTCATAACCCGGTGGTGGTGGAGGTTATTCGTTCTTTTAAGTTTCAAGAATCTTACGTATTTTGTCTGAGCGTGGTATGAGCGACAAAAAGTTGTCTTGGGGGAGTACAATCAATGAAGCGCTGGGATAATGACGGCTTGGGGCACACGCGATTTCTTTCTCGCGTTTGCTGGGTCCGTTAGGGATGGATGGATAAGTGATAAGGCACGGATAAACTAGGATATGTATGTAGGTTTGCATGCACGACCAGCTCGGGACCTTTGCTCGCTCAGATCAGGAGAGGTAAGACATAGCCAGATTCATGGAAAGACGATCTCGTGGCGTGCTCTCAGGATCAGCTGTCGAGAATGGAGGAGGTCTGGCAGAGGGATTGATGGCTAGGGCGGGCGATGGGCGTTGGAGAAGAATGGACGCAGCCCCTCCTCCACTCTTGGTCATCACCCCTGCTACCGCCCTCCGACGGCGTTGTGCTCCAGAGCGGCTCTTCCGTCCGCCGGCCATGGCTAAGCCTCCGGTTGCTTACATGCAGAAATGGGATGCGTATTTTTGATGACATCTGCTTTCGACATGAGCCTGGTGAAGATGCCGGCGGCAATCAATACGACTGCCTCTCTTAGGAGTGGATCCGGTGTCAGCGTCAATGCAAGGTACGAGCTGAAGTGGAAAATAAACAGCCACGAGGTCATCTCTAGGGGATTGGTAAAGCCGAGGCCTGGTGTCCTTCCTTAACTTTCTTTTGTGGAGATGGAGGAGTGAATAAGAGGGATTGAAAGATGTGTTTTATTGCAGTCGCGAAGAAGTCAGGTATCATGAGTAATGTTCTAGCTTGACATGAACCGAATTCAAATCGAAGCCATCAGCAGTTATTCTCCAGCCTTCTGCTTCTTCAAGATCTCTCCGGCAGGAGCCGGCATCATTGCACCTGCTGGTGGGGTATTCTTGCTCTTGAATTCATCGCACATCTGCTCCATTGTGACCCATTCGACACCCTCGTGCTTGTTGATATGCTCGATGATTCTGCCCAAGATTTGATCAGTATTGGAATCCCTGCGGTTCTGAGGTTGGGGTATTTCTCACCTCTCGTGCATCAACAACACATGCGGGCGCCCTGAGACATCAGGGTGAATGGTCATTGGGAAAATGAACTCATCATACTCGCGATAAAAGTAGTCGAAGTGATCCTAGCCAGAACCGTCAGCCACGATCTCACCAGAAGTTACACCACAAAACATACCTTCCAGATATCCTCAACGTCGCGCGGGTTTACCCAACCGTGACTGTTGGCGGACTTCTTAATGAACATCATTGGAGGCAAATCGTCAATGTACCAACTTCCAGGGATCTCGACCAGACCTGTGGTCTTTCCCTTAATCAGAGGCTTCATCCAGTCCTCGGCGTTCTTTGAATAATCAATCTTGGTCCACGAATCGCCAGTGCGGAGCCAGTACATCTGGCAATCCTCGTGGCTCATCGAGTGATCGTATTCAATACCATAACTAAGAAGAAGCTCAGTACCAGCTTCGCTGGTCTCCCACCAAGGAGCAACACTTCCACGCGGTGGTTTGCCGCAGAACTCGGTGAGCATCTTGTAAGTCTTGTCTAGCACATCGCGCTGCTGCTCGAAGGTCATATCCGATGGATTCTCGTGTGAGTAGCCATGCAGGCCGATCTCGTGGCCAGCATCGCGGACCATGGCGCATTCTTCTGGGAAGGTCTCCAAGGAATGGCCTGGAATGAACCAAGTGGTCTTCATATTGTATTTCTCAAAGAGCTGGAGCAGTCTTCGGGTTCCAATGGTTCCAGCCCAGAGACCTTTGGGCTGTGAGTATTCTGTCTTGGTGCATCCATCCGCGTCGGGAAAGCTTACCTCGAGAGATATCGCTCGTTGAGTCTTCTCCGCCATATGATCCTAACCAACCGGCCACAGCATCGATGTCGACGCCATACGTACAGAGGACTCGCTTCTTACCCATTGTGAAAGCTTCTGGAGACAATTGATTGAGATAACGATTAATCAAAAGGATAAATGTGAGCAGGAGAAGTTTGAGTAATGAGGGGAAGCAAACAGACGAACGGCAACAAAAGAAAAGTTGCGAGGCTGAGAAGGAGGGGATGCTTGAGCTCGAGGCTCGAAGCCAATCAGGAGCTCCAGATAGGTTATACATGGTATGGCGCTTATCAGCTTATCAGGCGGCCTTCAATCCACTTTTGCCCCGCTATCAATGGTGGGGGATTCTTTTTTGGCCGGAAGCACTTTACCGTTGTTATATTCCTTACTCATGAAATGCCAGGACAACGCCGAAGGGTGGATCGCAGTGTCGCAGCCATGGCACGAAGAGGGACCGCAATAAGTCTCCTTCGAAGTAAGAACTATCTCGGCCTTCTCTCCAACTACATTTTTTGGTACTCCTTTCTACCCCGCACTAGTCTCTCAGCAAAGTCATTTCCTCATTGTGTATCTAATACTTCGTCAACATCTCTATACATTCATTCTACTCAACCATGAGCAGCAGAGTAAGCTGGGAGCAAAAGGCAAAACATGGAATCTATACCGTGCTGACCTCATTCAGTTTGACCTCAAAGGCCGCACCGCCCTCGTTACAGGAGGAGCGCGAGGGTGCGGACTGGCCTTCGCCGAAGGGCTCGCAGAAGCCGGAGCCGACGTGGCCGTGTTCGACGTGATCGAGCCCGTGGAGGGCTTCCACGCCATTAGTAGCATGTACAACGTGAAGACCAAGTCCTACATTGTCGACGTCTCCTCCATCGAGAGCCTCGAGGCCGGGTTCGCCGCCTTCAAGGCCGATTTCGGCGGCAAGCTCGACATCTGCGTGCCATGCGCGGGTATTAACCGCAACGTGGGCTTCTTGGATACCCAGTTTGAAGATTTTGAGAAGCTTCTGGGCGTCAATGTCAAGGGGGTTTACTACACGGCCCAGTTGGCGGCCAAGCAGATGATTGAGAACCAGACCAAGAAGGGGAGCATTATCCTCGTGGCGAGCATTGCGAGTTACATGGCGATTAGAAGTCAGATGAGCAGTGCGTATTGCGGAACCAAGGGTGCGGTGCGGGCCATGTGCCCTGCCATTGCTGCTGAGCTTGTCAAATATGTGAGTTGGCCTCCTATATTTGAATCCATCCCTCAGATAATTCAATCTAATGTGCGTAAAAAGGGTATTCGTGTTAACTCCATCTCACCTGGTTACGTACGCACCGAGATGACCAGTCCATTCCCACATCTGCTTGAGAGTTGGAAGGATGAGATTATGAATGGTAGAGTGGCCGAGCCAGAGGACATCAGAGGCGGATGTGTGTTTTTGGCGAGCGATGCTTCGCTTTACATGACCGGGCAGGACTTGTGTTTGGATGGAGGTGTCACCAAGTGGTAGTTTTCAATGCTCATAGAAATGAAATGTTTGGTCCAATAAGAAATGTCGTGATGTATCGTGACTAGAAAAGACTTGAGCTGTAATGTTCTTCAGATACCCTTAGCGAGCGTAGGTCATGTCGGGGTAAAAAGGCATCGAGCAAAGGGTTGTTTCGAATAGCTGACGCAATTAGAACTTGGCATATGAAAGGAGCCAAGGACAATACGCGGGCTTTGACGGTAACAGCGCTGGAGTACTTAGAGTTCTAGTGACACGTCGCCAGCGCATCAGATTTTCAAAGTAGTTATTTATTGTTCCATGTGCACTTTTACCGAAACCTACCATATAATTTTGATAATGGGAAATACGACCTCTGGTGTTTCTGTGTTGCGTGGTGATGTGAAGTTCAAAAGGTGCTAATCAATGAATACCATTTGTGGACATTTAGTAACTGTAAGACATGCCATGGTTAGGTAACTTCATAACACAACATCGTAGGAAAGATGCTCCGGGAAACTTTCGTACTTAAGACGAAACATACTTCGAAGTGGTCGCCCACCATGGAGGCGGGAAACACTGGCGTACTCAAGCTACGCCTCTCCCCTCAAAAACTTGAAATATACAACAGCAAGGAACTCTACTCAGAACTCTATTCCTTTATCCGAAGCTCGTCCTAACTCCCTGCATCAAGCTTTCATCAAGCTCCTCTTGAAACCTCCTCGATAATCCTTGCAGCGCCGAGAACCTTCTCCTCCTCAAACCTTCGCCCGACGATCTGAAGTCCGATCGGATGGCCGTTCATAGATTTTGGATCATAGAACTTCCAGTTCCACGCATCGAGCTCACTCCTTGGCTGATATCGAGTTTCAGGTAAAGGATCATCCTCGAGGGAGACGCTACCCGCTGGGAAGGAGAGTGCTGTATAGTCTAGCACGTTCCATATCTTGGTATACCCTACCCATCTGTCACATCATTAGATACAAATCCTTCACATGAAATGGGGGCAAAGGAAATATTAGTAAACTGACCGACATCCCTTGTGTGGCACGGCAGGATGGGGCATAGTTGGAGTGAGGAGCACATCGACAACCCGACCCGAAACGGGACCCTTCATGCTATTCCATTTATCGAGGTACTGTTTCTGTGCGGCAATTTTTTGTTTGTTGAGTTGCCAATACTCATATACAGAGATCGGCTGGCCTTTGTTTATTAGGTTCTCGACATGTGGAATGAAAGGCTCGCCGCCACTTTGGACTGCCCGTCGGATATCTTCACCACCATCGGCAGTATAATATTTGTCCTACGCCACAAGATGGTCAGGGAATCATCCTTTTAGACATATTTGGAGCTATCAAGAGAGTTTGTCACATTAAATGCGGGGCAAAACTTTACATAACTTACCATTATTTCTATACACTCTTGGTGCAGGGTAGGTTCCCAGGGCACTAATTCATGGCCCGCCTTCTTAAGCTTTTCCGCAAGTTCATTCAGAACTCGTTCAATAGGTGGATGAACCTTCACAACTCCGTCATCCATCATAATACCGATTACTAGTGGTCGTGATTGAATCTCTTCGTATACCGATTCTCGCCAGGGTATTGGCGATACTCGGGGATCGAGCATCCATGGCTCGGAATCGATAACTGCTTTCGTGATAGTAGTCATTGATGAAAGACTCCGAGTCATTGGTCCAATGGCCGACGGAACATGTTCTTGTCCCTCGGTTGAAACGGGGGTTCCATGATATGGGAAGCGAGCACTCTTGTAATTCATATTTCAGCAATTGGACTTATTGACGGTAATGAGAATAGGCGATATGGGAAATAGACTCACACTTGGTTTCAAACCATACAGCCCGTTCATATGACTTGGAATACGAATTGAGCCTCCAATGTCCGTGCCCCAGCCTACAATCGAGCCATGCAGTGCGAGCAGAGCTCCCTCACCACCTGTCGAGCCACCAGGAGTGAAGTCGGGATCTCGTGGATTCACAGTAAGCCCCCAAAGAGGATTTTCCGTCTCGCACCACTATATCAAATTGCCGCGTCAGAAGTTTGCAACGTTTTCAATGCAATATCAAATCCGGAGATGAAATAAGTTGACGTACCATGATACTTTGTGGCAAGTTCGACTTTGCAATGACTACCGCACCCAACTTCTTCAGGATCTGTACCACAACTGCATCATCAGCTGCAGGAGCGAAAGCTCGTCCAACATACCCGAGCGTGGTATCGACCCCTTTGACATTGAATTGATCTTTCAGTGTGATGGGAATGCCATGTAATGGACCGACGACCTTGCCATTAGCTTTGTAATAGGCATCTAATTCCTGCGCTACTTGAACGGCCTCTGTGAACAGGACCTCAGTCAAGCAGTTTGTCTTGGTAGGAGTATTAGCCCGGTCCTCGGAAAGAGGCTTTGGAACTCACTTTCTGATGGGCTTCGACCGCTCTGCGTGCACCTTAGACTCAGCACTGTCTCCAATCAAGAAAATCCAGCACCTCTTGACAGCATCTGCCGCGGTGGATTAGTGGTACTTACTTCTGTATATAGGCACCAACCACATTCCCGGCACTGAACTCCCCTGTCGATAGTTTCCCGGCTAGAACTTCGATGTCGCTGATTTCGGTGATGGCTTCAATTTTCGATCTCTCCAGGTCACTGGTGAGGAATGGTGCAATGGCAGATTTCTGGAGAGCGATCTTTTGCGAGACGATGCTTTGCCATGTTGAGACTGGGATCTCTTCACGGGTATCTCCCATCTTGCAGGAAGGAGGAAGCTGGCTAGTCTTAGTGATCTTTGTTGATGTTGGCAGTTGTAAATGACTCTCATGCTTGGACTTGTCGAGCTTGGTCGTGCCGATGGAAGGGTGGGGGATACGCTTGGTTAGTTGAACTTTGGCGGCGAAGGCGAAAGGTGGGCGGACTTGGGAGATAACAGATCCAAAAGAAAGGCGAGATGGATTTTAGTGCGCAGTGACTTTTGAATGGCTACAGTTCATTTCAAGGAGCATTGAGGATTATAAAGGAAAACTTGGAATTGAATAATACAACATATCAATAATTCAAGTTGGTGCCTTTTACCGTATGAAACATACACTTTGCAGGTAATAATATGGATAACAGAATCTCTTCAACCTGCAACCTTTCTGTCTCCTCTTGATACAAAATCAAGTAAAGTACCTCCACCGGGGCGAAGATTCTCCGTCGACCAATTCTGCTGTATCAACGTCTTCTGCCTTGAGCAATATACCCTGTTCTGTATTCTTTCTCCGATTCTCCAACTTCATCCAAACACCAAGACCAAGCACGAAAATGATGCAAACAACGTTACACGCGCTCGTTGCAATCAAAGTAGGCCTGTAAGCAGGAGCGAACTCGGTTCGAAAAGTCGCTGCAGACAAGATCCCCGCGATATTTCCCAGCCCAACGAGTAAGCCGGTAGTAGCAGCGCGGGAGTTTTCGTTGAGATTATTGTTGTTGTGCCAGGAGTGGACGAGCACGCTGGGCGTGTACGAACCCGCAGCCATAAGAAAACAGGCGAAGTAGGCAAGTGCTTTATGCGAAAGGACATCGATGGAGAAGAGGATTATCATGCCAGCTAGTGAGACCAAGAGTGCGAAGACGATGTGAAAGGTTCGTTCACGGAAGTAGTCGGAGGATTTGGCGATGACTAACAGAATCACGAAGCCGACTGCGTTAGGTGCGACCGTCCAGAGATTTGTCTTGACGGTGGAGTATCCGAGCCTTGCTACGATCTATTGGAAGTTAGCTTTCTTTCTTCAAAAACATATATATATTATTATACGGAAAAGTAAACGGCATACCTGGGGAAGGAAATTTGAAGTTGTGGAAAAGGCCACGGGATAAGTAAATGCAATGACCATCCAGACCAAAAACTTCTTATTCTTCCAGGTTGCGAACGACTCTTTGATACTAAACTCGACGTCAACTTTCCTGGAGCCATCCCTCAAGCTCCTCGCTTTTGCTGCTCTTCTTTCGTCCTCGTTGAGGAACCAAGCTGTCTCGGGCGTTGCTGGCAACCAGAAGTATGCCACTGCACCAGTGATAACAGTCATACCACCTTCAATAATGAAGAGCCACATCCATCCCTGAACGGCAGACGATTTGATACGGAAGACTCCGTAGGAAATCAATCCGGAGAAAGCTGCTGCAAGAAGCGCAGACCCGAAGAAGATGGCGATTCGAAATCCAAGCTCGCCTCTCGTGTAAAAGAGGGTCATGTAGAAGACCACACCAGCAAAGAATCCGGCTTCACATGCTCTACATAGTCTTAGTATGGCTATGCTGCAACGAGGTGTTTGAGGTTATAGATACCCCAGAATGAGCCGGATAACCAATAACCCGGCAAAGTTCTTTGCAGCACATTGGAGCAGAGCCAAAGCACCCCAGACAACCATCACTATCGGAAATAAGCATCTGAAGGACCAGAAGGTATTCGAATCCCGACGATTAAAAACTCACAGGTTGGCAGTGTAATTTTTCCAGACCACAGCTTTGTAAGAAGATTGAGTGGTAGATCACACAGACCGAATGGAACATAGAACAGTAGGATCAAAAGGGAGTACTCGTTGCCGGTGAAGTGCAGGTCTTTATCGATACCATCTGTCTTGGCATTTCCGAGGTTGCTCTACATCATGTTCAATACAGCCCTTTGCTTCGCTTCCTCTCGGGGCAGTTGTGCTTACTCGATCTACAGAATTGAAGAAGTACATCTGTCATCCACATCAGTACGCCGTGTATAGTGGTATTGCGGCGAGCAATGCTTACCAAAGACAAGAAAGGCAGGAGGTAGAAATCCAATTTGCGAACTGCGAAAACAATCATCAGCATTTTGGAAGGAAGAACTTTTCCGGCACAGTCTACTACAATCATAACCCCATTTCCAGGGAATGGGAGTGAGAGAAAAAGGGGAACCGCACGTACCGTAAGATCTCTCCGCATTTTGATCAATAGCATCGCTAATTCCAGCCTCAACATTAGCGTCATTGACAGACAAGTTCTTCTCATCGATGATTTCCGCCATGGCTGTTTGTTCGGAAAACTGAAAGGTCCGTCGTTGTAAATCAAAACACCAATTCGATTTGGAGAAAGATCCAACAAAAAAATTGCAGGAGCTGATCTGTCAATATACCATCCAATTTATGGAGCTAGAGAGTGCACGTTGCTGCTTACTTATTTGGAGCCGACCAATCCCTGGCAGGCGGCGTGCTAATTGGGAGAGGTTATCATACTCACCGTTCCCCATGTCTGCATGTGAGGTCGGTGCTTATCTGAGTCCTCGGAGGATGCGCTGTCGAGAGTGGGGAGTATCCATCTACCTTGCCAGTGCTTACTGACCTACTCATAGTACGGAATGTTAAGAGTTGCAGGAGGGATTTTCGGAAAGGGGAAATGGCAATGTAAATGGTCGTGGGTTTTGAGGTGCCGTAATTCCAATGGCCGAATAGAAGCCTGTCGGTGACAAAAAGCACGGGCTCTGAGCTTCACCTCAATGTAGCAATGATTCGAAAAATATATGCTTCATTTTAATACACTAGAGCTATACTGCCAAGTTCCCTCAGAACTCCCTTACGAATGCCTCTACCACATCCCCAACCTTGATAAATGCTTTTCTGGAAACCGCATTAGAAGCATGGCACATATGTTCCCCAAAGAAGACCTTATTATCGAACCTCCTCGTCTTAGCCAGAGTGACAAAAGGCTCTTCGTTTTTTTCCGCCGTCTCTTGATCTACACATACCATAGAGCACCTCCTACAACTTCCTAGCATTTCAAAGATCTCCTTCCCAATCCGGAGGTTCTTCCATGAATCCTCCACGTAAGGTACCGAAGATGCAGGATTAGATGCGGCTACAATGATATTGGCGCGGAAGACGGCTGCAGATGCTGCCTTTCCGTTCCTTTGATGGATCTGGGTATTTAGGAAATCTAGAGAGGCGCGGTTGATACAGAGAATAGGGCTTTCGTTTGAGAGTAATATGGGCCGTGAGATTATTTCTTGGTCAGAGGACGGAGGTGATGGAGGTGGGGTAGAAAAGGACCCTGTATCGTCCTCTAGTCGTCTCTTTCTAGGTAGTTGATGCTGTTGTAAATGCGCTTTTGAATGCCGAGAAGTTGAACCTGACCCCCCAGCTGGAAATCTTGCTAGATTACATGGCACACCCAACACCGATGTGAAAAAGTCCGTAATATGCTGTGACTTGCAAGGAAATGCACGCACTCTTTCGTCGCAAATTCTTGAAGCGCGCGTCGTAGAACTTTGCAATTCTTCAGTCAGCGAGACTGATATCTCTTTGGCTGTGTCAACCTTTCTTGGTTCGTGGAATCGAATTCGTAATAAACCAGCTCTGAGGTCTATCTCCGGTCTGATGAGTGCCATTCGTGGATATCGTTTCTGGCTGAGTGCTTGACCAGTTCCTGTATGCACCAAACACCATTCACGGTCCCATATTAGTCCTTCCTCCTTGACTTCCCAAGCAACGTTTGGCGGAACCGTCCATCCCGCACAACTTTTGATGGGATAGACCATAAGGCTTTCGACGTAAAGTCCAGATCTGCTGGGTTTCTGGTTGACCTCCTCCTTATCAGTTGGCTGCTCTATATAGAATTCCCGGATGAAATCTATGAATGTTGTTACATCCTCCATGTTGCTCATCGCTCCCAAACTCACACGAACGACGCCGGTAGGCTTCCCACTTGCGCCTTCATGATCGTTTCCACATCTCTGACCCGCTGCATAGTTGGCCTTCATCTCAGATGTCTTCAGCTTCAGATGGTACGAAATACCACCTGGATTGCAAAGATTGCCAGTCCTGAGATGTATATTCCGAATCGAAGCCAACTTGTCAACTTCTGCATTGGAGACCCATTTGCCATTAGCATTCCGTATATTAAATGCAACCACTGGCCCTTGACGAAGTCCATCATGGTAATTGCCTTCATTTTCGCAGTATATTTTGCAGACTCTTTGGCCATTTTGATGTCGCAATGACGACAACCCTTGGTACAGCTTTTCTGCTAGGTAGGCTGTATGCCTCGAGATTTTCTCCATAGATCCATATAGATTCTTGTGGACCTCAAATGCAGAATCAAGGGCCATGATATTGTGAAACGGCAGAGTGCCGTCCTCAAGCTGTTCATGGATTGACTGGTCCTTTGCAGCATGCCAACTGTCTTGAAGACACGAGACCATTTCAACAGTGCCACCCCCAAAGTACTTCCGACAAGTTAACATGTGCGCAGATGACTTTTTCACCACCAAAGCCCCCAAGTCTGGAAAGCCAAAGATCTTGTAAAAGCTAAGAGTAGTAAAGTCCGGTGCATCCTCAGAGTTACTCAAATCCAATTGGGCAGTTGAAACAAAGGCCGCAGCATCGAGTAACGTGAAAGTATTTTTCTTGAACTCCCTTACTTGTGCTGACCATCTCAACGGTAGTCGTCGTCCATTCATGTTGGATTGAGCTGGATACGCAAAAAGGCTTGGCGTCTCATCCGTGCCATTTCGGTCTACTTGTAAAAGCCATTGCTCAACCATCTCATCTGACCCATAGCATTGATTTGTTGTTGCAACTTCTCTCACCCCCACGAGACTGGTATGAGAATCTCGATGATAAGCATAGTGAAATCCGTTCTCTGCACGGAAGCCCTCCGCAACCAATTTGATAGCAGCAGTGGCATTAGAGACAAACACAAGGTCGAATTCCTCCGGATCAGCCTTCACGAATTGCAATGCCCGCAATCGCACATCGTCAATCCGCTTGGTTGCAAGAATCGACGATGAAGAGCCAGAATGCGGATTACCATATAGGTCCGTTATCATGGACGTGGCGAATTTCTGCACCAGGGACTTCGCATACAGGGTCGTGCCCGAGTGATCAAGATATGTTGCCCCTATTCTGATGTCTCAACACACCGGCCGTCCTTGCAGTTGGCCTGGAATCATACCTTTGAGCATAGGATACTCGGCCTCCCTAATGTTGTCAACATCGTCGTTGTAGAAACAGAGTTCGGGAGCCATGTCGGGCACGTGATAGCATTCCAGAGTCTCTTGCTAATATAAGGACCCTTGCGACGGTCAAAGATGATAGATTTGAAGCCGCCGTGAGAGGGCAGAAGTCAAGTACATGCCATGTCTCAGGGCCCGTCGGTAAGCGTCGGTGAAGAGTGGGACCAAAGGCGTCGCTTTTGCAATGGAGGCTTTGCTTGAGGGGAAAGGGCAATCTAAGATAAGTCGGAAGCGCCCGACGGCGGTGGAGGTGGAATAGTTTCATGCTTAGCGGTGCCCTGCATAAAGATATCGGCAACCTGCTGGCTGGGACCCTGATATTCCAGGCATGAGTGGGCGCCGGCGACCGGCGTTCGGTTCTTCTCTCTCAGGAGTGGAGGATCCTCATTGTACCCGATTTCGAATCTAAGTTCTGTCTGACACCTAGCTGGGTGCGAGCCTGTGGGAATTAGTGGGTGGTATAACATATGGATCATAATATGATGGCTACCCTTCCTCTACCTAGAAGCTTTGGCACGATCTTGCTATGAGCCCATGTACGCCCATACACGAGAAGAATAGTAGGAACGACAGATTCGGTAACAACTTTTATTGTATCTTACACCAAGCAATTGGCATTACTGATTCCAGAGCTTCCTATGTAGGTGGAAGACTGCTGGTAGTATACCATCTCGTCTCTTCTATGGACAGACTGTGTTTGACCCGTCCTACGTCCTCTGAACAACACGTATCACGTGTATTAACCACCAATGCTAGTTCAACTTTTCCTCAGACCCACGGAATCAGGAGCAATAGCACCAGCCCAATCGATCTAAGTATCCATCTGAAAAGTCCGCTGCGCAATGTAGTATCCGAAGTGATACAAAGGACAAACAAAAGGTGAAGGGCAACTAGCCCCAATAGTTTCCCCCTAGACAAAGACTGCCATTCCCAACCTGGCAAAAGCATCCGCAATCCACATGGTCTAGCACATTGCTCTTCCTCTTATTCTCGGAGGAATCTAGCTTTGCAAAATCGACGTCGTCCCAATTGACGGGGCTGAAACTTGCTGGGAGACGAATAGCAGGTAGGACATCTGGGAGAGACTTGGAGCGTCCCTTGGAAACAAGCACGTTGAGTGATGAGATAGATGTTGACGATGCGTATGGGGTCGAGAGTGATGATGAGAGAGACGGTGGAAGAGAGGGCGGTAGCATCAAAGGAGGGATTGAAGTTGTTGATGGGGGTTTCGGCTGGAATATGGGTCAGTAGGAAGGACGAAGATATATATAATAGAGACAACCCACAAAATCATAGTCTAAGAGGGACTCTGATGATGACTCCTGTGTAAGACGGGGACGACTTCGTGCTACGGGAAATCAGCCATGCTAAAGAAAACATTACATGGGTTATTACGTACCACTCAAGTGCTGCTGCTCTTCGTCCTTCTTGCAATGCTCACAAATACCACTTTCAATGCAATTGAATGCTGTACTACTGTCATCATGTCGATCGATCGGTCTTCCCAAAAATCTTGTGCCTCGTGAGGATCCTCGCTTCAATGTTTTCTGACGGCAGAGTGCCATGTAGGTTTCCGGGTGTACCTTCCTGACGTGCAAATATTTCTTGAGAATCTCCTTTGCCTCGCTAATATTGGTATTAGAAGTCTCCAGATGATTGTCGTTCCCAATTACGTTCTGATCAATATTGTCAGAGATGGTCAGACTTCCAGTTTCAAATATCTCCGGTTCTCGCGTGCCAATAGTATGCCTCCTCGTCGACAATCTAACGTTAGCTGCCCGTTGGAACCGTTGAAATGTAGGTAAATGTTGTTTCGACTCTTCAGCACTAATGTACTTTTGGAGAATATCTTTCGCTCGTAGTATGTTCGATGGATCTCTGGTTGCATCCTGCGGTTGTGTAGTTGGGCTTTCCCAGAAAGAAGCATCAGAATCCGTATCAGAGTCGTCGGAGGAGTCTGAGGAAAAAGTGCTATGCTCCTCTAGAGGGGGTGGAATATTATGGTGATGAAACGGTAGAACGGTGCGGCGAGAATGCGGTACGCGGATAGAGTTGTTTGGCTCATATGACAGCATAGATGTCAACGCTGAAATTTGCAGTGAACGAGAGGCTTCATGATTTTTATCCCAGTCCAAAACTCGGCATTGTTCGGAGCAAAATGCATAGCCTTGAGATGGCATGCCGCAAAGGAGACAAGATTGATCCGAGGATGACATTGCTGCTTGATGGCGTCTTCTGGTTCAAGTGATAGATGTTGAAACGAGGGAGCTGCAATGATCAGCAGGAGTTCTTTGGGAAGATCATTTCTATATACCTTCTGGTGAGCGGGAGAGGCGTGTATGTCCTGTCAGACGGGCCTTGGGTGGGGATCTCGGTTATAATGAATTGGACTCGGCTTTGCTTCTTTGCTTCACGACAACACTCGTAAGCTCGTACTATGATACACATGTCAATAAAGTTTGATAGACATTTGCCGACCTCAGGCCTGGTCTGCAGACATGGGGTGTCCCTTGCCTGACCTCCCAAGTATCCCAATTCGATTGATTTGTCTTGAGCGGCCGGCGACGCATCTTGCAATTCTTGAGAATGCGGACTGCAATATTGAAGGATGTGAGTGGCTGCAGCATCGAGGCTTTCCCAGCTGACTGGGTGGACCACATGGCTGCTGGGAGTTCGAATGCAGGAATAAGGTTTCCTTAGGTCTAATGATATAAAACACAGCCAGTAAAGCTACTGAACACCTCCAAACACGCCATGCCGCTGCGATCGCAGGAATGCAGTGCTGCGCTGATGAGAGCTAGGAGTCACACCAGCCACTTTCTAACCATGGAATCATGGATGTTATTGCTTTCCCATAATTGATTCGTCCCGGTAATGAATGTCTTGCATTTCACATGCCGCAAAAAGCTGACGAGTATGTCCTCTAGTACGACATGCCCTTCGGAACTTCTCCGCTGGGTTGATTGGGTCGGAATCCGACGGCCAGCAATATGATCTGTCGAATTCCACTCCGAAAGTTAAACGCCATAACAACAGAGTGAAACTTGGATTTGAAAAGCGCTGGGCCACTAGGCAGAGCTGTCATCTCTAAACGAGGATCAAGGTTTACTATTTGCCTCACCCAAAGTGGTTGCAGTAAGTAGCTTGAAAAAGTAAGGGATTAGCTACACAGAAGAAAGCAAATATGGAAGCCGTGGCGTCAAACTTCGGTCCCGAGACAGCAATCCCGTGTAATTAACTGCACCCAGAAACGATCTCAGGGAGTGGCAGAGATCCCTCTCGCAACAATGGCTGGACTGAACAGCTGCAACTTGCAAGCCGTGGATTCCTGACAGGCCTGAAAGCCTGAAAGGGAGTCGGCGACTGAAGGAATGCGAATAATGCAGCTGTGATTAGCTGCACAACTCGCCGTTGTACAGCGTGGACTCAAGGGGTCGGCGATAAGTGCAGCTAGGAGTGACAGCTAGGAGTAAGAGCTAGGAGTGACAGCTAGGAGTGACACTGAAGCACACAAACCTTATCCGAGTCGCTTGGAGAGGTTGGAGAGAATGAGGGGCCAGTGGCAAGTGTTTTGCATTATTCTTGATCGAGGATCTGATGATCTACCTACACTGCCAAACCCGCGATCGCATCAGCGAGGAGGTCCTCCACTCTGCGCACTGGATGATGGCTGGGCTCAGAGATGAGGACGGGAGGCGAGGAAGGAAGGAGAACAGCGGCATTTCACCGGTCGCCTCACCATCTCTAACCCCCTTCCCAGTGACATCGGAGCAGTGATGAAATCTATACGTCAGCGACAGGAAACGTAGAGCTGCTCTTCGACAATGGCTGCTGTGAAAGAGCTCTCGATGTGCCCTCCTCCGCCAGCCTTCAACGCTGACAAAAGGGATGGATTCTGGAGGCTTTTTTTGTGAGGTTGGTGGTAACTTGTCGTGCAGTTCTCCAGCAGGTAAAAGACAGTCCAGTAGTCCTGCTTTTGCGTTGGTCCAGGTCTTGTATGATGTCCAGCTTACTTCGTGTTCGTCGGGTGTGTATAGAGACGTATGCTTACACAGCCTTGTCTTGTCGATACACCGTCAGTCATTGATGACTATTACTTGTATTCCATCATGTACGCTTGTTTCCCGACAGGAGACTTTTTGCTGATTCTTGTGTTTGTCGTAATGGGCATAGCGGAAACTGGATGGGTTTAGGATGATCAAGTCATGGGACTTACAGGGGAATGATGTTACTGCGTAAAATCCACACCTAAGTAAAGATTCCCCATCGTCGACTGGCTTAGTACGGGATGATATGAGCGTGTGTATGCCAAGCCTTCACAGTAGTTGTGACTTCTGAATACCATCGACATCCGCGTGTCTCACGTGATCATATTCTTTTCGGCGTCAACATCAATGTCAACGTTATTCTCCATTGTTGCATTTCATCGTATCATAGATCTTCGTAAAGCTGCTTTCATTGTTTAACAATATGGTTAGTATAATACACCATAGCATGTAATCGAACTCATATTGTCAAAGCGAAACATAGAAGTACCTGCGCATAGTGCCTACTCTACTGCTTCTTAAGCTGCATTTCGTCGCGCGTTCGTTCTTCTCTCTGCACTTTCCAGCAGCTGCACATCAATTCCCCACGGAGCCTTAAGCACCTCTATATCTGCACATCACAAGCATTTGTCTACTCTTGAGCGGCAATTGCTATTAGGATCCCAAGCAACGTATTGTGCCGTTGACTAGATTGACCAGACTCATATCTCAACAGTCGAAGCTGAAACCATCTTCTTCAATGGCAGAAAACGATTACCTAGAAGACGATCTTGGCTCCCAATCAGTTCTTCAGAACGACGAACCAAGGAGCCGAATGAGCACAGTCTCTACTCTTGGAAACATTATGATCTCTCATTCGGTAGTACAGCGGTCTAGACTCAATCGCAGTAGTAGAGCTCGTCTGAAATCTGCGGATTTCAGAATCTATGAGGATGAAACTGCTACTGTAAGTACCAGTCGACCTTTACCAGTCTCTATTATTGCGTAAGATTGCTGACTATCCTCATAGTTCTCTGCAGAAGAGAGCCACAATCTGCGAGATACTGTTGTGGACGAAGACTGTGAGAGCAAAAGCTTTGAAGCCTCCTTCCCCAGATTTGGAGCCTTCCCGAACCCTACCCAAACCCTTATGAACGCCAACAGTAAATACAGAAGATACCATTTGAGAGCTCGTAGATTGCCTCTTGAGACACTTGAACATGATGAGGTCACGACATTATCAGTTCTGCCATCTACGCCACTGGGAGGAAAAAAGTCCTTGCAAGTTGGTACTTTTACAACGGCTGTAGATCTTACTCGCGAGAAGGAGCCGACCAAGCCACAGAAAGGGTCTCTTGGTCGACAGAGTTGGACATCAGGCCTCCTAGCAGAGCAGGCACAGCTCAATGACACACTGCAAAACTTTCTGCGGCATCCAGGTTCTTTCTTGCTTCCATCGGTAACTCCAAAGCAAGCTGCGTCTCGAACTGAGTTTGCAATCAAGCCGAGGAAGGGGAAGAAATAGGTATTCCAAGACAATTCTACTGCAGAGGTATCTCCCAAACACAAGATGCCTGCCGGTTTTGGTCATATGTATCCCTAGATCCCTCGACATAAAATGGCGGTGTGCCGAGCGAGAACCAAGGGCAATCCCGACAGCGGTACTGAAGAAATGTAAAACGAAAAGTCGGCGGCTAGCTTAGGTCTTCTCAGTCTTCAGCAGAGCGACGAATTTCCTCATTTGCTTACCCCTTTCTCTCATCTTTCTGTCTCTGCTGGCTCAGATGCAATTTGGAGGAGTTGATCTTGCCATTTTAGCAAATCATCAAAAGATGCCCATATCGTTTATTTGCTCCTCGTCTACAATTTTTGCTTTTGATCTCTTTTTGTCTTTGCCGTCTACTTAGCTAGATCAATGGCCACGCAACCTTGAGGTTCTGAAAGTAATCCAATCAAAATCCTTTCTAAGCCCCCCCTCTCCCCATACGTTTGACATCATTGAAGATGGAGACTTGTTATCTTGCGGATAATGATGACCGAAAAAGCAAATCTCGGTACCTGTGACTGCTTTACTTTTCTTAAGGAATTCTCATCCGGTTGGTACGCAACCGGCCCGTTCCCTGTACCGCATTCTCCAGCTGCAAGACAATAACAGACCCGGCAAGTACCAGGTTTGAAAGACAATTTCACTCACCTTGCCTCGCTCCTGGGATCGACTCAACCCAGCAGGCCATCACCTTGCATAGACATCCACATCTACGAACAGATTGGGCATCAGAACCGCCCCCATCCCCATTTGAATTTGATAAGCATTAAAACATTATTCTTATGGACTGGCGGTATAGTCTGACTGCCGGATACATCTGCATCTGGGGTCGCACGGCAGTTCATATTTGTTCGCTATAAAAACGGGTCATGCAAGGAGAATGGGAGGGATGGGTGATGATTGCTTGCTGGGCGTCCACCGGAATATGCCACCTTCTCTCTTGTAGTCTCTAGCCGCTTGAGGACAACAATAGCAAGGTGATTATGTTTGTGAGTAATTTGGAGAGAGGTGGACTGGTAGCCAGTTGTGTTGTATGTCGTGTAAGGTACGTAATCAAGTGGCGAGAAGCAAGAAGCAACTGAATAGCACACAAGTATATCAACCACCCAGTCGTGTCTCTTGAATTCTAGAAAGCCCCGTCTTGAGTCACTAAGTCTGTGGGAACGGCGAGCATAGAACTTCTAAAAATATCAGTTCTGTCCAAATTCCCCACACTTTCCCAAACTTTCCTCCCCAGTTTAAAACTTCAGCCTCATTACCAAATATTCACTCTTCCAGGTCCCCTTGACCAGGTGCTTTGTCTTCCCATCTCTCTGTCCCGCCCGCTAAGGTCAGAAAAAAGAAAAGAAACGGAAACCGCAAGATCCACAAAAACCCTCCCGAAATCTACCATTCCAATACCCGAGAAGACGGGAGGTCCCAGGATTCGCGAAAAGAACCAATATATATCCAGGTGGGAGAAGCAAGAAAGTGACATAGGACAAGGGATCAAAAAAGTGAGAAGGGATAGAAAAAGGAGTCTACTTATGCTTCTGAGACGAGAGGGACAAGCGAACACCGGGGACGGATTATCCTTCATCACAAGCCCCCTTGAACTCGAGGCGCAGACACGGGAGGCCAACCAGACTGGGTCGCAATGGAGACATGATACGGATTTAGTTGAAGAGCCAAATGATATACCGCTTCAAAAAATCTTGGTTCATGGGCCGTCGACCAAAATTGTGGGGATCAGAGAAACAACGAGAGCCGGAAGGACAGTTGCGGATCCGTCGGGAGACCGAAGGGTATCGAGTGCCAGTATCAGAGCACCTGGGCCCTTCTCATCCCTTTCGTCTTCTTCAGAGGAGGGAGAAGAGGAAGGAGGGTCAGTAAATACCCTTACGACCATACCATCGACCGTCTTCTTAAATATATCCTCCACTCCTAACAGCCACAACTATAGTCATGACATTATAGGAATTCGTCAAGAAGGAGAACAGTGCCAAAGAAACCGAAGCTACCATAGTCCCAACCCCGGCACAAACACGCAACGAACCGTACAATGGAATCTTCCTCCGCCAGCCTCTGCAAAGAAAGAGAGACAGACTGCACAGCTTAGTGGACGAGAGGCACGGCGCGAGGAAAAAGAACGCGAGAGGCAAGTGTACGAGAACCAGGGTGAAGTTCTCGACCGAGGTAATCCAACCCCCGCCGGCCCCTTCGTTTCCATCCTTACCACCATGCAAATTACCATTATCTCCGTCTGTCAAGAAGGAAACACACTAACCGACTAAACAAGCGTACCAAATATCTGCAGATGAAAATCCCATGGCGGCTAAGATTCTAAAAGGCGGGTTTGAGAGCTTGTGGAAATGGGACGAAAGTAGGGCGAACGTGTACCGGCACAGAGCAGTAGTACTTTTGGGAAAAGAGGCGACTGAGGAGAAAGAGGAGATCAAGAGGAGGAAAAAGGAGGATCGGACGAGAAGCTTGCAGGGGGGTTGGGATAATGGTAGGATGTTAATGAGATTGGTGCGGGTTTGGTTGACCTCATGATTTTGATGAAGATTGATGAGTGAACTGGCTTGAACGGTTGAATGACGGTAGGAAATGCAAACTGTGGTTTCCATGGTTCAGGACGTGGTAGTCTTAGCGGCTTCGGTGGCTTTGGTCAGGATCATGGTGATTATTGGATTAAGACTTCTGTTGTTCAATTAACTACTCTGGTTCAATTCGAAACTGGGCATCCTACAGACACTCTATCCTGAACGTGTTCATAATGAATGCCTCCAGTGCAACTACCAGGCGCACCATGCGAAAGTAAGCAGACATTTAATACGTGAACATCTCGTCCATCAGCCCCGAGCATTCAAGCTCCTAAAGTCTTCTCCAAGTCGCCCAGCAAGTCTGGAATATCTGCTTGCTCTTTCAAAGGCACCGCCTCACTTGGCTTCTCTGCTTCTTCAAGTTGCTCGTCTTCCTCCTTGTCCTGGATAACAGGCTCGACATCTTCTCTCTGGTTTGGCTCGTCTCCTTGGATTTCACTGCTGATTGAAGTCTCTTCATTATTTTGGGCTTCGCTATCTTTCAATTGATCGTCGGCTTTTAAAATATCATCCTCTTGCTGTGGAACCTCGGTTCTATCACCTTCTTGAATATCTTCATTTTCAATGTCTGGATTTTCAATATCTGGCGTGATATCTTTCGCTGGTGATGAGGTAGTTATGGGAGTCGGGGTTACTGGCAGAGCTGGTTCTTGAATGCCGGTTTGGTTCGTACCTTCAAGGGTATCAAGTAGCATTTCTTCTTCTTCAATCTCTTCTTGAACAAGAGTCTGCACAGCCTGCACATGTTCCTCTGTAGGGTTGGGAGGCGGAGGAGGCAAATCTTCGGTCGCAACAATAGGTACGGGTATATTTGGTGATACTGGCTCAATACGTGTAGGAGCAGCTTCTGATTCAGGTACTTCTGTCGTTGTGGTTTCTGGGATTCCAGGAGATGTCAGGGGAGTGTTGACATTCGAAGTAGAAAGAGCCACATTTTTTAGGGGACTTCCCGACTTCACCAGATCTAGCTTAAGCTTCTCGACAGTCGCTGGCTGTGGGCTCTCTACATCGGTCATCGTAATATCCACTTCGAGAGTCGGGGCAGTGGTCAAGCTCGGAAGTACTTCTGGAATAGGCGAGGTATTAGACAGAGGGTTTCCAGGTGAATCTTGTACTTCAGGCGTTCCCTCTTCATCTTCATCACCCTCGTCACCCTCATCGCCATCTTCGTCGTCCGAGGCCTGATTAGAATCATCTCCCATTTCGTTATCTTCATGAACGCCACCCATAGGAGTGTCTGCGCTTTCTTTCTTGATCCCCTTTGCAATTGTTAGTACCATAACTGAATCCAAAAAGATGCAGGCCTGAAATAACTCACATTCTGGTCGACTGACCCATCCGTATCTGGAGCCTGCACAATCTGTCCATCTGCTGCTAAGCCTCCAGGAACCGTTGCTGAAGGTAGCATCTTCTTCTTTCGGCCTCTTCCAGGGCCCTTCATCTTCCGTTTTATGGGTTTCCGCTTTATTAGCGATGGCTGCACTTCTGACGTACTTGGATCAGGGATGATGGTTTGTGCTATGACCTCTCCCTCCACTTTCTGACCACTTGCAACTACCATGTCTTGCATGTAAGTGTTTCCAGCTGCATCAACGCGTCGAACCGTAGCTTTCGTGACAGTTGCAACGGGTGCAGCCGTGGCGATCTTCGTGCCGACTCTGATCAATCCTTTCCTCCTCTTTGCAAGATAATCTATGGGCGGAAGTTCTCTAGATACGTGCTTCCACGCTTTTGCGGTGAACCCCCTTTCCTTTGGATCCTCATCTTTCTTATCGGGTTTCTCGCCCACGAGTTCAGGATCGACTTCTTCCTCTTCTGAAGGAGCTGGGCGTTTGTAAATCTTACCGGATCGTGCAGCCCGCAAAAGATCTTGACTGTGCTGAGGCAAGTCCAGGTAGTCCTTCGGCATACCGTGAGGTAACTCGACAGCCCAGATGTCATTTTGAACAGTGCTACTTTCGTGTGTCGGTTGTGGAGCAACAGTCACAATATCACGTCGCCATTGGCGGACAGGAATTCCTGAGAAAATTAGTTACGGACACCAGCAAATATATTCACTGGACAATCACCTTCGAACAAATCATGATTGGCTACATTTCCGCGATTTGCTCGTCTAGACTGGCCACTTGCTCGGTACTGATACGCTCGTGGTTAGCCGTGATGCACAATTGAGTACGTCAAGAAGACAAGAGATTGGAAGGAGGTTTCGAACTTACTCCAGGCGCCATAGCTATCTTTGTCGTTTCTCTACTTTGACTGTCTGATAAAAATAGAGTATTTCAAGTATTTCAAGTGATGCCTAGTATGAGTGACGTTGTGGGGCGTCGGATTTGACTGGAATAATCGAAATCTTTCCTCGACTCGAGTCGTTCAGGTGATTGGCTTGTCTCGTCTTGAAATCGTCTTCAATGGGTAGGAAGAGGTGTTGTTGGTCTGGAATCTGTTGTTGGCTGAAAACTGCGAAAGTAGATGTGCTTGCTTTGCGCTTCTGCGTCCTCTTCCTCGGCCTTGGAGGCTCAGATTCTGAATTTTCGTAGTTGGTGTATACGAAAGCTGAGTTTGGGTGATCAGGTGTATTTTGCAAATCAAGCTTCGCGTTTTCGTGCTTCCCTTCCTGGGCTTCAAGGCTAGTGGCTGGAATCCTTTTCTTCTGGAGGTAAAAGCGATCCTCAGACAAGTCTCTTAGACTATTACCAACTCATAAGGCGGAATCTCTGTATTTGCTGAAACGCGCAATGTCTCCCAGCCGTGTTGGCACTCTTCGGGTGTATTTGGTCGTACGACCTAGGATAGACTAGTTGATCCTGTAACTTCGGCGAAGGTAGTTAAGTCAGACAGTGTTGGACCTGGAGATGCAGGCTCGGAAGACTAGCAGTCGTGAGGATCGGTCAATAGCTCTAGTGATGGACCCCCAGCAGGACTGGTTGTAATGAGGTTATTCGAAGGGTCTTCGAAAGATAACAAATATTCTGACCAGCTAATGTTAGCCATGTTTGGGCGCGTCGCGGACAAACAGCGTGCGATTGTTCATCACTTAGAGAGACTTACAGACTCCAATTGACAGTACAGAGTATATGCGATTGGCCTTCATGTAGGAAGGGAGAGTGCACAACCCAAACGAACGTTGTTGCTGCTCTTGAGAGATTGTCGCAATTGAGGCTGGACGTGAAGTCAGGCACGATGGAATGCGAGGGTGGAACGGAAGAGAGCCGCAACACGTGATGCAAAATAAAGCGTTGTATTACATAAGCACGTTAAAACAAACCTGTGAACCTAAGTCAAAGCATTTTATTGTACGTCCGCCAAAAACGACCCTTGAGCAAGCTTGTGGCTCATTGGTATAGTGGAAGTACATCAGAGATGAGCTCTAGAATATATCTCAATCCCTTCACACACAGCGTGCAACTGGCTGGTCAATTTGGAATGGTGAGCTCAAATATTGGTAACAAGGATCTTCGCATGAAGTCCCAAAGACAAAAGTGTATTGTACAGAAGCATTGCAGCTTTTTGATATTATCCGTGTCCGTCTGGATTTTGGTGCTTAATCCTGCCTGTTGAACTCCTCGCGCTTCGTCAAATCCGACCTATCTATCTTTTTTTCGTGATTCAATCCTTAATCCCATCTAAAACAGGTTAATTTGATATTGGCAGACAATGAGTAATTAGGCTTACCCGGTGTCTTTTTGCCTTACAATATCATTTCTTCTACCCGATTGTTTGCCCTGCGCGGCATTAGTAATGATACGCCGTGATGCATACTATTAAGGATTTGCTTTGTAAAGAAACATACCGTTTTTCCGCCCTCAACTACCAATTTATCCATCTGGAAAAATTGGCTGACAACAGTCTGTCTCTATGTTGATATGTCAGACCCATTTTGAGAATCCGTCAAACCATCCCGGTCCTAATCGTGATTGCCCACCTTTAAAATCTGCAACTCCTTCAAACCCTTCTGCATGAGTTCTTGTATTCGTCTTTCGTCGCTGACGTCCTTATGCTCTCTGAACGCATCCCGGGTCCGCCTCTTTGCATATGCTCTGAAGTTATATGCTGCAAATTGTTCGCCCTGCCGTAATAGTTGTCGGTACTAATGGACCACAAATTAGTTTGAGTCATTCGCCAATCCATATCGTGTTTCTGTATGCTCCGCAGACCTCCCCATTTCTACCATCTTCACATATTTCCTCCTGCATATAAGAAGGTGGCAATGAACCACATAATGCAAAGGATGCATAACGTACCAAAGAGCGCGCTTGTTGCGCTGTCTCGCCCTTGATCCCAGATACAACAGACATTCTAAGCAAGGTGTGAAGTTGTGCTGTTGTTGACGAAGAGAGTTGCACCGCCAAATGAATAATGTCTCCGAACCGGATTCTTCCCAATTCCAAAATGAGCTTCTTAGCTCAATTTTCGGTGAATTGAAAGACCGATTCTTATCTCTTATCGCCGTTTGGCGGTCAAACATCGGCCCGACAGGATTAGAATAGAATCTAAGGCATCATGGCTCGAGATCTCCATGATGATGGTATGCAGGTGCGTTACTTCCGGGAAAAAAAGCATGTCATAACGGGGGACTAGACTTGGCAGGATGCGCTAGGTCGCTCTGCGATTCTAGTAGAGCCTTGACTGCTGGAGGTTTAAAATTTTTCAAGCCTCATCAATTGTCGGCGTCGGTGAAGACAGATGGTAGAGACACCCCTAGTCGTGCTCCATGCTCTAACCCATACACGGGTATGACGACGTCAGTGACGATCCCAGTAGCACTCCATATCGATTATCGAGAAAAGTGTCCTGTTCCTGAGAGACGATGCTGGCAAGCGAGGTGTGTCGACTGATTTGAGCGCCTCTCGTCATTCTAATTCGAAGCTGCAAGATTAGGCAAGCTGATCGGAATAAACTCAGTCCTTGCCCTATCACGTTTCAAGAATAGAAATGTAATAATAGTTGTCTTGTAGCGGAGGAGCCTCAGTTCTCTAAGGAACCTTGCGGATAAACGTGGTAACGGCCCTCTGTTGCGCGGCCTGATGGGCCAGCACCTTAATCTTGATAGTCCCAGTGCTCGGATATTAAGACTTGCCTCGTTTTACACACCAAAGCTCCGTTCTAGGGTAGCGCTCCGACTCTCCCCAGGCTTGTCGAGCCTGAAGCGCAGTATTTTCGCGCTAGAGACCTCCAGCACTCTACTATAGACACCCTCCATGCTGACTACATTCACGTCCCTCGAGCAAGCAAGCACGCCATACCCTGAGCCAAGCCCCTGCAAGTGCGTAGGCTCGAAATTCTTTCAGGAGACTTAGAAATACAGTCCTACTCTTCCTTTCCCTCCGTGAATCTTTGAAATCTCTCTTGTTCATATCCTCCAGATCTTCTTTATCTTTCTATCTAGCGTCCCAGCTCATCTATCACACAATGGCCAACTCACCCCATGGAGGAGAGCTCAAGTACCTCATCCACCCCACCACACTCAGTCCGGAGAGTATTTGCTGACCAATATCCAGAGATCTCCTTGCAAGAGATCAGCCAAGACACGCCGCTCTTGTGGCAGAGGCTGAGAAGCTTCCAGCTATTGTTCTCTCTGAGAGACAACTTTGCGACTTGGAATTGATTCTTAGCGGTGGTTTTTCACCTCTTGAGGGTATGTTCACTGCCCGTCGCTGCTGCGACAGCATGCACAGGCGATTCTGCTATCAAGATACCCAGATGTGCTAACAGATACGCTTAGGATTCATGAACGAGAAGGATTACAATGGGTACGAAATCTGATCAAAAGCGCGTATATATATGGTTACTTATGTTCAGCGAAGTGTCGTCGAGAACAACAGATTGGCAGATGGCAATCTATTCAGTATGCCAATCACCCTCGATAGCACCGCCGAAGAGATCGAGGCTCTGAAAATCCAACCTGGAGCTCGAGTGGTTCTCAGAGACTTCCGTGACGACAGCAATCTCGCCATTATCACGGTTGATGATGTTTACAAGCCAGACAAGTATGATAGCGAATCTCTGGTAATTGAATCCAATTGACATTCCTCTAGGGTCAAGGAAGCCAAGCTAGTTTTTGGAGGAGATCTTGAGCACCCAGCTGTCAAGTATCTGAACAACACTGTGCATGAGTTTTATATTGGTGGAAAGCTTGACGCGATCAACCGTCTTGAGCACTACGATTACGTTGCCCTGCGATGTAAGTTTCTCTAATCTTTCAGAATTTTGAAAGCAGGCTAACTTTTGCCTAGATACTCCCGCAGAGATGAGACTTCACTTCGACAAGCTTGGTTGGCAGAAGGTTGTCGCATTCCAAACCAGAAACCCAATGCACCGAGCTCACCGAGAGTTGACCGTTCGTGCTGCCCGTGCTCGTCAAGCCAATGTCTTGATTCACCCAGTGGTTGGACTTACAAAGCCCGGTGATATTGATCATTTCACCCGTGTCCGTGTCTACCAAGCTCTGCTCCCCAGATACCCCAACGGAATGGCCGTCCTTGGTCTCCTTCCTCTTGCCATGCGTATGGGAGGTCCTCGTGAGGCAATCTGGCACGCAATTATCCGCAAGAACTTCGGAGCCACCCACTTCATTGTTGGTCGTGATCATGCTGGTCCTGGAAAGAACAGCAAGGGCGAGGAGTTCTATGGCCCATATGACGCCCAGTACGCTGTTGAGAAGTACAAGGACGAGCTTGGTATCGAGGTCGTACCATTCCAGATGATGACTTATCTCCCAGACAGCGACGAATACCGTCCAAAGGACGAGGTTCCAAAGGATGTTCGCACGCTTGACATCTCTGGAACCGAGCTCCGTGCCAGACTTCGCTCGGGCCGTGAGATCCCCGAGTGGTTCTCCTACCCAGAGGTTGTCAAAGTTCTCAGAGAATCTCACCCACCTCGATCCGCCCAGGGCTTCACCGTCTTCCTCACTGGTTACCAGAACAGCGGAAAGGACGCCATTGCTCGTGCTCTCCACGTCACTCTTAACCAACAGGGAGGCCGATCTGTATCCCTCCTTCTCGGCGAGACTGTCCGATCAGAGCTTTCCCAAGAGCTCGGCTTCAGCCGCGCTGACCGTGATGTTAACATTGGCCGTATTGCCTTTGTTGCTTCTGAGCTGACTCGTTCTGGTGCTGCCGTCATTGCTGCACCAATTGCACCATTTGAGAGTGCCCGAAAACACGCCCGCGAAATCGTCGAGAAGTTCGGTGACTTCTACCTTGTGCACGTTGCCACTAGCTTGGAGCATGCAGAGAAGACTGACAAGAGAGGCATCTATGCAAAGGCCCGACGAGGAGAGATCAAGGGTTTCACTGGTGTTGATGACCCATATGAGACACCCGCCAAACCTGATCTCACTGTCGATATCGAGAAGACTAGCGTCCGAAGCGCTGTTCACCAAATCGTTCTGATGTTGGAAAGCCAGGGTCTTCTGGATCGCTTGTAGAGGTTGCTTGTTATGAACTAATTGGCGTTGATCGAATAAAAGCCTAGACTATTTTTTTGCGTTTGGGCATTTGGAGGATATTATGGGGAACATTTACACTGGTCGAGTATAGAGGCTTGTTTAGGATAGTAGTTACTTGTGGTAGAGCGGGAATTAAAGTCGATGGATACTCGGTATACAAGGTCGAGTGGAGCGAAAATTCGAATCATTTAACTATCAGTATAGACCAGCACTATGAAGTGACCAAGCAGCTTTCCATCCTGCCTGCGGTGATGATCAGGGGTGGTTCAATATTGTGGACGACCTGGTTATCGGAACTTTGATCAGCTTCCGCCAACGCCAAGAATCACAAGTCTCATCCCACTACCAAAAACGCAGCCTTGTCTGATCCACTTCTACTTCCAGCACACAAGGCTGGAGCGGATCAAGAGTCGCTCACCACCAGTTCAGATTCTCCCAGTGATACACGCAGGAAGCAGCAATGCGAGACTGAGCCTGACACTTGACGGTATGAGGTAATAGCATCAGGTGTGAGAATTCTATCGCGATAGCATCAAGTGAAAATTGTGCCCAACCTCCTCCTCGCCTTCCTCCTCTCTTCTGCCGCAAAGGTAAGCGCCCTCCCGCACGCCCTAGCTTCCGTCACCAAACTTAATCCTGGTCAGGCTTCGTGGGGTACTATTATCTCCTACGACACCACCAGGAAACTTGTTCAACAGCAGAAGCTTTCGTTGCTTTTTCCATATCCGACGGCCTGTTCAGCTCACTCCTCTTCTCTTGTCAGCTGATTGCGAGCGCTTGCTTATATCCACATCCTTCATCTGTGCCTGACCGACATCTCTTGATCCTCGGCGACTGCCCTCATCACCGCACAAAACCAGGCGCATCGCTACCTAAGCACCCGAGACCTCAAATCACGGCTTGACAACAGTAGCGACCCACATTCACCTTGCTGCTGCAGTACAACGGCACACTGCGTTATCGAGCTGCCCATCACCGCTCTGCATTCCTAATGTCTTTCCTAGCCCAGCGACAGCACTACCATTAAAGCTCAGTTCACCGCTGCACCTACCAGCTCCACCAAACGTCCCCACCAAGCAGCTCACGTACGAGCGCTTTAAGCGCTTACTTCTTCCTGTTCTCATAAAGACACAACTATGCCACGAGAAGATAAAGAAGCTGAGACGGAGGAGAGACCGAGCGAGAGGAGGAGGCGGACGAAAAGCGAGAAGGATCCAAATCGACCTCACAAATCACGAAGCAGCAAGCCTAAGATCGATCCCGAGACTGGAGAGCCGATCAAGTCCACGCACCGACGGAAGAGAGACAAAGAAAAGGAGAAGGACAAGGAGAAGGATATCGAATCTTCCATACCAATGGCGTCCGTTGTGCCTGAGCTCGCGCGAACCGCATCTGCACCTGGATCGGCTTCCAGGAGCAGCTTGCCTTATCCTAGTTTCAACAAGAACTTCAGCAAAGAGTCGGTGAACAGCAGAGAGGATCTGGGAACTTCACAAGGTCGAAAGGCGGGCGTTTATACGCCTGAGACAACTGACAGTGGTTCGGCAAACAACAGATCGAAATCTGCAGATCATCTGCCTGGCAAGGGCGCTGCCGTTTTCAAAGATGGACGACCACCCAGCCCACCTGACACGGAGGCATCGCAGGAGCGCAAGAGTAGTGCCCACCGGATGGGAAGAGTGCAAGAAGAGGCTGAATTAGAATCACGGCCAGCATCTAGGACTTCTGGTGTCGGGAGATCATCAAGTACACGCGACAAGGATGATAGATCGAGAGTTTCGAGCAAATCTAAGGCTTCGAAAGCAAGCACGGCGGTCAAAACACCTAAGTCTAGTCCCAAGACTCAGGAACAGCCAGGCGCAGGTCCAGGGTCAGCAGTCGACTCAAATGCCACCTCAGTTGCACCCAAGAAAGTGTCACAGGAACCAAGAAAATCCACTCCAGTCTCTGATTCTGGCTCTTCTCTCGCCTCCGCACAGGATTCGTCACCTAGGACCCCAACGCAAACTCCAACATTCCTACCGCCGTCTGCTGCCAGTGTGAAGACCGTACCTTCGCCATTCATTCCCTTTGAAGCTCCCCCTCCACAGCACACGCCTTTTAGCCCGAACGGGCCCCCACCGCCGCCTCCCCCTCCGGTTGCACCAGCCAGCATTCCACGGGTGGATTATCTCATGCAAAATGGGGGTCTTGTTCGACCTGTTCCCAAGACACTACTGTCTGCACAACCCAGAGCCAATCATGCTCAAAATTCTGCTACGCCTGTTGCACCTGAGATAGAGAAGATATTTGGACCATATTGTAACGTGTTGGATCAGTACGAACACGTCTTACAAAAGAACGGCTCTCTGGCTGTTGCAACCGGTTATCGATCTGTGGCCCGGAGGCTGCTCGATCGTCTGGAAAATGTATTCGCCAGAGATCTTTCATCTGAAGGTTGTGTCTGTGTCATGTGCCAGAATTTAGACTACGCAACGCATGAAGGTAGCAGAGGACTTGGCTGGGGTGAAGTCTTAGAATGGGTTAGTGGTCGACGTGAGCTTCCGATGTGGCCTGCATTCGACTTCGCTACTCTGGGTGTTAAAGCTGTGGACGAGCTTGCGGGGCTTGGTATATCAGGCCTCAATCGAAGTGGCAGCGACCCTGACAGACCACCGTCGCCGGTTAAGCTTGACCCAGACATTGCGGAAGAGTTCAGAGCACATTACCTCGAGCAGTCGAAGAAGACTAAGGCTGCTGTGAATAGGTGGCTTTCAAGCTGCCCTCAAACGGCCGCGGCCCCTCCACAAGAAGTCGACGATGAGACCTTATCTTTCGCAATCCTTACCCATCTGGACCAGCATGATAGGCCTATTTTCAACGCTCTGCTGTCTGGTTCTACTATTCTCCAACCTGCCACCAGAGCCCCAACGCAACCCCGAAAGCCACGCTCAGACTTCATCGTGAAAACTGTTCAGTCACTGCAAAGACTCTACCGACTTCCCGTTGCACCACGAGATCCCGAAGCTGCTGTCTTCTTATTGAAGAATCCTCACACGCACAATTTGTTGGCCACTCTCTCTGGAATCAACACATCTGAGTGGGAAATCCTTACATCTGGTCGATTTGACGGATTCTTGTGGTCAGGGGCGGATCTTGACTCCACGAATCCTTCCGGTATTTCTCGTGGACCCACTCCATCCCATGCAGGTATGCAACGTGGACCAATGTCGCCCTCCCCAGGCCAAGCTGGTTCACGCACAACTACACCGTTCTCACCAATGCGGGGGCACATGTTTTCACCCGTCAACGGCATGAGTTCTGGATATCCTTCTCGTGCTTCGACGCCAGGATACAATCGTAATCCCGTATCAATTGATGAGGAGGCCGAGATTGCTGTTCTAGCTGAGGTGGAGCGAGAAATCTATCTTGGCATGGAGGCTCTTGAAGATGCGTTCGAAGGTTTGCACCGCAAGGCTGAATTGGTCCGGCAAGCTCTCCGTGAGCGAGGCACGGGACTACAGCTGTCAATTCAGTCTAGAGGAGCAAGTCAACCCGACATCCTCAGTGCAAGCACTCCGGGATTAGGTCCAGGCTACGAGAGACCCAACTGGATGGATGGAAGCGAAATCGCCAGTGAGAGTGACTGGGATGCTGGAGACGATATGGCGAGCGAGTTGGCGCCTGATGATTCTGCAAGTAATATCAGCAGTTCAAGACACCGCAGGCCAAAGCGAAGGACTGAACGACGAACCCCAGCCCTTGTCGAGGAAGAAGATGAAGATTAATAACTTCATCACTACATCTCCTACAACTTTACCGAAGGATGGATAGCAACCCCCTTTTTTCAAGGACGTTAGATTTATGACGGCCATATTTCACATGTTAAGTCACCAACTACGTGGATTCTAACTCCTCCTCTATGAAGAGTAGAAACGACGCAGCATCTACGATTAAATCTTGTAGATTGATTAACGAGTTGGACACAACTCGACACGAAAACTCTTACGAAATCCAATTACAGAAGCGATAGCATTGCAAGGTGGAAATGGGAGCAGAGCACAGTACTGATTTGTTTGTCAAACATGGTCGTCCGGGGGGTATTTTGCATTGTGTCCGGTGTTATGGGCTATTCGGGTATTGCTCTGATGATTTGCATAGTTACAAACGAAGAAATGAACTCGTTTTGCTGCGTACTGGGCCGAACGAACGAGAGGCAGATGGATGGATGCATTCGACTTCTTCGCTCTAGTTGTTACTCTGTTTTATTCGAAGCTAGAGATACCTACGTAGCGTTGTTATTGCATGGCCGCCCTTTAGCCATCTCAACTTCTTAGCACGAGAAGAAAAATCCTCTCAAACCTTGACCGATCCTATCTCCATCTTCCGCCCTGTCCAAGCTGCCCGTCGAGTCTAATTGTAGATTTGCCAAGTGAAATGAAGGAAATCCCGGAGCCTGATGCGTTGTTACTAACATCTGGACATGATAGCAGAACCTGCCCTATTTTCGCCTGGCTATCACCCTTCTGCAAATAATAGGGCGAGCGCGGTGTGTCGTGTCCAGTCTTCTAGATTCGTCACCCGATCTTATCTGATTCCATGCAATACGGCGATGCTGTGGGCCATAGAGACGCCAGATCACTTCACAGTACAATGGGCTCCTGCATGCGCACCAATCGGAATCCACACGCTGCTGCAGAGGTACAGAGCTTGAGATATGCAACCGACAGAGAAGGGAAGACGAGGGGGCTTCCTGCCTTCATCTGTCCCTCACGATATTTTCGCCGTGGATGACACGCTGCGAGTCACAGTCATAGCTTCGACTCGTCTCAACCTGCTTTGCTGCTTGCTTTTCCGCCTGTGGTAACTGGATCGGCTGATCTCTCCGTTGTTGTTCGATCTCCTGCTGGTCGCTTAGCTGTCGGCCTAGCGCCAAACACTACCAGTTGTAGATAGGCGGGACCCGGAAGCGTTCCTCTTTTGCGAAACATCGCGATCATGATATGGGATGTTGGGTCTTGCTTGGCCTGCGAGGCGAGCTGAGAGGGTGTCTCCCGACGGTGATCGTGAGTACCCCAGATGGGGAGGCAACGGAGCATTGGGCACACATCTGCGCCCTGATCCGCGATCCTTCCAAGCCAACCTATTCCCCTTTGCGTCCATGTCAGGTTCTTGCAACAATAGCCGCAACAGCGAGACCCTGGGGTGCTGACGATGACCTTCTCAACCCCAGAAAAGGCGGGTAAGGACAGCTTCTTCAACGCGCCAAGCCAGGATTGGCCCCCTGGCCACCCCTCCGAATTATGCTTAAGGTCACTCTACCTGCTCACTGGCACTGACACATCCACCGTACCGGGAAAAGCAAAATGGCTTGGCAAGAGACAAGGACATCTCATCCGGTCTATTTTGCACCGAAACGCTCGGCACGTGGATCTCTTCTGCAGCTGGAAATAGTTGCTCATGGATTTGCTCTCGCTGACCTGCTCTCTGACACGCTAGCCGATCTGCTCTCGGCCAAGAGCTGATTCGCCTCTTCTGCTGTCTGAATTGAGGTTGCATCTATATGGCGGGGGTAGCTGGAGAGCTTGGATTTGTTACAGTCGAGCTTGGCTTGCACCTGCTTGCTTCCCTCTTATATTCTCCTTCTCACCCTCTGTCTGCCGTCCTCCTTCTGTTGCCCTTCTCATTCTGCTCCTGTGGTAAGGCTCAGAGTAGACTTCTCCTACCATCAAGCTGCTTCTTTTCACGGGCGTTGATCGTCGTCGTCGTCCCCTATACAGCAAAAATAGTAACTTAATAATATCCGACATCTGCCTTCAACATGGCTGTTCGTATCGTGCAAGGTGCGCAGATATCCTCTCTGGGTTTGCCAACCCCACTAACTAACGTGTAGTATGCGGTCTCTGGTTCTGGGTGGCGTTCTTATTCTTTATCATCGTAGTCTTCCACCAAACCAACGTACTCATTCCCGAACAAAGAGGGACGGCAGTTCATCGACAGCCCAAACTTCCACAACAAGCCCCCGCACTGGCGCCCCTCAAAGCGTCCAAGGTCGGCCTGACTGCTAAACAACGTATGCAAAGATCCGAAACCTCGTGGCGAAGCAGCGTAGCCCTGCGGCACCAAATGGCCAAGCAGCATCCACAGAATCCCAAGATCCCCTTCTTCCCCGCTCAACGCCTCGATGATTTCGGCCGCACGCCATATACGCTCTGGGATTTCTTCCCCGCAACCTATACCTGCCCGCACGATTTCCAACGCGTAGGCCGACTGGGTGATGGTGGCAAGTGGGTGTGTGGCATGTCACTGTACGAAGAACGACCGGCAATCGCAGCCGTCTCGCACCAGAACCAACCCGCGAGCAAGGAGACCATCATCTACAGCTTCGGAGTCAACGATGAGAGTACCTTCGAGGAAGGAATGCTCTCCCGCATCCCATCAGCCCAGATCTTCGCCTATGACTTCTCCGTGAACTCGTTCGGTCCGCAACTCTCGCCCTCGTACAAGAGCCGCGCACACTTCAAGAAGGTCGGCCTCGGGGCTATTGACGAGCTCAAGCAGCCCAACACCCAGTTCTACACGCTCCACACGCTCATGGCGCAGAACAACCACACCTACATTGACATCCTCAAGATCGATATCGAAGGCGCCGAATACACCGCACTGGATGCGTTTATGGATCACTGCGAGCACTCGGGCGTCATGCCGGTTGGTCAGGTCATGATCGAGTTGCATCTGGTGGATGATAAACATGTGGATTTCGAGCGCTTTACCAAGTGGTGGGAACGGCTGGAGAGCTTCGGAATGCGCCCGGCGTGGTTGGAGGTTAATCTCATGGCGGTGACGATGGGCCAAGGGAAGACGGACCCGCGGTGTGTGGAATATGTGTGGATTAACCACAAGGATGAGAAGAGTATCTTGCTGCAAGATGCCTAAGCATGGGCGTTATGGGAAGGGAAATGGGTACTGGGCATTGGGATGGTGTTTTTGGCGCTGGTTGGGATGAGCATTTACAGGGCTTTGGGATCACAGAATTCGAAGATGGCGGATGGTGGGAGGCTTTCAGAGTTGGCCTTCGATACAACCATTCCCTGAGAGGACATCAAGATTCTAAGCGTGCCGCTATACTTATGATAAACACAATAGCAAACATATCAACATATGCTTTCAAGCCCTCCGGGAGTGACTTGGTAAGAATAACCCATCTCGATGTCCGCAAGGCACTTGACACACTAACTTATAGGTCCTATCGAGCTCAAAGGTGCTTATAGCGTCATCGTCGATGCAAAGGCCTTTGAAGGCATTCTTATAAATCCATCGCTTAACAATCTCCTCCTAAAGCAAGCTAGTCGACTGATGGATAGGGGCTCCAACCCAGAGACCGCTGGTCCTGAGCTTGCCTGCCGGAGCGCAGATCCGAGCTCCCGTCGCCCCAGGGCCAGGCATCCGAACCCGACAACGAATGCTGCGATATACACACAAGCTGCTGAGATCGTTTTCGCAGTGCAGCCAGCACCATGTCCAAGCAGATGCATTCCAAAACGAAGAAAGAGCACGCCACCCACGAAGGATCTCCAGGGTTCACCAAACCCATAAATTGATCTCCAGCAAACCCAAAGCCCCGGATCAAGGGCTTCTCCCGCTGGAACTAGGCGTATCGCGCCGGCCCAAGAGTGGGAGGGAAAAACATGCAGAGCATCCACTTTTTTTTCAGACATCGCAGCTTGGGATGATTTTCCAGATGAACGTTCCAACGTGCTGGAAAAGCACTCTCTGAGGGACAGACGCAACGGCGGAAATGGTTTGCGTGGTTTGATTTGCACTCCCAATCGCTGCTCGTGGTCTGAAGCATATGGCTATCGAGAAAGGTTTGGAGGCTGGAGTTCACAGTCCTCCTCACCATGACGCTCTTGTTCCCCGAAAGCAGGAGGTCGGTTTCGATCTCGATATCGATGTCAAAGTCGGAGGTACGAACAAACCAGAAGCCCAGGTCGTAACCAGCACCCCCGACTCGCCTGCATCCCCCCATCCACCCTTAGAAGACTCCGTCTCGTACCCGGAAGGCGGTTTGCAAGCCAACCTCGTGGTCTTCGGCTGCTGGTGTACGATGCTGGCCTCGTTCGGGGTGACGAACACCTTCTCGTCGATCCAGGCGTACATCTCCGTGCACCAGCTCCAAGGCTACAATGACGGCACCGTCGGCTGGCTATTCTCGGTGTATATCTTCCTGGCGTATTTTTGCGGGATCTATATCGGGCCCATCTTCGACAAGTATGGCCCGCGATGGCTGATTCTGGCGGGCTCGTGCTGCTCCGTGGCGAGCATGTTGCTCTTAGGGATTTGCGAGCGTGAGTCTTCCCCCCTGGTCCGAATTTAACCTCGAAAGAGAAAAGGCTCTGGACTGAGAAGTTCCGTGATAGAATACTGGCATTTCCTCCTTGCATTCAGCATTCTGGGCGGGATCGGCTGTGCGCTCCTGTTCACGCCGTCCTTTGCAGTCATCGGCCACTATTTCCATGCAAAGCGCGGCACCGCGACGGGGATCGCAGCCACCGGCGGTTCCATCGGGGGGATCATCCTGCCGCTGCTGTTAGAAAGCGGCATCCCGCAAATCGGGTTTGCGTGGAGCACGCGGATCATCGCGCTCATCTTCCTCGTTGCCTGCAGCATCGCGAACCTGCTCATCGCGTCCCGGCTGCCGCCCGCCGAGAACAGCAATGCGAACCCCGACTTCCGGATTTTTCGGAGCGGGGTGTTCTTGGTGACGACGCTGGGCTTGTTCTTGATGGAGTGGGGGCTGTTCATCCCGTTAACATACATCAGCTCGTATGCAATCGAGGAGGGCTTTTCGAATGCCTTTGCGTCCCAGGTGCTCGTCATTCTCAACGTCGGTTCGGTCTTCGGGCGATGGATCCCGGGCTACTACGCGGACAAGATCGGGCGGTACAACGCCCTCATCATCTCCATCGTTATCATCATGGTGTCCTCGTTTGCCATCTGGCTTCCCGCAGGACAAACCAAGCCCGGGATTATCATCTACGTGCTGCTGTTCGGCTTTGCGAGTGGTGGGGGAATCAGCTTGGCTCCGGTATGTATCGGGCAGCTGTGTGGGACCGAGGTATATGGTAGATACTATGCGACCTGCTACACCATTGTGAGCATCAGTTGTTTGACGGGGGTGCCCATCGTAGGACAGATTATCGAGCGGAATGGTGGTCGCTATTGGGGATCCATCATCTTCCTAGGAAGTTGTTATGCGGGGGCTCTGATCTTGATAGTTGCTGCTAGAGTCTCGGCAGTTGGATGGAAGGTCGGCGCCAAGTTCTGAGGCAGACTAGGAGAAGTTGACTGTGTAGAATAGAGGAAAACCGCACTTCTAGATCTCTTGGTGCTAGACGGGATGCATCGAACTGCATGTAGCGTTCTAAAGGAAAAAATACAAGACGAGCTCTTGATCTTGAGCCGTAGTCAATTGTATTAAGTATGACTTTTACTAAACCCACCTTGTTCAACCCAAACCATCCCCACCAACCCCCAACCAACATGGCAAAAACGTTCTCCAAAAAGCGCAGGGCAACCAATCCACATGCTCGCTTAACTTGTCAGGCAAATCTACTTAGTCGCAAAACGTCCACTCTCTCGCAATGTGCACGCCAAGTCCACCAGGAAGCCCCTCATCAGCACAGTCCCACACGTCCGTACGGGTGAGCAGGCGAGGAACGGAACTTGAAAGGGGGCCCTGATCGGCTCGGATACGTGAGCTGATTTCACCGCAAGGGCATGTACAGAATGACTTCCAAAGGGAGCAGGGCAGTCGCCGCACTTCATTAGCCTAGCTCTGATGCGGGATACAGCGCGTGGGTACTGCTCAGTCAAATTCCACAGCCACTACGTCGACCACTAACGCCTTCCTGTGAGGTCCGGGCTCGAAAAAGTTTTGGAACGGATCCGAAAATGATCTTACTGTCTTCCCCATAAGTTGTCTCAACTGAAATGTGACAGATTTGTAAGTGCAGGAACTGAACGTATGACCAATTTCTTCCTGGTAATCAAGCATCGACGCTAGTTGCTTCTGCAGGCTCCTAAGCATGGTATGCCAGTTAACCAATAAACAACCACCAGTTTAGTAGACCAATCATGATTCTATACCTTACCAAATCACCTTACCGAGAGTGTAGATCGCGATATTGGACATCCGAAAGAATGGCAGGCTGCAAATATGCTACTTACACAGCATCAAACATTTGAGAACCAAGAACCTGAATGAGTGTTTCCACTCTTAGCAAGTACATCAACTCTATATTTTGTTTTTAATTTCACGAACAACTTTCTCGTACAGATAAATCAATACAACATGGGTAGCAAAGGAAATATCAACGGCCAAATATTAGACCAAGACCAACATGAATTTATGTGTGCGAACACAAATGAGAGCAAGAAGTGAAGAGACATCTAGTCCATGAAAGTCCAAATCATTAAACGGCTTGGCGACGTGCGAAACGACCAAAGGCTCGTGGCATCCAGTGACGACCCTCAGCACTTTCCTTGTGGTGCTTCGAAGGCTCTGGTTCGAAGCCATGCGGTGGCTTCTTACCACCGTAACCGCCATAGCCCCCGTAGCCGCCGTAGCCGCCATAGCCACCGTATCCTGGAGGAGTATATGGCGTCAAGGTTGTTGTCGGCGTCGAGGTGGAACTGCTCGAGGTCGATGAAAGCGAAGCGCTGCTAGAGGTTGTTCCTACTGGTGAACTACTACCTGCAGTAGAGCCTACGAAAACATGTCAGTATCACAGATGGATTGTTGATCGTGCAAACTTACTTGTGACGGAAGGCGTTAAAGTGGAGGGCGAACTAGTCAAAGATGACGACGTTCCTGTACTAGTAATGAGGCTGCTTGGATAAGTGGTTGTAGCTGAGGTGCTCGAAGAAACAGCAGTTGTCGAAATGGAGCCTGAAGATGTGGTAGATCCAGCAGAAGATGTAGTATTAGAGAATGTTGGGAAAGGGGTGGATGAGGTTGCCTGAGTGGAGGACGTGGTGCTCACCGACGCACTGGGCGTGGATCCAGTAGCACTGCTAGAACTCGCCGTGGAAGGGGTTCCGGTGCCGGATGGACCAGTACTGACCGGACCTGTTGAGGCCGAGGGTCCAGTTGAGAGCGGTACACTGCTGGAAGGACCAGTTGGACCAACTGTAGTGGTCGAGTTCGTACTTGGGTAATAAGGAGTCGTGGACGAACCAGTGCTTACTGGACCTGTTGAGGATGAGGGTCCAGTGGAGAGCGGTATACTACTAGATGGACCGGTACTGAGAGGGACGGTCGGGGACGAGGGTCCAGTTGATAGCGGTATACTGATAGATGGACCAGTACTGAGAGGGACGGTCGGGGATGACGGTCCAGTTGAGAGCGGTATACTACTGGAAGGGCCAGTGCTGACCGGACCTGTTGAGGCCGAGGGTCCAGTTGAGAGCGGTACACTGCTGGAAGGACCAGTTGGACCGACTGTAGTGGTCGAGTTCGTACTTGGGTAATAAGGAGTCGTGGACGAACCAGTGCTTACTGGACCTGTCGAGGACGAGGGTCCAGTGGAGAGCGGTATACTACTAGATGGACCGGTGCTCAGAGGAACGGTCGGGGACGAGGGTCCAGTTGATAGCGGTATACTGATAGATGGACCGGTACTGAGAGGGACGGTCGGGGATGACGGTCCAGTTGAGAGCGGTATACTACTAGATGGACCGGTACTGAGAGGGCCCGTTGGAGACGTGGGTCCAGTTGGGCCAACTGTAGAGCTCGAGTTCGTACTTGGATAATAAGGAGTCGTGGACGAACCAGTGCTTATTGGACCTGTTGAAGAAGAGGGCCCAGTTGAGAGCGGCAAACTACTAGATGGACCGGTACTGAGAGGGATGGTCGGGGACGAGGGTCCAGTTGAAAGTGGTATACTACTGGGTGGACCGGTACTGAGAGGTCCCGTTGGAGACGTGGGTCCAGTTGGGCCAACTGTAGAGCTCGAGTTCGTACTTGGATAGTAAGGGGTTGTAGACGAACCAGTACTGACCGGACCTGTTGAAGCCGAGGGGCCAGTTGAGAGCGGTATACTACTAGATGGACCGGTACTGAGAGGGACGGTCGGGGACGAGGGTCCAGTTGATAGCGGTATACTACTAGATGGACCAGTACTGAGAGGGACGGTCGGGGACGAGGGTCCAGTTGAGAGCGGTATACTACTGGAAGGGCCAGTGCTGACCGGACCTGTTGAGGCCGAGGGTCCAGTTGAGAGCGGCACACTGCTAGAAGGACCAGTTGGACCAACTGTAGTGGTCGAGTTCGTACTTGGGTAATAAGGAGTCGTCGTGGACGAACCAGTGCTTACTGAACCTGTTGAGGATGAGGGTCCAGTGGAGAGCGGTATACTACTAGATGGACCGGTACTGAGAGGGACGGTCGGGGATGACGGTCCAGTTGAGAGCGGTATACTACTGGAAGGGCCAGTGCTGACCGG